>JAIGNY010001133.1:240000-695000 GCA_020152595.1 Chiridota heheva
TAGGTTCAGGTTGTTGCATTCTACCGCACTATCCGTGCACGCTAGCGGTAAAACAGCACGTTGAAAATAGTAGTCGCACTGTCGTCGTTTAATATGATTTTAACAACAAAATTTTGTAATTTAACGTTCAATTACTCTCATAAAATGTCATCGACGTCCACAAATTAATGCTATCGTACATTAAATTCGACTGTATTACTGATAGCAAACTCGACAGTCACGTGACTGGATCTTTGGTAAGATCGCAGTATGTTCTCAGGAACTCTGTTCCCACAAACATAAATACCAAGCCAACTTATCATGTAACGAAAATTTTGAAGTCAGAAGTAATCGAAATCCTGGTCCCTGGACGATAGCTGGAGGTCCTTGGATGACAGGCTTGACAGCAGGTAGTATAAATCTTCATACTCAAACTCTTCGCTCTTAATCTCTGATTTAGAGTATATGAACGATTACATACTTATCAATTTTACACGCTTGCGCAATTGCTTAAGCAAAGTCAATGTTCTTCAACGTGTGTTTTCAAAAAAAGTTGCCCAGAGTTCTGGGCAACTTAAATTTTTGGCGAGCGTCTTGACAAAAATGTGATACGCACGTAAGCATTTTCCCTAACCAATAAGTAGATAGGACGCTTGCGTAAGGAAATAATCGACAGGAAGCAGTCACGTGACTCGATTTTGGTAAGAGATCACATTATGCTCTGGAAAACAGTTACATTGTTTCCCAAGAACATAACAAGAGCATCACTAGTGTATAAGCTCATCGTCTACAGGTCTAGCAAAAACTAATATTAGAATTAGAATAACAAGTGGAGCTGTCTTCCCGTTCATGCATCACAAACAAGAGCGTAGCTTAAGGAGGAGGGGATGGGGGACACATTTGTTCGTGGGGCAATTGACTATTTCGTTAAAAATGTGGCCTAATATTGAAACAAAATTGCAGGAAAATTAATATGGATAAGCCTATACCTTTCTTTTATTTCTTCGCAAAATACAAAATACTTTTGAAATGTCTCCCCCTACACCGCCCTTTGGCTTAGTCGGGTAGTAATATAGAATGCCGGGTGGGTGCACCTATTAGAGTATATCTCAGTCATGCTCGAGCAAGCTAGATTTTGACCACCGTCTTGGCACATGATGCTGACAACATACTTGGGTACTAAGTCGGGCAGAGATATAAAATGTCGGATGTTCTGTTTAAATTGTAGATAAATCTCAATCATACCCGAATCGTTATATCAGAATCATGTCCTCCTGACTGGGCATCATGCTGACAACATCGTAAATTGGGCACTTAAAAATGTTAAAATGTTGGATGCCTGTATGTTCTGTTTAAAATAGAGATAAATCTCAATTATGCCTGAATGGTCTAGATAACAGAATGATCTCTTCTCATCCTCTCGACTTGGCACGATGCTGATTGGGCTCCAGTTGGACAACTGCAGGATACGTATAAGGAAAGTTGCCCGCACACCCACACTTAATTTAATGTCAAGAGCCATTTATCAGTTTTTGTGCATCACAAACTAGAAATGTTCCAGAGGTTCGCCCCTTTGACCCTCAGAATTTTGGGAAATTATCTTCAATTTTCGTAAAATTACTTTTATTTTTGTTAAATTTGCTTTAACGTTTGGTAAAATTTATTTCATTTTCAGGAAATTTTCTTCACTTTTGGGAAATGGTCCTAAATCATACCAATATTCCCGATAATCTAACGACCCAAAACCCCCGGGCCCCACCTTTTACAAATAGTTTTTAGACCGTGTTAAGAAACTCATACATTTTGGTACTAAGGTTTGCCTGTTTGTTGGGGAAAATGATAAAATCTGGCCCACAATATCAAATACTTTCCTATGCCGCTGCTTCCAAGGCTTTGCCGATGAAGCCCACAATTTTGCCCGAATTCTACAAATTATATTAAATTATATTAAATACAAATTACAGGCACAAAGTCCCCTCTGCCTGTTTAGAAATGGTAATCCAAATTATTATCTGAGTAGATTTTAACGTTAGAATAAAAATTGTCTTCTATTCATCAATGAAATTAGCGAACTTTGTCATGATTTTTAGCCCGGAGCATCCAAAACAACAACTTTACAGAGCTTCTGGGGGCTTCGCCCTACAGGCCTCGCCAGAGGCCATTAAACGGGCACACGGTGTTATACAGTACCAAGTTTGACAATTAAGTTCGGCCGCATAGGTGGGAGGCGGGATGGGAGAAGGGGGGAGGGGGGGGGGAGGTCTGGCCCAATCTGTTCTATATTGTGTGATTGTGTATAGACACATGTATATATTTTTTGATAACTTAATAACGATTTTACGGCTAATAACAACCATAGCTGAAAGGATGCCGTTTTTATAATAGAATGGCTGCTTGGAATACAAAAAACACAAACTTTTAAAACAATGAAACTTTGAATAAGTCTTTGGAATCGATCACAAAGCTTTGATCCATGTGACGTCATATTGCTGTTATCTTTTCCGTTCACATGATCATCATCTATTATTAAGTCTAATGCCAACTCCCTGGTCTAAGGTCGTTTCCCCCTCTTAAAGTGATATATTGCCCAATATACAGGGAGTTGCTGAATATTCATTACAAATGCCTGGCGGTATCTATGGTTATGAATATCTATAACTACGTATACGCCACGATGTGTTGTGAACGTCATTGTGTATTTTAGAACAAGCACTTAAATCAATTGCTTGGTCAGGACAAAATTAGGGTAAATTGGTTTCAAATGGTATTGATGGAAATTTCCAGTTGGAGTTCACTACAACATAGCTTAACCTTTGGCCTCAAGTGCACTTGAAGTCTCTGAGAGAAATTACTATACAAACTAGATTTCTTAATTTCTTTTATGTTTAAACTATTCCAAAAAATGTTAATAATTAAAATTTTCCTAAAATTGTTGTAAATTTTTCAAAACAATCTGCATGATTTAAAAAAAAAATTGGTTAGTTTTCGGATTATTTATACAATTTTCCAAAAAATTTTACCGATTATTTTGGTTTATTTGCTACAAAATGCGGACCATTTCTTCAAAAGTTGGTCAAAAAAACTATTTTTTGCTAAATATTCGGTAAATTCAGGTCAAAATTCCAGGAAATTTCACTGAATTTGTTCCGTTGGGGAACAGCAACTTTTAGAAGTAATTGGGGGCACAGCATACTTGGTCGAAATAATCTTCGAGATGTGCGCCTTGGCAACACACCGCACATACACGTGTACAGTATGAAATTTTAAGAACCATTTTTCTCATACAGTCATATCGATCGATATTGTTGATAACAAATTTTCAGAGATACTAACCTGGTAACACAAAAATGCCGGGTGATAATTATAGGCCAGCTCTGTCACCCTTGGTCAGTGTGGATCGTACCCCCTTTCTCATTGGCGTAGGAAGCGGGAGGAAGGGGGAGGGGGGGGAAGTTTGCCCCTAATGGAGTTTTGTTTTCCCGCGAAATTCATAATAAATGGTAACAGAAAAATTATCATCCCGCGATATCGTAAAACACCTCGTAGAAGAAGAAATTATTTTCTACCATTTGACCATATTCAGGTACATATCGATCTACCAAATTTTGTTTAAATTTGTCCAAAATTTGTTTAAATTTGTCAAAATTTGGTTGATAATAGTCCAAATATAGTCAGATGGGTAAAAATGGTTTAAAGTTGATAAAAAATGGCCCAAAATTGGTTGAAAATGGCTTAAATTTGGTTAAAGATGACCCGAAATTGCTTTTAAATGGCCACAAATTTGCTAAAAATCGTTGGCAGGATAACAATTGCCCAGATTTGATTAGAAATTGCCCTAATTTGCTTCAAAATTGCTCAAATTGGGAATAAAACTTGACCAAATTTTGTTACATATCGCCCATATTTTGTCAACAATTTCCCAAATGTGCTTAAAATCACCAAATTGGGTTAACAATTATCCAAAGTTTGATAAGTAACGCCCAAATTTGGTTAAAAGTTACCAAAAGTCAGGTCAAAAAAGGGTCCAAAATTGGTTAAATTTACAAAATTTGCTTAGAATTTGCCCAAATGTGAAGCAAAAAACGCCCGATAGCCCAAAATGTGTAAATCGTCTGTTCCATTTAAAATATATAGCATAAGCTATTTTTTCAGGTAATTTTGACCTTGATCAGGTAAAAATTTGCTTTACACCGCCAACTAAAGTCGCTTCGCGACGCCCCTTAATGGACTAAGGTAAGCGGGAAAACTTGTGGCGCTTCCCCTTCCCCCATGAGAGATAGACTTCTTCATATGCGCCTGCTCTCTCTTGCGAAGGTCTGTTTCCCCTTGTGTAATGTCAAACAAACACAAAAATAATTAAAAGGTTTTTGAGACTGGGCCACAGTGTCAGTGCGCCCTCCTAAGAAAAGTTCTGACTGCGGGCCTGGCAGTGCATGGCGTTTTCAATCGGGGGTTAGTGGGAAACTATATTGCCACCATCCCTCGGCGGAAATCCGTAAGTAAATTATGTGGCGAAAATGTTCAAGTAGAATACTTTTCTATTCATAATCGTAAATGAAATGCATTTGTTGTTTAAAAAAATCGCTATAATTTGGTTTAAAATTGCCCAATTTTGGTTTTAAAAAAATCGATCAAATTTGCTTAAACTTGCCTAATTTGCTTAAAACTCACCAAATTGTTTTAAAATAATAGTCCAAATTGGGTTGAAAATTGCTTAGATTGATTAACAATTTCCCAAATTTTGTTTAAAATTGTATAAAAATTGGTTGAAAACCGAAGAAATTTTGTTTAAAATGTCCTAAATTTTGTTTAAAGGATTAGTTTAGTAGTCAAGCATGTTTATCTTATATATAAAAAAAAAAAGGACTTCAAGAGAAACAAAATGGTGAAAAAAGCATTCAAAAATCTTATTCCGTTAAGGAGATATTTAAGTTTAGAATTTGGTATCATTTGTGTAGAAACGACTGTCTTTATGTATTCTATTATATTTTGTCCTGCAATTTGTGGCTTAAAAACCATGGGATATGTCAAAAAAGTAGTAAAACTTCATCTAGGAAGGGTATTTATAATATACCACCTAAAGAAAGTTTGATGAAAAATACTTTAAATAGTGAAAGAATTAAATAATCTTTCTTTAAAATACATACAAACTTTGAGGAATCTGAGGCTGTGACATCACAACTAGTCTGATTTCAGTCGTATCTACAGAAATGATATGCTAAGCTTTATAAACTAGATTATCTCCCTAACGGAATAAGATTTTGCAATACTTCCTTCACCATTTTGTTTCTTTTGAAGTCCTCTTTTGTATAAAATGGACATGCTTGACCACTGAACTAATCCTTTAAAACTGGCTTAAATCATGTGGTCAAAAAATCGCCCAAATTTGTTTAAAAATCTTCCATTCTATCAAATTGGCAGTTTGTTCAACAGCTTAATCAGTTAATATTTTTTGTTTAGCCAGAAATCAGATGATGCAGTCATATTTTCGGGCAATTTTTCCCTCTGGCACCGAAAGCTGGACACCCAACTTCCCACGAGGCAAAGCTCCATGGGCAAAGCTCAAATTAAAGTTAGATTTTTGTGGTCTGAATTTTAATTATGGATATCAAATTATATAGACTTAAGATATGCGTTTTTATTTGGTGAGCATCGGATGAGGGGGGCACAGAACAATGACACACGTACAAAGGCGCATTTGAAGGGAAAATTGAGGCAACTTTCTACCGAAGGAGGGGTGTAGATCCCGCCCTCATTATATTCGAATTAGGATCTTAAATTTCATTCGAAATTCTTAGTTGACACCTCCCCCCTCCAATATGTCAACGCTCGCGACGCCCCTGACTGTAACTAATAAGTTATAACTAATGTTAAAGCTACAGTAGATAATTTCCATCACAAAAACCAAGTTAAACCTATCAAGACTTCTTTCAAACTCACCCATTCTTTTTCGCTTAACAAACTTTGAATTACTTAGGATCTGAATCTCTTACATGAACTTCCCCGCTTCCTGGAAAGTTGAAGGATTAATGATTATGATAATGATAATGATGATGATAACGATGATGATGACGATGATGACGACGATGACGATGATGATGACGACGACGATGACGACGACGATGATGACGATGATGATGATGACGACGACAACAACAATGATGACGATGACGATGATGATGATGACGACGACGACAACAATAACAATAATAACAATAACAATACTACTACTACTACGTGGTGATGCAAATTTTTGGAACGTCACTAATGAATATTCAGTAGCCTCCTATCATCACGTTACGTAGGTACACCCACTTCCAACTTTTCTTGGTAGGGCCTACAGGATTTCTTGGTACAAATGGTAGACCTAATGTTATGTAGGTAGGAACGGTTCGGATACTGAAAAAAAGGCTATGATGATGTTCTCACCGTGGTATTCAGCGAGATTAAGCACAAAAGTGAATGTAAGATACATATAATATTTCTTCCATTAATTACTTTGTGTTTGATTTCTTGAATTTTTCATCAAAATGAATCAGAGCTTAGGCTTCTTATTTTCGTATGTGCCAGTTCCGCGAAATATTCTGTAATGTTTCTTTGTTCCAACAAATAAACGTTTTGCTTTTTTCTCCGTTTTTGCATTCTTTTACAGTAATGAAAAGTAAGATTTGTGAAATACTGGTAATTTATTTTCATTTCTCTCTTATTGTTTCAAGGTGTTATTGTTGAAATGTAAATGGTGTTGTAAATGTAAATTGGATATTAATTCCAGATAGTATAGTATCATACTGGAGCCTGGAAAGCTGAACAGTTTGCTCGCAGATATGTGGCGTATGAAAATATTGATTGTTGTATGGCACATAATTTGGAGAATTTCAGTTGATAATCTACATGACATAACAAATTGACGGGCTAAGAAGGGTGAATCACCCCATAAAAAGCCCAAAGTAACACTACAAAAAAGAAAAGAAAAAAAGATGCCTAGAGTTAGTAAAGAACTTATCAATGTTTACTTTAAAATAATGACCAGAATTGGAGCTAACTACCCACTCGGGCAAACCATTCCACTCATTAACAACTCTTTGCGAAAAGCTAAAATGCCAAATATCTATCCGTGAGTACTCTTTGGTCAATTTCAAAGTGTTACCACGTGTCACATGAGGATTAGCTGAAACATGCAAGAAATTACAGGAAGTCTAAAGCATCACTACCAGAGGTTGCGTTATAATTTTATGCCTGGCGTATTTGCTTACAACAAGCCCTTGAAGTTTGGCGTATTTTGTCAATTTGCCGTGGTATATGTACAGGGCATTGCGTAATGCACGAGGCATTGCGCACTAGCGAAGCATGCAAGTAATTGTTAACACAACACACTTGTGTGGGCCTGCCTTGCTATAGTGAATGAAAATTGCGCTTAAAATACCAAAAACTTTACAAAATTAGACTATTATTATCATAAAACAAATTACGAAAAAGCTCATACCCAATCCTTGTATAATGTTGATTGTTGAGTCATGAAATTTGGGTTAACAATCCAAAAATAAGCTAGAAAATACTTTTGTTTATCGTATCTAAACTTTCATAAGATTTTAGTGAACTTTGATCAATTGTCAACAATAATATACTATTCAGATCTTGTACACGCCTACTTCTTTACATTATAATAACTTGACTTGCAGACTGTGATCACTTCACAGATACACGATCAACACAATACAGGAGGAAAGTTAAATCCTAGCTAATAATATCGTTGACAATTGACAGCCTGCATTTGAAACAACATCAAAACTTTTACATACACTGTACAGTGTAGGTATATCATGCATAGGGTCTATGTGCTAGCCTATATGTGTTTATGTACAGCACTATGGGCATGTTGAATCATTCGGCCGTTAGTCTCGTAGTTGTGTCATTTTTCTTTTATTTATGAGTAATGCAAAATCATTTGTGTGTGAAATAAAACTTTGAATCGCATCAGAGAGGTAAGATGTTCATGATTTTAGTTATGTTAATGAAAAACTCTGGCGTAAAATTTCACATGCTATATCTCAATCTTACGACGCAGGTACAACCTGTGTGGTAAGAAATTTCAGCCATGACGTAAAATATGGCAAATTTGTCGTTAACGCGATCTCTGATCACTACCAAATAGGAATTTAAAAACCTGAATCATATCGCCATGTACAGTACTCTTCTCAACTCAAGTGTGGTCAAATTAAGAATTTCCAACCTAGATTCATTTTAGAGACTCCTTACTTTGGGAATAAGTCTAGTGGCTCTTTGCTAAACTTGTTCCAAAATGAATTTATCCTTCTCTTAAAAGGGACTTCAAGCCTGAATAGCATACTCAAGGTGAGGCCTGATGACTACTGCTTATACAAATTAAGGACAACCTCTTTACCAAGAAAACAACAATTCTTTCTGATCAAACCAAGCATCCTATTTGCCCTTGTAGCTGCTAAAGCACACTGTTTAGAAGGCTTCAGAATACTAGTAATGACAACACCTAGATCCCTCTCTTGATCAACACAACCAAGATTTGAAGCATTCATGCAGTAATCTAAAGTCTAATTGTTCTAACCAAAATGAATAACTTTGCATTTATCAACATTGAATGACATCTGCCACGTTTGGGACCAAGAAACTAACTTATCAAGATCAGTTTGCAACAGTGAAGAATCCCTAGCATCATCAACAATTCTGTATAGCTTAGTGTCATCAGCAAATTTACAAATCCTGGAGCCAAGGGAAACATCAATATCATTAATGAAAGATTAAGAAAAGAAGCGGACCCAATACACAACCCTGAGGAACACTCCCTCTTCCATGGAGATACTTCACCATTAACAACAACTCTTTGTGACCTGTCAATTAACCAAGAATTTATCCAACTGGCATATTTTCCAACTGGTCAACTTAAATATCTTGCTTGGTATGCAACATTTTTAGGTAGCCATTACTTTCTTCAAGGTGGGGCGTATGAATGATTGACATTGATAATTAATATTTTTAAAGTGGCGTAACTCAGCAGCAGCTAATATTGAACTGCCATATGGACTTTAATATGGACGTATGTCCATGATTCATTAGTAGATCAATCATATTTGATCGTGCTATGATTTACATTACCCACATTGCTAACTTTGGGAATTTCTCTTGTGTTAGTACAGCATGAATCAAGGTACTTGTTGCCACAGGGAAAAATAAAAGTGGGGTTCTCATATACATTGAGTACATTTCGACCTGGGTGCATTCCATGTAAAACCTACGTCGAAGGTACAACAAGGCCTTTGCTTTCATATGCCAAGACAGTCAAAAGCAGCGAGTTACTACTATGAGAAGGCCTACTAAAGGTCTTGTTTAGTATTATGATTCTATAATACTTTCCACGGTGACAAAATTAATTAATTTTAAAAGAACATGCTTGGCTAACAGTGCAACTAATGAATATGCATAATATTTTTTGACAGTCCTCTATTTATTAGATATTAAAGTCACTGATACAGGAATACACTAAACTATATCAAAGAATAACCAAACAAAAATTATTTCATCATTGCGCCCTCCATAAGTGCATTCTTCCCATTCTACCTCTTTCATAATGGCTGCCATTGCATCGTTAGTCTAATGCAATCTAGCAAGAGTTTAAGTGTCTTTAAATGTGATTGTTTCAAAGACATTTAGTTTTATAGCACATTCTGGAAATTGTTACATTGTCAGGTGTGCTTTCTGGCGAACTTTTTTGTGTACAGCAGACTTTGCCACATGGTGGTACAGTCTTCTTTTCACCAGCATATGGCACAAAGATCAATAACTTGATTTCTGCTTAAAAAAATGCATATTTTCAAGCAAGATTATCATAAACAAACATTTTTCTTCCAGTAAGAAAAAGCTTTTCCTACCTTGTCTGCAACTGTCATACCAGTTAATCATGAATACACACACATACATGCAAGGTTGCTTGCATGTGTACGACTGTACGCAACTGGATGCTACCTACATCTGGGCCAAGATTTTTAGATAAAAAAAAGGCCCAAACCTCGAAATAGCTGGTAACAAGCTGCTTTTTTTAGGATAGGTCCATAATTTTGTGTAGAATAACAAATCCCCGGAAATCCCTCTTGAGCTTTCCGGAAATCCAGGATGGCGTCCAAAATAGCCGCTATTTAAAAAATGTATCATAACTTTGCATCCAGAGAGGTAATAAATAAAAATAAGTGTCTAAACATATGTTTTAGGAGACAAGTATTCCATTGAAAGCATCAATAAGAGGCTATATCATCCCGAAATTATCTAAACCAAGATTTTGTCAAAAATTGCAGCCATTTTATCTATCTTTGAACGATATCAGATTGACAGTGTATGACTGTGACAAGTACACAACATTGGAAGGAACAGAAATATGGAGACATTGATACCCAGTTCTCGTAAGTGTTCCCTACACAACTTGGTGGGCAGTGAGGGTAAAAGCAACACTGTTTCAGAAAAGAATGCACAGCCATAGCACATGCCATAATGCCAAGCAGACCAGATCCTTTTTCTCATTACTATTGCTTGGAATAGCTGTGTGTATACACAGTAATTATGTGAACTGATTGACATTCTTAGCAGCATTTGCTTTGCAGATAATTACAAGGAGGTGCCCGGTTTGAGTAAGCCCTTATGTCAGGTGGTGACCTGTCATATGACCTGAATGGTTTCACACAGTTTGTGTTGGATAACTTTGACTTCAATGTACAGTAGCTACAGTTACAGGACACCACACTTTTCATAGTATGGGTGGCATAGCTTGTGAAGCACCATCAGCTCACCTATCAATTGCGAAGTAAAGCTGCAGTCTGCTGAAATCACTGGTGCCTTTGGACAAATTCCCATAAAGACGTATAACAAGTCAGCTGTTCCAGTACAGTCTGTTACAATGGTACCCCTCAAGATTCCTATTTAGGAACCATCATGCCTGGGATCAGCAGTTGCCCTAGACATCCTGTCCCATGCCCCTCATGGAGTGGCTTTATGAAAGTGGCTATGACAAATGATCAGTATAGATAAGCAGAATCGTAACCCTTCCCTTCATCTATCGGGATAATAATAATAATAATAATAATAATAAATAAGATTTATAATGCGCACGTATCCACCCAGAAGGTGCTCAAGGCGCCGTACAATGTGAAAAACATAAAGGAGTAAAAATTAAAAAAATAATAATAATAACAAAACTATACATAGGGGCCTAACACGCACATACACCCACATATGTATACACAAAAACAATATTAAATAAAAGCTTTGGACATGAGATGTGTTTTTAGATTTGTTTTAAAAATTGCAAGAGAATTGGATGATCTGACATGAAGGGGTAATTGATTCCACAACCGTGGTGCAGCTATACCAAAAGACCTATCACCCCATGAGTGGTTAGATTTTTGTTCACATAAAAGTAATTTGTCGCTGGATTGAAGAGCACGAGTAGGAATATATGATTTTAAAAGGTCAGAGATATAATTTAGAGCACACCCAATCAACGATTTGTAAACAATAAGCAGTATTTTATATATTATCCTATATGACACAGGGAGCCAATGAATTGGGATCCAACCAATCTAAGCACATTTACACTGCTTTATGCTCTGCTTAAAAACAGTGTGAGAAACATGACTTACGTGTATGCCCAGTTACATTTGATCAGCATTTATACATTAAAGCTGCAGAGATTGTAGCTTCTACAAAAGATATACGCAAAGTTGTTGTACGCCTTGTTGGATTACATCTCCTAATGTCTTATCTTGGCAGCATTGGGTAGATTATGTCAGGGAGTGGAATAGCAGAGCTTTGGGAGACAGTGTGCGCAAAAGGATCTATTATACTTGTTAACTAGCCATGCCTTCGCCTGTGTACTCCGTGCTCACATTCTTACATCAGCAGCCCTCATCTGTGTTTTAATGGGTACACTTGGTTCCTTGAACAGCATTGATAAAGAATGTTTAGAAAACCTTTACAAAGGCCTTCTTAACCAAACACAAAATGCCACTGAAGTAGCTGAGGAGGAGTCTATCAAAGTGTTTAACCAACTCATCTTAACACTACTTGACCAAACAGTAAGTCAGAGCAGGAATGGAAAACTCTGGGTGCAGTATATCTGGCAAGTGGCGCTCATGCAACACTTCATTCGTACTGAAAGGACGGGTGTATGGAAACTTCACCTTTACTGCTTTAGAGAAATGATTCCACATTTCCATGCCGCAGGTCACTTCCATTGTCTTTATTAATTCTAGAGTGAAAGCTTCTCGACCAGGACATCGAGTAGTTCTTAATGCGAATGCTGAAAACATCTGGAGGAATGACGCATGGCCAGGGTTTCACAGATAGTACATTAAAAAAGTGGGTCCATGCATTATGTCGCTGCGTGCCTGTCTGTCAGGCACTGGAGCTGTTTACTGGGGTGCACACTGCCACATCTGAGCAACACAGAATCCCTCGTTCTAGCACCCAGTTAAGGGGCAACAGACATCGTGTGACGTTTATGCAGTGGCTGCAGGCACATCCACCATTTGCTGGATACAAACCAGATCGTCTAGTTTCCATATCAACTGGAATTGTTGCAGATGCATCAGTCAACTGCGATGATGTGGTAAATATTGGTCTGGTAGCTGCCTCACAAATGAATAACATGAAATTCCAGAAGTTGCACTGCATCGTAATAACAAGGTGAACACAATCAGTACCAAGAATAAGATTGTCAAAATAAGTGGACAGAACACAGAGGTCAACCCAAGTTTGTTATTCTACAGAATCATGTGTGTTCTTAACAAAAGTTCTGAGGTGGAAGCGGTCTTCGCTTTCAAGCTTGCTCCTCAACCACCTTCCCTCTTCCATGATGGTGTAATGTGGAAGCCTGCAAAGAGTTCTCTTTGTGTCCTTTTGATATCATTTGTTACACAGCAATCCAACGTATCAGAGACTTGCCTTTTCACTTTAGATGGCGGGCACCTACTTCAAACAGTCGTTTGACCTTAGGCAGATTTCACGGTAATGGGTCCAAAACACCACAGTTATGTAAAGTGCTCATACATCATTTCAATATCTTATATCAATCGTTTAATCATTATGTGTTGTTTTAATAAAAAAGATAAAATAACGTGATTCCTCTGACAGAGGTCTGAGTTATCATGATGTAAAATCATATTTTGAGTGATTATTGGACAGACAGATCTCCCATAGAATTTAGGCTGTTATACAATTTATGTCTATCATTTAAAATACAACACATGGAATCCCATTTTAATATGTATGCACTGTTGATTGACAGGACATTAAAAATAAAAAAATTCCTTAAGTTTGTATGTATTGATAAGTTTATGGCATAATGAGCGGTCAGTTGTTTTTTACAAAAAGTCTGTCCAAAATTTGAAAAAAAAACCATTTTCTTGAAATATAAACAATAAACACTGAAATTACTATTGTTTTGGTATTTCATTAATAAAAAGTATTTTGCATAAACTACCAGCAAATTTTTTTTCAATGCTTTGCTTATTTGTTAAAATATCATGCGATAAACATTGCGAACAAAATTGTTTGTCCAAGTAGGGTGTTATGTCCAGTGTCATCAGAAAGCCTCAATTGTAAACTTCATCACGTGTAAGCAAAATTTCAAAGCATCTTATAATATTTGTTATTAGTTGCGCGAAAATTTCTTAGTCGCGATATTTTTCTCCACGATAATCGATACGTAATAGAGCCATGTCGTGACAGCACTACTGAAAAGTGCTTTGTACTTCAGATTCCCGCCTCAAGATCGCCAATCTTACATTTATCTAATTACAGTTTAGGACACTCAATTCTCCAGGAAACAAAGACTCCTACTTTCCTACATTTTGACATTCAGGATGATCGTAATTGGAATACTCACATAAAACATTAAAAAAAACTCTGCTAGTAAACTAGGATTTATAAAATCTAATCTGGCTTCATGTACCAAAAACACTCAAACAAACGACTTGTGTAATATATTTGCCAATCATTGGCTAAGATTAACATAGGTAAACATGTTGGTTTGCTTTCGTGTGTCTATGAATTAGTTGTTATTTGCTGAACATTTGAACGATGAAAATATATTTATAGCTTTTGTGTGGCATCCCCAATCTTGAATACCATCTGGACAGTCATATAAGAAGTCCAGAGTAGGAAATCTCCACTTGTACAGCAGCATTTATTATCTTACATGACTTCATGATCATGGAATACTGTACGAAAATCTCTTATACTGGAAATCCTGCAATGAAAATCAGTGCATTCATATCAAAGTGCTTTGACCTCGACAATATTTACTTTTACTATTTGATATAAAATAGATAATTTACAACAGCCATGTATGAACTGAGGTATTTCTACAGTTGATTGCAGTGCATCATTTATACATACTATACCTTGCATTCTATCTCTTCTTCCTGTAGTGTTGTGGAATATTGTTTTTATTCATTACATGTTTATGGATGTAAAGAAGCATTATAAGATAAATTGCTTTGAAATCTTTTGAAAACTCTGAAGGTAGCAAAACATCTAACCAGAATTGAACAATTCTCCATTTTACAAGTTCTCTTATTTAATTTTAGGCAGTTATGTGGAAATTTCTGGGCGAATTTATTTTGTATGTCTCTAGGACCATGGTATTTTCTGATCTTAAGTGTTTGATCATATTTCATTTGATCATATTTTTCATATTTCATAGGGGTGTAGCAAATTTAGTCTTTACCATACTCTCAATCAAATTCTAGCAGGAATAGACTTTGTCATCATATTTAGTGACTGAAATTCAGGACGGAGTTCTGGAAAGATGTTAAGCTGTCCGCCCAGTCATTACAAATTTAGCATAAATTCAATATACTGTACCCTTAATCAATTTGTCCGCCCAGTCATTACAAATTTAGCATAAATTCAATATACTGTACCCTTAATCAATTTTAAAAGAAATTAAATTCATCAATTTTTATTTCATTGACTAAAATTTAGGAAAGAATTACAGTGAAAGATTTTGAGTACTCTGCCCAATCATAGTAGGGCTCTCACAATATCTTGAATTCTCGATTATCGCAAAATAGTGATATTTTTTTCTCACCATAGCAAAAATGCTCTGATCAACATATCGCGATGGGCCATTTTTATCTGTAAACTGCTGCCTTTGATCAAAAATTCTGAATAAGAATTTCAAAAGCATTTAAAAAAACTGAGATTTCAAGAGAATATTTACAGCACATCTGATGCTTTTGGGCTTCCTTTCCTTTCCTCTTAAATTCTATGGAAAATTTGAGATCTGCATTCTAAAAACCCAAGCAGTTTTCCATGATTAAAAATTACAACACACATATATTGCGATTTGGTGATATGTTGCGACATTTTGTCCACGATAATCGCTACCTGATATACCCATATCGTAACCTAATTCATGCATACTAATTTGGCTTAATGAATATTGAATCTTCTGCAAAGTTTGATCAACTCGAAAAACTTTTTTTCTGAGGATCAAAGACTGTTCTACCTATTATATACATTCATAGACCTTGTAATATTGTATTCATTCATAGACCTTGTAATATTGTATTCATTCATAGACCTTGTAATATTTTATTCATTCATAGACCTTGTAATATTGTATTCATTCATAGACCTTGTAATATTTTATTCATTCATAGACCTTGTAATATTGTAGACATTCATAGACCTTGTAATATTGTAGACATTCATAGACCTTGTAATATTGTAGGCATTCATAGACCTTGTAATATTGTAGACATTCATAGACCTTGTGATATTGCATTCATAGACCTTGTAATATTGTAGACAATCATAGACCTTGTAAGATTGTAGACATTCATAGACCTTGTAATATTGTAGACATTCATAGACCTTGTAATATTGTAGACATTCATAGACCTTGTACTATTGTAGACATTTATAGACCTTGTAATATTGTAGACATTCATAGACCTTGTAATATTTTAGACATTCATAGACCTTGTAATATTGTAGACATTCATAGACCTTGTAATATTGTAGACATTCATAGACCTTGTATTATTGTAGGCATTCATAGACCTTGTAATATTGTAGACATTCATAGACCTTGTGATATTGCATTCATAGACCTTGCAATATTGTAGACATTCATCGACCTTGCAATATTGTAGACATTCATAGACCTTGTAATATTGTAGACATTCATAGACCTTTACAGAAAACAATATAAATATTCATGTCAGGGTACAGTACAGTAATTCTTCCAATTGCTTGTATACAAAGTTATGACCACAAAAAGGTAAATATAGGGAGCACTTTGCATGACTTTATGAGGTTTTTAACGATATGCCTGAATTTCCATAGGATTTTATTTTAATTCCAGTCTTTTCATGGTGAATTGAAATATGTAATGCACTTTAAAGTGGTTTGGCTAGATATTGTTGTAGATAGGAACAGGATTAAAATATTTGTCAAATTATGATTACTTTTTCCTGATTATTACTGCGTATGGTTTTCTGATTTTCTCATGTCCTGATGTACAATGGTCTGATTTTCTGAAGTGGCTGTAAAAGCTAAAATGTAACAGAAGGAAAGAAAAAGAGGTCATCAGCATTTGTGGGGCAGATCTAGCTCAATAGAAGCGCAAATTCAAAAAACAAAACTGTTTATAAAATAATTTATCTGAGGAGAGAAAATATCTACTTTGCCCTTGGATCTGCACTACTGGCACAGCATTGACATGTGGAACCATGTTCATGTCCTATATACAGTATACATCTTAAGTACTCTGCTATGCTTATAGTTCCTTTGTTACTTGATGAAATTTTGAAATCCAGCTTTACCATATTAAGCAAACATTTATGGCAGATGATGGAACAAGTTATTATTTCAATAATAAATTTCAAATTGCCACAATCTTCTAATATGATGTCTTGATGATATCAAGAGTTTAATTGGTTTCATTTACAAGTGGCTGCGACAAACAGGTTTACTGATAGTGCTTAGCTTTTTTATTCACTGCAAAAAGTCCTTCTCAAAGTCCTCTCCAACATTGACTGGGGAGCTAATTGTCTCACCTTGCTGACCTTTTATTGCTCCCTTTTCAGATCTAAGCTGGACAATGTTAATTTCATCTACGGCTCTGCTTGCAAAATTTACCTCAGACACATCGAGGTCATTGAAAACACTGCCCTAAGGATGTACCTTGGTGCCATTCAAACCAGTCTTCACGTATAGGCCAACAAACTCCCCCTTGGCCGCAGGTGCACCAAGACCGGTCTCTCCTTTGTAGAGGCGAGGCATAGCCAAATAGGAGAAGCGGATGAGAGGGGGGGGGGGGGCTTGAGCCCCCTTTAAGAGGCCCTGACCCCTGTTGCCCCCAATGAAATGACAGAATATAGTATAATTGTTAATTGCATGATTAATCTTGCCCCCTGCATGATTAATATTGCCTCCTGCAAAATGTAATCCTGCCCCACAGTGCCCCGCAAATGCCAGTTGCTTTTTGCATCTTCACTGACCCACGAAGCTTTTGTTTTCATTCCTTCCACTCTACTTCCTTCACCAACCTCAACAAATGCATTCTTCCACCTTTTGAGATCTGGATGCAATCCTACCTCCTCAAATCCATCATCAACATTTCTCAATAGGTATGCACACAATCCCTCCTACCCCCACCTGGGTTATGCCTCCCCCTCAAGTCTTCCTTGACCTCGCCTCTTACACAAAAGTTCTTCACAACCCAGCCTTTTTTTCACTCCAAATACTGCCGACTCAGTAGACACTTCTACGTCCACTCCTTCCTCTTCATTGATGGCTCCACACAAGAAGGTTCCTCTGCAGCTGCAGCCGCTGCCGTGGCCTCACCCTCCTCAAGATTGCTAGATTGAGCTTCCATCTATTCTGCTGAAGCAAAGGCTATTTTCCTAGCTTTAAAGTTCACAGAACTCTCTTTCCTCTCCTGCTTCGTCATTTTCTCTGACTCCAAATCAGTTCTCATAGGCATCCTTTACATATGCTCTGGTCTAATCCACTTATCTTACAAATCTTAAACAAAATTTACTCTCTCTCTCTTCCTCTGGGAAGAAAATCATCTTCTGGTTTCCTAGTCATGTTGGTATCCCTGGGAACGAACGGGCCGATAGGTCAGCCAGCCACGCCCTGTCGAACCGTATTTCCTCAATCCGTATTCTGCACTCAAGACTTCCTCCTCGACATTTCTAGATACCAGAAGAAAATTTGGCAAGACTCCTGGAATCTTGAGACCACAAACGCCACACTATCAATCCCAAAGTAGGAATAAACCCCCTTTACGTAATCACAATCGTACAGAGGACGTCGTCATCACCAGCATACGTCTTCTTGGTCACTCCTTTCTCCCCCACTCCTACTCCTATCAAGGCTCTCCCAGTTCTCTCTGCCTTACTTGCAATACTGTACTATTGATCAAGCATATCCTCTTAACCTGTCCTTTATACTTCAACTTCAGGTCTACCCTCTCTGTCTCACCTCTTATCTCCGACCTCTTCAAGAATAATCCCTTCTCCAACATCCAAACCTTCCTCCTCAATAGCAATTTTTGGTTCCGATGAGATCAACATCAGGAACCTATGCAGCAGTTATAATGGCATGTTTGTGTTTGTATGTGTGTATGTATGTGTGTATGTATGTATGTGTGTGACACCGGATTCATGTCATATGTGGTACAGAGATAGCCCATGGTCCGTAGATGTGCCCTATTGTTTTTGGTTGTGATGCATATTAATGAGTAGGTGGGGCTTAATATTAAATGTTCATGTTAAAATGTTCATATTTGAATATCCATGTCTGTTTTGTTTCATATTTAGTGTAATTATTTTGTTAGCTAATGTTGTGTACATGTTCATGGTACAAGAATATTGAATTTCACTAATATGCATAATGGGCGGGGCTTAACATGATTTTGTTGAAAAGAGCTCGTAAACACAGTATCACAAGAACTATACATGAGTTTCACTTCATATGTGTTATTAGGGAGTTGTTCCCTGGTGGTACACAAATAGCGCATGGTCCGCTGATGTGCCCTATTGTTTTTGGTGGCGATGCCATGTATATAAATGAGTAAGGCGGGGCTTAATGTTGAAATCTTAAAATGTTTATAATTTAATATCTGCATGTCTGATTTGTTTCATATTTAGTGTAATTAGGTTGTTAGCTGGTGTATAAATGTTCCCCATAACAAAATAGTGAATTTCATAAACATGTGTAGTGGGCGGGGCTTAACATGATTTTGTTGAAAAGAGCTTGTAAACACAGTATCTTAAGAAAGATACATGGAAGTCAGTTTATATGTGGTACACAGATAGCCCGTGGTCCGCTGATGTACCCAGTTGTTTTTAGTGGCGATGTCATGCATATTAATGAGTCGACAAGAGAAAGTAAATCTTAAAATGCTCATATTTTAACAACTGCATATCTGTTTTGTTTTATATTTGAAATAATTATGTTGTTAGCAAGTGTATACATATTAATGGGATAAGAATGGTTGAATTTAATCAATTGTGGTTTCCACTCTTGTGAGAACTGTGAGTTAGTAGGTTGTCATTTATATTTTGAGCACATTGTGCAATAACATGTACTGTATTAGTTTAACTTTAAACTAAAAATCCACATTGTGTGTCAGAACCTCAAAACCTTTGGTTCCTGGTTATCTTATCTTTTCATTCTTATTTTAATTTTATCATCCTTATTTTTCAACTTATTTTTTCTCTCCTTTCTATACCCCCTCTCCTCCTCTTAACCTTCTCTATCCTAGCTTTTGCCCCATAAATTTTTAACATCCTTTTGGCACATTTGACTCTGACTGTCACAGTGCCGTTAAACATCAACAAACAACAAACTGAAAAAGAAAATGAGATTTTTCTTCATAAGATTTAACATTAGAAGTGGCTCTGCTTAAAACCAGAAACACTTCAACCAGCTCTCATAAAGAGTAGGGCCAGTCAAAGTTACCTTTTTCTTTAATTCTCCAAATCACAAAACTGATCTGTTCAACATTCCATACCAGCTGTTCAATGAACCATGTGATCGATTTCCACCCAACACAAAAGTGTATTTTATTAAGGGAAGCAGCGTCTTCAAGGAGTATGAAATGTCCTTTGAAGCAAAGTTAATCTTGTGGAATGATGCATAATATGAAGTGAAATTTGCACAAGTTTTTAAGCAGTACTGATGAGTGAAAAAAAGTGAATTGTTTGAATAGATAATGCACCATTTGGTAGTTTACATGATATTGTACTCCCATTTTCCTTCCTAACGGATTAGTATTTACAAATTCATTGTGAATGTGATTGTGCAATTCCATTGATTATTCATTATCTTTTACATAATCATTATCTTTTGTATACTGAATATGCAAATTCATGTTTCTCTGGAGTGTTGTGTAGTGATGATGTAAATCTAAAAGTTACATGTAATTGTTCACTAGGCATTGGTTAAGTGCAATAACTCAGCAAAAGAGAGTCAAACTTCTATATACCAAAGGTACTGGGTGTGATTCCCGGCACAAGTCTTGGGTTGTGTCAAAGACAATTTATTCCACTAGCTTTTCTCAGATGGGCTTCAGAAGATGTAATGTCTAAGTAGAACCTGTGACGGAGTTGTGCTCTGTCCAAGGAGAGTCATCAATTTTCATTTATTTGTTTGTTTTACAGGAACTGGGCAAAAGCACTGGCCTTATGGGCCTTTGTGGCCCAGGACAGGCTGTATACATGTAACTAACAATTCTGTATTGGACTTTTTATTTATGGATCTCCTGTAGGAAAATCTTGCTGCATCAGATATTTTTTGTGTACATGTATCCATTGAATTTGCCATGCAAAATTTATGTCTACCTAGTTGTTGTCTGATTTTTGATTGTCTCATGCAGTCACATGAATGATTAATCCATCCTGGCATTTTGCATGACAAATACATACGGATATTTCTTTATGTTAGTTAGTCCCATATGTTTTCAATATTTTTTTGTTTTGATTAATTAATCATTGAATTTATTCAGATGTTATTTCAGAAATAATTGGTGTATCTATAATTGTTTTTATGTTCACTTACTATCATGCAGTTGAACTACGAAATAGATAAGAAGTTTTACAAGATTGCTGTGGTGAGACTGAAGTACCTGATAACATTGAAGAAGTTGAGAGTAAGTGGCAGACATTTGAAGAGGTATACAATGGGGCTGCTGAAAAGGTTCCTTGGGTACAAAAAGAAGGGCCAAACGCCATGGATCAGCAGAGAAAGTTGGAAATGTGTTGAGAGAAAACAGCTGAACATTAAGATTGAGAATGCCAAGTCAATTAGAATTAAAAGTATTATGAGAGCTAAGTACAGTATGCTGAAAAAAACAAAGATGTGAAGAAAAGCTTAAGGAGAAATAAAAGAAAGTGGGTTGACAACTTTGCTACATCTGCAGAAGAAGCAGCTAGTAATGGCAGAATGAGATAGCTTTACAAGATAACCAAAAGAATTTGCAATGAAAGGACCAAGGTTGGGAGTGCTATAAGAGACAAGGATGTGAATCTATTAACGAATGAAAAAGAAAAAAGAGAGAGGTGGAAAGAGCATTTCGAGGAGATACTGAATAGACCAGATCCTGTTTTTCCAGTTCCTAACATAACATGTGACCCTGAAATAGACAAAATCAGTACCACTTATATTATAAGAAGTGAATTAAAGTAGGCATTGATGAAGCTAAAGAATAAGAAAGCTGCAGGCAAGGATAATATAACTGCGAAGTTGTTAAAAACTGATATATGCACATCAGTATTATTCCTTGAAGAGCTGTTCAGAATTGTATGGGAAAAGGAAATGATACCAAAATCATGGAAGCAAGGACAGATTACAAAAATGCCTAAGAAAGGCAATACTACTGTATGCGATAACTGGCACAAAATAACCTTAACATCCATACCAAGCAAAATATGTGGAAGAGTTTTAATCAACAAAATTAGAAACGGTTTTGACAGTAAGATGAGAGATGAACAGGCTGGATTGATTGATTGATTGTAACTTTATTTTCACTCTCTTGCAAATACAACAATATACAGGTTAAGAAAATAATAATTGAGCTTTACATACATTTGTGACAATTTGCAAGGGATAGTGAGGGGGTTATCTGCTCAAGCCAGAAAGGCTTATCGAGGCAGAAACCCCCATGAAAACATAATTAACAAATATGTTACGACACAAACTTAACATGAAAAAAGGAAAAGAAATCATAGATCAATAGTCAACATTATTAAACGGGGTATCTTAAGAAATTAGTGGACAAAAAACAAAAAAAAAACAATTCAGAATTAGATAGAATCATATAAGCTTAGAAAGTAATTCTTAAGATGAGACTTAAATGTTTTGACATTATTTACGTTTTTAATATCTTGCGGTATGTCATTCCAGACTTTTACACCCGTATATCTTAAACAATGTTGGGATAGTGTAAGCCTAAATTTGAATACGGTAATCATTATGACCTCTGGTTTTGTAAAAGTTTTTGCGAGAAAAAATGGTCAAAAGCATTGGGTAAATTGTTATTCTTATATTGATACATGGTTATGGCAAGTTGGTATTTATGGAGGTCAAATATATTAAGAGTTCTCAATTTAAAGAAGATCGGCGGTATGGGCATTAAAAGGACTACCAGTGACAATTGAATGGCACGTTTTTGCAAAAGAAAAAGCTTTTGTATGTGAGAAGGATAAGCACCACCCCAGGCAACATTACAATATGATATATACGGCAAAATCAAAGTATTATATAGCATCTTAAGTATATGTTCAGGAAAATGTGTTCTTAATCTATTTAATATACCAGTACCTTTTGCTAATTTATTACAGATACAATCTATGTGAAGTTGCCAATTTAGATTGCAATCCAC
Organism: Chiridota heheva; assembly: GCA_020152595.1. Taxonomy (NCBI): domain Eukaryota; kingdom Metazoa; phylum Echinodermata; class Holothuroidea; order Apodida; family Chiridotidae; genus Chiridota; species Chiridota heheva. The sequence goes on from JAIGNY010001133.1 coordinate 262,901, forward strand.
TAATACACCTAGAAATGTTGAGGAGGGGGAATGATTAAAATTTACATCACCAATGGAGAGTTTGGGGTAAAGGGACCAGTCATGACGAGTAGGAGTAAAGAAAACTGAAGTAGTCTTCTTTACATTAAGGGATAACTTATTTACATTAAACCAAGATGCATACTTATTCAAACCTGAAACCGCTTTGTCAATTACTGTATGAGGAGAACGATGGGAGTAAAAAAGAGTTGTGTCATCCGCATAAAGTGAAGGTGAAAGAACAGAGCTAATTCGATGCATATCATTTATATTTATTACAAATAACAAAGGACCAAGAATTGAGCCTTGTGGCACTCCACAAGAAATAAACTTGGAATTAGATTGAGTACAAGAATAGGATACAAATTGCTGATGCAGTTTTAGATAGTTACGAAGCCAATCAAGTGGCATGCCACGAATACCGTAAGTTGATAATTTATGCAAAAGAATAGAGTGATCCAGGGTGTCAAAAGCTTTTGACAGGTCTAAAAAAGTACAATGGGCAACTTCTTTTCTCTCAAAAGCTTGGGTGATCTTATCAATGAGCTGCAATAGAGCATGAGCAGTTGACCTGCCAGGGAGGAAACCAAACTGGAATTTATAAATAATTTTGTGAGAAAACAGAAAACTGATGAGCCTATCAAAAACAATTCTTTCAAATATTTTGGAGAAGCATGGTAAAATCGAAATAGGTCTATAATTTGTGATTTGCTCCTTATCACCACTTTTCAAAATAGGAATAACCTTAGCTACTTTGAGATTATCAGGCATAGAAGCTGTTGAACAGAGATGAACAGGCTGGATTTAGATGAGGAGGGAGTGCCACCGAGCAAATTTTCATCCTGCGCAACATTCTAGAACAGGTGGCTGAATGGCAGTCTATGATATATATCGCCTTTGTTGACTTCGAAAAGGCGTTTGACTCAGTGCACAGAGAAAGCGGCTGGAAAATAATGGCAGCCTATGGTATTCCACAAAGGATATTATGTTTGATTAAAGCATTATATGAAAACAGTGAATGTGCAGTTTAATGGTGTGGAATCTGAATGGTTTCAAGTCAAAAGTGGTTTAAAGCAAGGTGATGTAATGTCAGGGTTCTTTTTTCTGATGGTGGTAGACTTGGTGATGAGGAAAACGACTGATTACAACAGGAATAGAGTTAGATGGAAGTTCATGTCAACCCTTGAGGACTTAGATTTTGCAGATGATATCTCTCTACTTTCATCTACATATCAACACATGCAAACCAAAGTGACCAGGCTCAATTAGTATGCTGCACAAACTAGGCTAAGAGTTAATAAGGATAAGACAGAGCTAATGAAAGTTAACAGCAAATGTGGAAACAAAAGTTTGTATTGATGCTAACCAACAACTACATGAAGTAAACAAGTTCAGATACGTTGGTGCAACAGAAAGCTTACAAGGAGCTGGCGAGGAAGATATCCAAAACAGAATTTCTAAGCAAGAGTAGCATTTATGAAATTAAATAAGATATGGAACTCAAGCACATTCTCAATATTTACAAAAATACGACTGTTTATAAACAGTTAAGTGGAGAGAGTGTACTGCAGCCTTATGGGCCAGGAGGCCGGAAGAGACTAGGTGAGGTGAGGACTATCATGCAGTTGCTTCTTGTTTCCCAGAGAAACAATCCTGTATGTAACATGAACAAAGTCACAAGATGAAGTGGATGAAAAGATACAAATGTGAGGAATTGCACACTAGTTGTTATGCTACTTAAAATTTCAAACAGTCAGACCTGACTTGATATATAAACAGGTCTGGTCAGACTTTTCCCTATCTACCTACTGTGGAGTAGCGGTTATCATACCTGTCTACAGACCACGAGGCCCCGGGTTCAAACCTGGGGTGGGTAGACACGCCAGTGCACCACAACTGGTTATCAAAGGCCGTGGACATTGACTTGGTTGTCGATGTTATGTCTGTCCGTACGTCGTACCTGTGTTCTCGTCCGGGTCGTATTAAGCGTTTCGTGATAGCATTTGTACTATTATAACCGAATACGCAGGCGACGACCCCGTCATTGTAATTGTGTGTTCAACTCTCTCTCTCACTTTTCCCTTTATTTTCTTTATTCTGAAAACCACAAGTAATTAGGAAAAAATTTCTCTTATCAATGGCTCCATTGTATTTGTTCTCCTGTTGGTCCTGGGTTGTTGTGGATGTTGGTGTTCAGTATCAAATTAGCACTGGATGAAGTCCTTATTGTGTGCTTGAGTGCTTAATTTAATTAAGATAAGTGGTCTCATTGTTTGCTACATTAAGTTGGTGGTCATGATTTGCTGGAATAAATTTTTGAGGAGAAGGACAAGTCATGCATGACAAAATGAAGGTACCAATCACAAATGTAACAAGGCCTCAACATGAAATAGTCATTAGTAGCTAATTTTGCCCATATGCTAGTGCTACTAAACTTCTTTATTTTGGAGGAAAATTAATTTTGCCCATATGCTAGTGCTACTTAACTTCTTTATTTTGGAGGAAAATTCCATTACAAATTGAAAAGTATATCAACACTTACAAAATTTTCTGTTTATTTTTCATTGAAATAAGAAAAAATATAAATAGGATCAATTTTAATTTTTAATACAGCACATTTAGAAGATTATCCGAAAACATTACAAGGTACTAACAATTTTGTGAAATCATCATAATCGATGGGCTTGTAGTTAAAAAAAACAAAAACTTATGGTTCTGTTGGAACTAACCTTAAAGTCCACCAGTTTGGATGATGTGGTGTGGCCCTGCAAGCTGCTGTCACCCTCAAGGACCTGTAGATGAAAACACACGAGGATCTCTATGAATACAAGTGTAACTAAGTAAATAGGCAGAGCGTGCATGCTAGTATAAGAACACGCTACCATACAATGAAGATGTAATGGTAAATGAATACAAGGGGGCATGTTGGTATCTAAGCTACCAGTGAAGCGAGATGTTGCAGGTACACTACTGGGATATGCGAGCACTAGGGGTAGGTTAATAGGATATACCAACATGGCCACAGCAACAATCCAAATAAGTTAGGAACATTCCAAGTATTAAGTTAGGTATGTGTTGCTGGTTGGTTGATTGACAAAATAAGTAATTAAGCAGACATGACTACCCGCATGGATGGCAGGGCAGGTGATGCTCATGTGCTGGGCAGAAGATACCCAGTGAATAATTAGGTATATAACATGCATTGGCTTTACTTTTACTGTACGCACTAATGCCATAGCCAAACCAATGGATCTCCAGTAATGAATGCAATAAGTAACATATACCAAGCAGGTGATTTAGCTTTGGCACACACAAAGCATTGAAGTGTGGTACATATAATCGATGTACATACAGTATATAATATAAGCTAAGGTAAAAGACACAAGGTAAAAGTACATGGTTTGATAAAAACATGTTAACCATATGTATATAGTGAAGGTACTGTACTCAGAGAAAGCAAAGGTACTTAGATCAGGGAGTTGCCATTCCCTGCTTAGATGATCGAGCTGATAGATAATATAAATGTACTTAAAAAGTAAAGCAACTAGCTGGCAAACTGGTTTGCTCCAAGACAAGACATGATCTCCCTATTCTGCTGCAGTCAGAAATGAGACAAGAATGCACATGTGCATGTAGCCCACAAACTGAATAGCATAGCATAGCATAGCATAGCATAGTAAGGTGTAACATCACGAAAGCATTCAATGCTGGACATTATATTAAGATGGCCACTGCCTTTGATAACCAGTTGTAAACTCACAGGTTGCAGACCCACTGGGATACGAACCCGGGACGTGCGGGTGAGATGACAAAGCACTGCACCACGGAGGTCTAATAAACAGCAAAGGACTGAGAACCAATCAGAATGCTACACTACACACATAAGTCAACTGAGCTTGGAACTTGCACAAAAGGAGTGTAGAACATTAGCTACACACAACCTAAATACAATGCGATGCAATGCAATGCAGGGAAGTACCAAACCGCCACAGTTCCGGCAGTTATAACCGCGGCAAAATTGAGAATTTGCGGGAAGATTTTATTTTGTTTTATAGATTTTTTGAGTAAACAACAGTATATGCTCTATAAACATCCCTCATGTTATTGTGCGATGAAAAGCACATTAATTGTGAAAGAGGGAAATATATAAAGATAGATTCACTACATTAATTTTATTTCTGTCGCGATTTTTGGTAAGATATTCGACCTCTTTATTCAGAACTGGGAAATTTTATAATTAATTCCAACTCCGGGTGGCTGTAGCACATGTGACTGTAAGCTTCTTCCTGCAGCCTTTCCTATCACTAGCAAAGTTGGATATCTGGTTTGGGGATAGCTGGCCACTAAAATCTCCCAGTAAATTTGAAGTGTATTAAAAATCCAATATAAATATATATAAAAATATATCTATAAATAGGACAAAAGACATATGCAATAGGCATCAAAATAAGAAAACGTATAAAATATATCTAAAAGTACATACAAATTTATAACATATACATATAGCATAAAACGCGAAGAAAATAAGTCAATTTAGAGTAAGTTTTGTAAAGATATTTTTTGAATAAAACGAGCCGCTCTGTACACAAAAGAATTCTTGTAACGCATATTTCTATATTTAGGTGTGATTGCCTTATTTCTTAGACTATAATTGGCCTTTTGAAGAAGTGACATAAGACCACAGTACAGAGGGTGCTGTTCCCTTTTTGCTGAATTGTTCATTTGATTTATGATATATTATCTATTCTGATCTTTGGCAAGTGATACAGTACCAAACTGGTACAGCATAAAGTATCTGAGGTAAAATGTAAATATTAAAAACATTCTTATGCACTTCAAGTTTATAATATTGTACAATATAAGATAAAGTTGAAACAATAAAATAAATCTTTCTTAGAACTTTGAAAACATGGCAAGAAAAATGAAGTTGATTATCTATACAAGTGTTGGTGATAGCTCAGATAGGATGTGTGTTGACGTCCTGCCTGGCCTACGATGGTCATGGGTAGGTGGTAGAAGGCATGCATACCATTTAGCAGGTTTATCCTCTGCCATTCAAAGAATGTGGCCTAGGAAATTTAATTGTTAAAGGTGTGAACACATTTTGTAAAAATAAATCTTAGAGTTGAGTGTTTCAAACATTTTAGTTGTAGTGTCAAAGTTTGGTAACTTTTTTTAAATGTTTAACCATCGTCTTCTGCATGTAAACTGCTGTAGTGCATGATTGTTACATCCGTTTTGAAGCAATGATAAACGCAGTAATACTAAACAATAAAAAATGCAAAGGTACCAACACATAATTGCACTGACTTGTATATGGTGGGTAGGGCCTCCCTTTGTTGCTTAAGTGTGAGACTGACAGCTCCTGAGTGAAATTTACTTTAAATGAAGAGTAAAGAATGCGGGTAAAATCAATTGTCCTGGCTAAAGAATCAGTACATGGGTTAAGGGAGTCCATCTTATATGAGAGAGGACTTCAAAAGAAACAAAATCGTGAAGAAAAAGTTAAAATGGATCAAAGTGAAAAATACATTTTGAAATGAATTTTTACATTAATATGAACATCCACAGTATAACAGAATTTGAGGATACAAATTTTGATATGGAAAGTTTTGGACCTATTTTTGCTTAGAGAGATTTCATCTCATGAAGCTGTGGTGACCTTCGTAATTCGTCGCCACAACAAAGAAATCTTTCTTGTTTGTGGTGAATTGCATATGACAGATTTATCATCAGTGATTATATTTGTATAGTGCCCTCATTTAAAATGAATCACTTCCATGTGATTTCACCTTGGTTAATTGTTTGAAGTCAAATCAGTGCAGTGTGTCTGTAAACATCTGCAGTGAATGAATTAACTGTTTGTCATGGGATGATTTTTTTGTTTTGAGAAAGTTGTTTTTATTGTCATATTAAAGATGGAAATTCCAAGGGTTATTGTTATATTTTTTCTTACTTCTGTTGCTAGGAGACAAAATCTGCAGTTAACGCATCAAAGAATCGTCCAGCGCCACCAATGGAAGGAGGAAGTGTAAACGATAACAAGTCAGAGGACAGGAAATCACAATCAGAATCTGATGAACGAACGTCGTCGTCATCAACAACAGTTGATCAGCAATCCACAGTAACTGATTCAGGGAACATTAGTGAAAGAGAAGACAGCTCGAATGTAAGTGAAGAAGGTGCAACCCTGGATGCTGAAAGTGATAGGACTATGGGGAATACGCACTGGAGCCACTCATACACAGGGGTGAGGATCCACCCATTGTCACCTGACTCATCATGTGATAATTGTGATCTAAGGGAGTTGTTTGTGCCTATTGTTGGTTATGAGTCTATGGAACAAAGAGCACGATTTACAGTAAGTGTAATTATTTGTATAAAAAAAACATGTATGCATTGAAGTATATATTATAAAGTTTTTGATATGGATTTAAAAGTTACGTGGTTGGAAAGAGCTCTTCAAAAGAAACTTAAAAGAAACAAAAAATAAATAAGATTGGGTGAAGTTATGGTCCTTCAAATTTTGATTTAATGCGCAATTGTTGCCATGACAGAATAAAATGCTTCTTTCAAAAGGTTTGCATTTCCATTTGGTAATATAGAATCTGGGCAAACTTGCCTATCTAGCAGAATGGGCAACATTCTCCTACAAAAATCAAACTTTACCAAAATGAGTTATATACTTAAAGTGTTGCAACAAAAGGCCAAGACGGACAAATAATCAAACATATATCATACATCATCATGTATATTAATATACATTAATGATTAATATACCTTTGGGTAACTATGTAACTGCACTGGTCAATATTACCACAAACTATGACAAAAATGCTTGGTTCTAATAATGATTATAAATGTTGTAGGCCTAGAAGGCCTAAGCTATGTAATTTTACATAAAAACATATGGTAGGACATTACTGTCTAATAGCTTACTATTTTAATTCATATGATACACTGTAGGCCTATAATGTTAGTAGTAACGTTAATATGACCTATGGTCTTCTCTTACGACCAGAAAAGTTTAAGTCATTTTTAAAACTTATTTTATGGACCAAAATTGAGCTTTTATCAAAATATAACATCATAATGAAGATTTAATACTTAACACCTACATACAATAAGCTAATTGCGCACTAAAAATTGAGAAAATATTTATCCAAACTTTTGCTTTGGGTGAGCTACAGCAGTAACATACTGATACAAATAATGTCCTAATTGAAGGAGAAATACTAAGGCTTCCTTAGTACGTGAAAATACAACTTCGGTTACAAAAATGGCAAAAACATCAAAATTAAGTTTATTCTTATAAAGAACCCCATGAAAGACTTAAGACATATGCATCATTTTAAAGCTGAAATTATCGTCTGTATAATTAAGTAGTATTTATTTTTGTTATAGCAGCGTAGATTAAGCGCAGTGATAACATCACAGGCTTTCCACAGCAAATTGCATGCTACAGTGCATTTTAACAATAGATCTATATAAGCCACTGAACAAATAGCAAGTGACTCGGAACACAAGCTACCGAAATCTCAAAATGTGTACTTCAATTTAGCAAGAAAAAGAGCCTAAACTATAAAAAATGTACAAATTGACAAGTTATTTTTCCATAAAGCTAAGTATTTTAAGAAAAGAACGTATATTTTATCAGTATTTTGGGTCATTTTGTTAGTAGGAATAGAGAGTGTAGCAACATGGAAGTGAAAATGTGCATCTGTTTTCTTTTGAACAATGGTGATGATAGCAACCTTAGCATCAGGAACCTATGTGGTCAAGATGCCGTGTGTGTGTGTATGTGTGTCTCGCTTTAATGGCCTGTGATCAATACAGTGGATTGATGTCATACTGTATGTGGCACACTGATAGCCCATGGTCCGTAGATTTTCCCTATTGTTTTTGATGGTAATGTCATGCATATTAATGAGTAGGCAGGGCTTAATGTAAAAATCTTGAAATGTTTATATTGTAACAACCGAATGTCTGTTTTGTTTCATACAGTATGTGGTATATTTATTATGTTAGCTGGTGTGTACATGTTTTTGATGTAAAAACATTGAATTTCAATAATATATTATTTTGCTGAAAAGAGCTTGTAAACATGGTATTTTAAGAACGGTAAACTGGATTTATGTCATATGTGGTACACAGATAGCCCATGGTTCGTAGATGTACCCTACTGTTTTTTATGGTGATACCATACATATTAATGAGTAGGCGGGGCTTAATTTGAAAATCTTGAAATGTTTTTATTTGTCTATATGTTTGTCTGTATTGTTTCATATTTGGTAAACTTATGATGTTAGCTAGTGTGTACATTTTCATGATATAAAAATGTTGAATATCGATTACATGCATAGTGGGAGGGGCTTAATCTGATTTTGCTGAAAAGAACTTGTGAATATGGTTTCTCAAGAAAGATACATGGAAGTTAGTTTATATGTGGTACACAGATAGCCCATGGTCTGCTGATGTACCCTATTGTTTTTGGTGGCAATGTCATGCATATTAATGAGTAGGCAGAATTAATATACAAATCTTAAATGCTTTTATTTTGACAATGAAATGACTGTTTTGTTTTATATTTGATGTAATAATGATGTTAGCTAGTGTGTATGTGTTCATTGTATAAAAACATTGACTTTCATTAATATGCAAAGTGGGCGGGGCTTAGTATGATTTTGTAAACAAAAAGCTTGTAAACACGATATCTCAAAACTATGAACTGGATTCGCGTCATGTGTGGTACACAGATAGCTCATGGTCTGCAGATGTGCCCTGGTTTTGGTGGTGATTTCATGCATCTTGATAAGTGGGCAGGCTTAAGTGAAATTTTGAAAAAGTGATAAATTAGCAAACTGTGTGTCCGTCTTGCATCATAATGGGCATGATAATATTGTTGGTTATTGTTTACATGCTTATGTTATCAACAGATGTCATGAATATGCATGGTGGGCTTTGCTTAATCATATGTAAAAGTGCTAAATGTTATAAACACCATATCTCATGAACCATAGGATAGGATATATGCCATGTGTCGCACACAGATGAGTCATGGTTTGTATTATGTTCTAATGTTGTGGTAGTGATGTTATGAATATTAATGAGTACATGTAGGTGGGGCCTACTGACAAATTTTGAAGTAGGATAAATGAGTGTTCGTTTTTGCATCATACTTGCTATGATAATGTTGTTAATTATTGTGCAAATGCTAATGTTGTCAACATTTTTATTGTTCTGCATGGTGGGTGTAGCTTATGAATAAATAGCTGGGAAAAGATATTTCATGATATGCAATGACATGACAGTTAATACAAATTATGCAATTCAATCAGCTGGCGGAAGAAAAAGCATTAGAACCACAAAACCTTTTGGTTCTGGTTTGTTCATGGAAAATCTAGCAAATTATTGAAAATAAACCTAATACCTGAAATAAATTTACAGTAGTACCCGTGATACCAACTGGCTAAAGTGGGAGGGGGTGAGGGGGGGGGGGAATGAGCTGGGGGAAATGTCAATAGTGGGCCTGGGGAAAAATCAAACAATTATGCTGAGGTACAAAAAATCACCCTACAAAAGATACGAATTTGGAAAAATGTGGATGGGAAATTTCCCCCTCCCCTCCCCCAAATTCTGTCTGTGGTAGTACCCTAAAAACTCTTCTATGTGAACCTTCAAAACTCTTATTGATTAATATGGTTATATGGGAATTATATGGGGATCATGCAGGCCTGAGTCCACTTTTTTCCTCTTACCTTTGTGAACCCCTATTTTCCAAGCCTTTTTTTTTTTTTTTGGGGACCTTCTGGAAATTGTTCTTACTTGAGGATTTGTATGATAAATCTGGTTATTTGACTTACATGGTTACCTGACTATCCAGATCCTCCTGGTTTTAATCTTTTCAGGAATGTTTTATTTGTTCATTGTGTGTGTGGGTGGATAATGTTGAATACATTACAGTCATGAAACATGTGAGTGAACGTTTTAAAGTCATTAATAAAACCTGGAAAACCATCAAATTTTAAAAACAATTCCACCAAAAACTAAATACTATGGAATATAAAAAATCAATATTTGTCAATATTAGAGGCATGAGGCATGTGATGCCACTGCTTTGATAGACGAAGTGCTTTTAATTTTTCAGAATGTGGCGTCTTCACAGATTTTTCTTGTTTTGCCTCTGAAATTGCATTTCTTGTGCACTCAGCAATTATAACTGGAGATATATTTCTCATATATGAAAATCATTTTATAAAGCATTCATATGTTTAACAAATTGTGCTATGTTTTGATATTCATCATCCCATCATGACCCACTGCTTTGTGTTATATCACTATACTATTTATTTACCGCATCAGAGCCAGATCATTTATGAGTCACATGAAGGCAATGAAATTTGATAATTCTCAAGAGCAGAAATCCTGTCCATGCATTGACTGAGATATCATCCCTAGGAATGTTAGCACTGCATAAACCCATGTTCAAGATTGAACCGTGAAATTAATTAGCCCATAGTATCAAAGTTCCATCTGCTTTGCCTGCAGACGCTTTCTTAATGAGTTTAAACTACAGTGATTAAGGTTGTTGGCCCTTTGTTCAATATGTTCGAGTTGTGAGACACATATGCTCCATATCAGCATTAATGTGAAAAAAAGCAGATGGGTATGGATAGTGCAGTTTGAAGGAGCATATCAAAATAGATCAAAGTAATGTCATACTTTGCAGGAGCAGTCTTAATGACATCATCAATTTGTTGCCAGATGGTTCTTTTCTACTCCCGTAAAAAGAAAAAATCAGAATAAAAATGGGAATTAGCATAAATGTATTTTAAGGGTTTGTTAATTTATTGAATCAAAGAAATGTTAAACATTTTGAAGGGACTAAATTAACATATAAAATTTTATGAACATCATAGAAGCATTTGTTTGGTGCACTGTATTGTTGATAAGTATGATGATATTATCCTTTAATGAAGCAGTTGTGGATATAAACATTTATTTCATGGTCAGTACCAGGGATGTAGCTAGAAATTTGAAGGGGTGGGGGCTGCTCAGTACCAGGGATGTAGCTAGATATTTGAAGGGGTGGGGGTTGCTCAGTATCAGGGATGTAGCTAGAAGTTTGAAGGGGTGGGGTTGCTTAGTACCAGAAATGTAGCTAGAAATTTGAAGGGGTGGGGCTGCTCAGTACCAGGCATGTAGCTAGAAATTTGAAGGGGTGGGGGCTGCTCAGTACCAGGAATGTAGCTAGAAATTTGAAGGGGTGGGGGCTGCTTAGTACCAGGAATGTAGCTAGAAATTTGAAAAGGTGGGGGTTGCTCAGTACCAGGGATGTAGCTAGAAATTTGAAGGAGTGGGGAGTACCAGTAATGCAGCTAGAAGTTTGAAGGGGTGGGGGCTGCTCAGTACCAGGGATGTAGCTAGAAATTTAAAGGGGTGGGGGCTGCTTAGTACCAGGGATGTAGCTAGATGTTTGAAGGGGTGGGGGTTGCTTAGTACCAGGGATGTAGCTAGAAATTGGAAGGGTTGGGGGTTGCTCAGTACCAGGGATGTAGCTAGAAGTTTGAAGGGGTGAGGGTAGGGGGCATATAAATTGGGAAAATCCCTTAAATCCTATTTAAAGGGATGGAGGGAGTCGTGGTTCCATCTCTGTCTCTGTCCCTATTTAGTATTTAAAGATAATAAGAGTAGAGTATTGTCAGTAAGAGTTAAAAAAAGATCAAATTTATGTTATGGATTTACTTAAGTCTTAAGCTCATGAATATTCATTATGATGTGTTGATACTGGTAGTGGTCATGCTCAGATAGAATGGGCTACAAAATTAATTCTGTGAGTTAAGAAAAATAAACAAAAATATATTGTTCATATTCAATATTAACCATCTCTTTTAAATGAATGTAACATATGAATTATGAAATTTTATTTAAAATTTTAAAAACAAAGATGTGTTTCTTGCAATTTAAACATGAGTTTTTGAACATAAATATTTCACAGATTAAGTTTGGAAAGGCCTTGACAGAAGCATGTTACCAACTGAAAACAGCTTGCATACACTGTACATGCTGTAAGCTCCTCGTATCGCCTGCATTAAACTGTGTAATCCTTTGATCAAACATAGAACACAGGTGTATGTGTATAACTATTTACTGCCAGAGCTAACTGTAAACATTACTAGGAACTTGGAAGCATTTTCTAGGCTCCCTCCTGATCCCTTCTGCGACAGACGTGTTGTTAGGTCAAATCAAATATGTTAATTTCCTACTTTATGTAAAAAAAATCTTGGGTTAGTAGGAAATAAAATTACCACAGAAGTTCCACTTTTTTACTGGAAACTTTATATTTGGTTATTGATCCTATGAAAATGTAAATGGGGACGTATTAGTTTATTTACTTGTGATGGCATTAGTTATATTCAGGGGATCTTCAACATTGATGTTATATTTTAAAGTCTGCAGTTTTATTGGAAAGAAACTTACATTTTATAAGACATTTTGTTATGGTTTTAATGTTGTTCAGTTAGTGATATATTTTTAGTATGGAAGACGAACAATGTGTGAATTGCAGAGATGGGAATTTGATGACTACTTGTTCCTCATGTGCAAGACTAACCTTAACCCTTTAAGGACCAGTCGCTTGCGTCACGATTGATTTGGGTGTCCCATCTTTGACTCCGCCTCCCAAGCCTGTTTTCAAGAAAGTGCCGGTCTTTTTAAGATCAAAAGAAGCTCTCAGTCTAAAGGTGAGGGCGTGTTGTTACTAAGTCATACGAATTTTGAATGGTTCAAACTTTGATTCTCCCATCAGTGATAAACAACTTCAGTATTCCTTAGAATTTTTTTTAACATTCTTATTGGAGGTTATGCACGGAAGTGTGTTCTAAATATTCTAGAGACTCCAGAATAATATGCCCTCATATTTGTTTTTGCTGAGTGCTCCTTTAAAATACATACAAGGTATACGCCCCTTTAACTGGATATGTGGGCAGTGTTTTGTCAATGTTTGTGTGTTAAAGGTTGACCTCATGCCCATGCAAATCCTAGCTGATAGCTGTTAGGCAAAAAGACACTCGAGGCACAAATGATTTACATGCTTCGATCTGGTTACCTGACTGGCCAAAAGTTGTGAGCTCACCCTGCTATAAATGTATTTTCATTTGAACAACATTCATTTGGAATTCACGAAAAGACATAAACAAACTTTCTAAAATGAATTTATTTTCATAAATTGTTGAGTTCATGGTGTGTCTTTGTCCGTCCCCATAAGTACTTTGGTGCCTTGTTTTCCACATAGTGTGACTCATGTCTGTTCAATGACTCCATCTCTGAGGGTGTGTGGGTGAGCCATTAAAATATGACATGCATTTATAATCAAGCAAAAGACAGTGTGATTGAATGCAAAACATTTAAGTCAGGGAAGATTACAATGGTTTTTGGTTCCGATGCGATAGACCATTGTATGCTGTCATGATGGTGTGTGTGTGTGTGTGTGTGTGTGTATGTATGTATGTATGTATGTATGTATGTATGTATGTATATATGTATATATGTATGTATGTATGTATGTATGTATGTATGTATGTATGTATGTATTTGTGTGTGAGAGAGTGTTTGTGATGGCCAGCTCATAAATGCAATATCTCAAGAATGGTACACTGGATTAATGTCATGTGTGGTAGACAGATAGCCCATGGTCTGTAGATGTACCCTAATAATTTTGGTGGTGATTTCATGCATATTATTGAGTAGACGGGGCTTAATGTAAAATTCTGGATATGCTGATATTTTAACAATCGCATGTCTGTTTTGTTTCATATTTGGCATAATTATGATGTTAGCTGGCGTTTACATTTTCTTGATGTAAAAACATTGATTATCATTAATACGTATAGTGGGGAGAGCTTAATTTGGTTTTGCTGAAAAGAGCTTGTAAACACAGTATCTCAAGAACGGTAAACTGGATACATGTCATATGTGATACACATATAGCCCATGGTTCGTAGATGTGCTCTATAGTTTTTGGTGGTGATGTCATACATGTTAATGAGTAGGCAGGGCTTAATGTAAAAATCTTGAAATGTTTATAATTTAACAACAGCATGTTTGTTTTGTTTTATATTGATATGTTTATGATGTTAGCTAGACATGTTCATGATGTAAAACTGCTGAATTTCATTAATATGCATAGTGGGCGGGGCCTAATATGATTTTGCTGAAAAGAGCTTGTAAACATGGTATCTCAAGAACGGTAAACTGAATTCATGTCATATTTAGTACACAGACAGCCCCCATGGTCCATATATGTGCTCTTATTGTTTTTGGTGGTGATGTCATACATATTAATGAGTAGGCGGGGTTTAACATAAAAATCTGGTATTGCTCATATTTAAACAATCACATGTCTGTTTTGTTTCATATATGGTCTAATGATGTTAGCTAGTGTGTACAGTATGTGGTCATGGTATAAACATGTTGACTTTTATTAATGTGCATAGTGGATGGGGCTTAATATGATATCTCAAGAACTATGAAGTGGATTCATGAATGTCATGTGTGGTATTATTTTTGGTGGTAATGCCATGCATATTAATAAGTGGGCAGGGCTTAAAGTGAAAATTTTGAAAAAGTGATAAGTGAGCAACTGTATTTCCATTTTGCATCATATTGGGCATGATAATATTGTTGATTTTTGTGTACATGCTTATGTTATCAACAGATGTCAATAATATGCATGGTGGACTTGGTTTAATGTGAAAGTGCTAAATGATATAAACACCATATCTCATGAACGGTATATCGGATTTATGCCATATGTGGTACACATACAGATGGGTTATGGTCTGTACATATGTTGTAACGTTGTGGTGAGTGATGTCATGAATATTAATGAGTAGGCTGAGCTTGCTGAAAAATTCTTGAAATAGGATAAATGAGCAACTGTTTTTGCATCATACTTGCTATGATAATGTTGTTAGTTACTGTGCAAATGCTAATGTGGTCAACTTTTTTATTCATCTGCATGGTGGGTATGGCTTGTGAATGAATATCATGGAACAAATGATGAAAATTTCATGATATGCAATGACATTACAGTTAATACAAAACTTACAAATCAATCAGCATATGAAAAAAAGCATCAGAACCACAAAACCTTTTGGTTCTGGTTTAATTGAGTGCTAATTGGGGCCATCCCAAATATTTTAAAATTTGAAGCTAAAAGACTTAAGTTTTGTAATAAGGTAGGAACCATTTTTTGTATCTTAGCGTAATTATGTGATTTTGCTCCTCCCCCACTTTTGATTTTGCTCCCCTGCACTTTCGGTAGGTAAATCCCGCCTATGGTAGGAAATATACTTAAATGGAATATTTTCTACCATTCATTTATCGTGGCTTTTATCAGTATCATGGAAACCAAAAACTTTCTGCCAAAGTTATATTTATATACAGGCATGTGAGAAGCGTCACGGAAATGACATTTCAAATTGAGCTATACAGAACAACTTGGAAATATTTGAGTAATGGTCATTCAGGAAGTCCTATTGTCCAGTATTAGAAGAGGTCAGGGAGTTTTCTTATTATCAATGATATCATGCAGCTACAGTGCAAGCGAGAAGGAATGTGTCATGTGATTCCCCGCATCACACTGTTCACGCTGTCCATCGTGTACAAACGTGATCGAAATAGCTATTGTTAAGCACGCAGGGAAATCACGATCAATAACCAGCTGAAGTTGTATACTTCAAGTATAGTTTATCAGTGGTTACGGACCTTTATTATTGTGTTCATTTGCATAAAGTTGCTACAGTATATGAACTGACCAGACTTTTATTTAGTATGCTTAGTCAGGGAGTGTGTCAAAATGTGACTGCATATGGACATAGGGAGGGATACCATGTAGGACATAGATGGGAGCCATGCAGGACATGTGGTATACATGTACACCAAGGGTTATATCATTCATAATTATTTGACTCTGCCTTTTTTTTCTTATTCAACAAGTCATTTGCATATAAGTTATTATATGAACTGACAATTTTATACATAGTATGCTCAATCAGGGACTGTGATAGCTAGGATGAAACTTCTTATGGAGCCTGTGGGATATCATGTGGGACATGGGTGGGATGCCATGTGGGACATGGTTGGGATGCCGTGTAGGACATGGGGTGGGATGCCATTTGGAACAGGGTGGAATGTCATGTAGGATATATGGTGGAATGCCATGCAGGACATAGGGTGAAATGCCATGGGATGGGATGTGGGACATGGGATGTCAGGTGGGACATGGGGTCCCACCCCATTTCAGCAAGTCATTTGCATATAAGTTATTATATGAACTGACAATTCCATACATAGTATGCTCAATCAGGGACTGATAGCTAGATAAGACTTCCTATGGAGCCTATGGGATGTCATGTGGGACATGGGGTGGGATGCCATGTGGGACATAAGGTGGAATACCATGTGGAACAGGGTGGAATGCCATGTGGAACAGGGTGGAATGCCATGTGGGACATGGGGTGGGATGCCATGTGGGACATAAGTTGGAATACCATGTGGAACAGGGTGGAATGCCATGTGGAACAGGGTGGAATGCCATGTGGGACATGGGGTGGGATGCCACTAGTAATGCAGAGTGTGATATAGGTCGGGATACCATGTGTGATATAGGGTAGGAGGCTATGTGGGAGATAGGGTAGGAGGCCATGTGGACATAGGGTAGGAGGCCATGTGGACATGGGATGTGATGCCATGTGGGACATTGGGAGGGATACCATGTGGAACATATGGTGGGATCCAATGTGGAACATAAGGTGGGATGCCATGTGGGACATCAGGTAGGAAGCCACTGATGTGGGACATGAGGTGGGATGACATGGGGGACATAGGGAGAGATGCCATGTTGAACACAGGGAGCGATGCCTGTAGGACATAGGGAGGGATTTCATGTGGTACATACTGTAGGGAGGGATGTCATGTGGTAGATATTGTTGGATTAATGTGGGACATACATGTGGGATGGGATCCTTGTGGGACATGTGGAAAATATCACGAGGTTGCAGGGAATTGTACAACAAGCCTTCGGCGATGATGATTTCCAGATGGTTGAGAAATGCCCAGGGCACAGTACAGCTAGCACAGGTCACTTAAACTACATAAGAATGGTTACTAAGGAAATTGAAGCTGGTAGTATCAGCAATGAGTGCCTATCTCTAGAAAATGTAAGGAATAAGGATTAACCTATTTTTTAAAAGAATTTTTACCAAAACAGGGCCGAAAATGGGCTCAACAATACTTTTGACGTGGACCAGATATTGGTGTTAGGATGTTGGTGTTAGGGAGAGGGGGCAAGCTTTCCCAAAAATTTAACATTAGTTTTACTTCCCCTTAATCAACAATCCCCTCATGATAAGAGTATTATCAAATTTCACCAAAAGAGGGTGTAGCACTATTTGGTAGAGGGCTGGTAAAGATGTGAGTAGTTTCACCCCCTCCCCCCTCATTGAAATTATATGCTTTTTATGCATTTTAGAACTTATTAAATGTTCTGCTTAACACTTCAAGGTGATGAAGAAGGATGATCCATCCGTCAAGTATGCAATTACATTTATTATCACCAGAGTTTGTGTGTCCGGGGAGGAGAGAACGGAGGGAGGGAGGGGGAGGGGGTGGGGAGTTATTGCTGACTTCTCGACAATTGGGAATATTTTGATAATTTAATTTTTAATCAGATGGTATCATTAAATTGCCCGTCATCTGCCCGTAACCTTAACAACCGACCCACACCGGTTAACATTACTCGTTGAGTCGCATTATATTTTATACAAAAAGGCTTTATAACTTTTGCTACAAGCATATTTTTCATTCAGATTGATGTCACTATTAATCAATCTTAATTTCCCACCATGTGGTATGGTTAAATTCAGTAAACAATAAACGGCCCATTTTTTCCATCGTAAAAATCACAGAAAATAGTTTTACGCACCAATTCTTTTTGCGGAACTGCTTCTATCCCTACAATAACCACAACGTTACCATATCCCTGGAATGTCAATGAAAACTTGAGTAGGGTCTATATTAAATTTTCAAATTCTTAAAAAAGATTGTATTATTGGGGAAATGGCTTATATGTATTTTGGTCACCTTGTGAGACGCCCCTCTAAAATAATAGTACTGTGTTCCCATAAAAATCAGAAGCTGACTGCATCCAGCATTTACTCAATTTGTTTCCGGGGCTACACCAACTGACTAGTGATTTATTATAAGGTTTTAGAGTGAGGATTAAGCCCCAGTAGCTCAAATAGGTTAGGGATTTTTGTATTTCCTTCACACAACCTGCCTTACAGCTATCATATGCTACCATGCAATAAGTTGGCAACAAGAAAATATAGTTTTAAAAGAACATGCATATTGAAAACAAAACAAAAAGTTTATGAATTTGACCAAACTATACTTATCTTGAAATGTACCTGCAGAAAACAAAAGAATTTTGGGATATGAATTGAGGTTTAATTACGATGTTTACTGATGACCGTACTCTTAAAAATTGCCATTTCTTGTGTTCTGAACACAAGTCTCAGGGAGTAGCTCTACAGTATTAGTTTTAGCCTACATGTGAAACTGGTTTGGAAGGATTAGGTAACCACAACATCCCTATCTATTGTTCTGTGGTAATAACACTCTCCTGGCACAGCAAACTTCAGTAGCTTAACAGAATTGATTGATAAAATATATGATTTTCTGCCACACAATAGCGAATGCAGGAATTGGCTTAATTAATATTACCACCGAATCCTGTCAACTACATTCCCAGGTAATGTAAATGACACATTCCTTTCCACTAGAACTGTAACTTTATATTTTACTGTTGATGAAGGGAAAAGTTCAATTTTCAACAACAGCGTAGGAACAATTTTTTTCTTGTGGAGAGGGGTAAGGGGGTAGTAGGCTGTAAGTTCATTTACCACGAACCTCAAGCCCTTCCTCATTTAAAAGTCTTTATTTTTGTCCCTTTTAATTTCACAGTTGTGGGAAGTTTTTTGTTTTTTTTTAACAAAGAAGAAAAGACAATTAAGTTAGTACAAGACACAAAGTACATGGCTGTACATGCACGCTCGCAGTGTAGTGACCTGTCATCTGCATGTACCGTACTAACTGCATGCAGTATGTTACACATACATAGGTTTTACTGCCAAGTGTGGTCAATTCAAATGATTATAATCGGGGAAACTAAAATTGGACCCGGGATCGGACGGAGGTATCATAAATTATAATGAAATCAGTCAGAAGCATAAGCTCCGAAAAGGTTTATATATTTCACAGAGGGCTGACAAAATAAGCCCAATAAGGTGTTTTCTTCCCTGAAAAGTAGGGGGCAGAAGCATACTTCAGCCCCCTGCTATTTTTAATAGGGATGCTAATTTCCCCACCCCTACTTGCTTTCTACACCCTTGCTTTTCAGCACACAATTAATTACCCAATCTTTGAAATGCAGTAACTCCTAAAATGGAAATAGATATCAACACAATTTTGACACCATTACGAACTTATCATGCTATTGCTTTTAGCCCACTACTCCGGACTGTTTACTACATTCTGATTGGAAAATTATATCCCCCTCTCATATATGATAAATCAGTAACATAAAACCACAGCTGCCACAGTGACAAGTCATACACAAAGCCACAGTGTTATGTGAATTGACCACTTATCAATTACAACTTATCCTACTGCATATATGGAGCTTTTGTGTAAAAAATGCACTCAAGTAAAGTAAGGATGAGATTGTGCTGAATGAGGCCTATTTGCAACAAAACTTAGGTGGATTTGAGGGGTGTACATTTTAAATTTTGGTTCCATGAGAAGGGGCTCGAAGATCAATTTTTGATAGCTTTGGAAGTTCATCATGACCAAATTTTTTCGTTTAGTCTTCAATAACATATATGAAATTGAAAATTCACAGGAATATTCCGTTTAACTCGATAGCAATTTACTGCTATACCAGGGTTGCCAGTTTGGCCGATTACCAGCCAGTATGCCAAATTTGGCTGTTTTAAAACATGTTTGGCCGGTAAACATATTTTCAGAAGGGCTACTGGCCAAATGAAATTAGGCCTATTTAACATTTTGCTAAACTAAACTTATTATTTTGTGGTCACTTTTAAAATCTTACTTTAATTCACTTTTAGCTCCTAAGAAATTTTACTCACATACTTCTATTTTTTTGCATTGGTGATATCAGAGCATTGCCACTCCTAATATACAGTCAATTTTGCACAATGCAGAATTTTTTTTTCTCTTTCTCATTGAGAGAAACTTGAAGTTCACTGCTTCATTCAATGATAAACAATATTGTTGTGGATTTTATATCCTACCATTATTTTTTTTATTTTTTCAATTTGACATTAAACAAATTTTTGTGTGAAGGAGTGAAAATAAAAATACACCTTCATCTTTTATTTTACGTATTACCTCCACCAACGAAGTTAGACGGAGCTTATGTTTTCGCCTGTTTGTTTGTTTGTTTGTTTGACTAGCTGTCATCAACATACCTGAAGAAGTAGTGACTGGATTTGAATCAAATTTGGTGTATGGTTTCGTTACTGCTTATGGAAGAAGTAATAACAATTTGAGACATATTGGAACAGGGAAAGGGTGCAAATGGGAAATGGGGACATGTTTTTGCCTCTTGTTTGTTTGTCTGTCATTAAAATATCTCCAGAACTGATAATTGGATGTGGATTAAATTTGGTGTGTGGTTTTGTTGCTGCTTACGGAAGAAGTGATTAAAATTTCAGACATATTGGAACAGGGAAAGGGCAGAAATTGAGGGTGGGGATGTTTTAGGATGAGATCTGTCAAGACTAAGTTGTCAAAACTAAGTTGAAACTTTCCAATGGAAGGTGCTGAACAATGACTTGTGCTCTGAATGAAGATCCAAACAATCATTTTTCTGGACTTATAGAGACTTCCATCGTGTTCACTGGAATCAAAGAAAATAAAAGAATTGGTTTCTGCCATGAACGGAAAAATATGGAATGTGAATCCTGGCCGAATAGAAGTCAAACAATGATGCTTCACTTGAATAAAACTGAAAACAATGGTATGGCCTTGGAAGAAATCCAGTCAGAAGATAATCTTCAAGTGTTCAGATTGTAAATGATCATTAGAGATCAAAAGTTGGGGATGAATCTTGGTGGGCCTAGTATTTCTGAGGTAGATTATATTGGGTATGGGGATGAAATGAACTCTTAGAATTATTCTAGTTATGTTGAAATTGCAACGAGGCGGGGGGTATGCGCTCTAGAGAGTGCTAATATTCTAGCTTTACATGTTTTTGTACTTATTTCAATGATTTTAATTTATTGGAAACTGATTTGGTCATTTTTTGTCCGCAACCCTGTGCTATACTGGGATTTTTCCCTATTATTTTAGAGGGAAAGTGATCCTCAATTTTATGTTCTATCACAGCTTGAACTTCGATACCAAAATTACATAGTGCTGTTTTCCTGTTTATATCCTGTACTTAAAATTTCAAACTTTCAATTTCTCTTTCTCTTCAAAGGCTTTGGAATACAAAGTCAAGTCATATGACATGGAGTCGAGTAAACAAATCAATAATGACAGTGAAAAATCCTCAGGTTATCAAAATGACTAAGCTGCAGCAGTGCAGTGTAGAACTGTGAGGAAAATCAACTGTATGTGCATGTACTGTACATGTATGTACATGTATGTGTTTTGAGAGGTTTCTTCTAGATCTGGTTCATTTTAATGTGATAGGTTTGTATGCAAATACCATGAAAGAGTGATATCACAAATTGTGCTGTTTTTCTCAAATATGTTTACGCCGTAATAAGATTATTTTTCTTTAACAATTATTCAAATTCTGTTGTAAAATACCCATGTGACTTCTTTCTTTGATATGGTTCTATGTCTATGTTATACACAAAACCATCTGTAGAATGGCTCAAATAAAGATTAGCCTTTTAAACTTATTTTTACAAAATGAAATACCAAAGCAAATTTTTGAATAAAGTAGTTAGCTTGGGATTACGAAATGATTACTTTTCTCCCAACCAGTCCGGTAGCATGCCTATTATTGGGAACATAAATGTTCCTATTAATGGGAACATTTTGTTACATGGAAGTCGCCATTTTGTGATATTTCCCATGATCCTTTGCTATCCTTACTTTAACGCCTTATGCAATGTTACATTTTTCAAATTTAAAATATGCCTGGGAAAAATATCTTTGCTAAGGGAAACTTAAAACTTATGAAAATAGCTTCATTACTGTCATGGTTACAACTTTTCCACTCCCATTTGATATGTTCACCATGCCGTTTTCGAAATATTAGATCAAATAGACAATAGAGCTAGGATTTTAGGCGCAAAACGGCCAATTTGAAAATTTAAATGTTTTTCAACATAATGATTTCAAATACATTAATTAGAAACTATGACATTTTATTGCAACATCTGAAGAATATGCATGCATGACTTCAATATTCTTGTGTGTTATAATGTTCGTATTAATAGGCATGCTTTCGGACTGCCAACTGTGAGTTTTGTTTTGTTTTTATATCACTATCCTTGGATTCTAGAGTGTAATACTATTTCTGTATGAAGTTACTAATCAGGTGACTAGGCCTGTTACTGTATACTGCAATGGAATAACCATTGATTCTGGAATGTATATAGATAAAAGGTTAGTCATATTGAACCCCTGGTGTATATTTATTGTATGAATTGTTGCTATGTGATATTTTGATCTTGTTTTGACCACCTTCCATTGTTCAGTCTAAACTGACCCATAATATTTATGACATGTAGTTCATGTCAGGTGCTTTTGGATGATAGAAAAGAATTGATTGTACAATTGTAAAACATAATAAATTGTATATAATCTGGTCAAATTAGTCACAATTGTTTTGAAATAATTTGCCTGTACATGATAAAGAACTTCTGTTCATTGAGATTTTGAAGTAGACAGGATTTATATTAGGAATTGACAGATGCAGCGGAAGATGTTTGAATCTGGAAGGGGGGGAGGGGCACAGGATTTGAAAGGCTGACTTTCCAACTCGTATTTTCAAAGCATGTAGCACAGCATAGCATAAACTATATGTGGTGAACCCTCTCATCTCCCCCCCCCCCTCCTTCTCGGAAAATTTCCAAATTTTTATTAATCCAAAAATGTGACCCATTTTCCCTGTTTTTTAACAGCTTCACAATTTCAACACATTTTTTGGTCCAAAATTTGGTAAAATATAACAAATTTATACAAAAATATACAAAAATTGAAAATTTGTAAATCAAAACTCTTGAAATTGGAAGGAATTAGACTTATAGATTATGATAAGCCAGTTGTAATGATCATGAATCAGAATATATTCAATGCCTAAAATAGCGTGAAAATCAAGTAATGGGTTGAGTACTTAGATTATTATTCAGGAGGCCATCATTTCCTTGCTGAGAATAAGTTTAACTTAGTATATCAGTATAAATAAGACCAGATGACCCAAGTTCCTTCATCGGGTCAGTGGCAGAACCCAAATTAAAGGCACTCTAGAGTGAAATTTGTAGTATTTTCTTGATGTTTGTGTTACTTTTTTCAATCTGTGAATAAAGTGATAAAAAGATTAATTATAATAAGGGGACTTAATATATTTTGATATTTTGAATAACACTATTTTACTCTGTAAAGGGGCACCTTTTACTTTTTACTAAGAAGATTGGAGAGGGCACGTCAGTTTGTCATGACAATGGCTCGGGTCCAAATAGTAAGTTTTGCCCTACATGGCCCAATTCAAAGATGCCCCTTTAATTAAATTTGGGTTGGCTCGTACACTCTATAAAGGCCCTATTTTAACGAGTCTTTACAGATTATAAGCTAGGAAAACAAAGGTAGGCAGAGTTAAAGGCTTTTATAGTATGAAAAAGTCTAATAGGTAGGGTTGTTGGACCCCCAACTTTGTCTTTAAGGGTAATTCAGAATAGTGTATGCAGGCAAAGTGCGTGAAATTTGACAATTTTAGTCCTTTTGGGGCGGTTTTTGTGTTACTTAATTTATTCAAGAGATCAGTCGGATATATAGGCAAGACTCCTGGAATCACGAAACCATTAACAAACTTCACACCATCAAACCCAAAGTTGGGACCAACACCCCCCTGCACAGTCGCAGTCGTTGGGAAGACGTCATTGTCACCCACATCCGCCTCAGTCACTCCTCTCACCCACTCCCATCTCCTTTCTGGCTCCCCTACCCCTCTCTGCCCCACCTGCAACACTGAACTCTCCATCAAGATATCCTCTTAACCTGTCCCCTATACCTGAACTCCAGATCTCTTCTCTCCTCACCCACCTCAATCTCGGATCTATTCTAAAACAATCCTTTTCTAGCATTATCAACTTCCTCCGCAACAACCTATTCCACCATATTTAATCTTCCTTTCTCTTCCCTTCTACACCTAGCCTTACACACACCTTTCTTTTCACCTTAACTTTTCTCCCAAATTCCCCCTTTTTACCCCCTTTTCTCCTTCTCAATCCTCCTTCTCCTCTCTGCCCCAACTCTTATACCTTAATTTTTTTAACACCCTCTAAGCACATTTGACTCTGACTGTTGCAGTGCAGTTAAACATCAACAAACCAAACCAGTGCAATGGTTTGCTTTAAAATGAATCTCCTCTAGGTTATAAATTTTGCTCTAAAATTCTGGCTCAAACAAGATTTTTGTATGCTTCATATAGCTTGTATTTTGCTAAGAGATATCATATTCTATGTATTTTAAAAAATAAAGCTACTGAAAGGTTTTAAGAAAGTATCAGATTTGATACATAATGGTGCTAAAAATAGCTCTTTTAGCTGTTATGCCATTCTTGTACGTACAGTCCCGTACATGGCTGTGATATTGGCATATGGAGGTCCTCATACAGTATGTGTGTTTCCTATTATCTACATTAGCTTCATGTGTGTGTCTAGTCTGTTGCTATTCATGCATATCACAGTGTCTAGATCTTACAAGGGAATCACATTGTGTTTGCGAAAAGTATTTTCCAATCAGAATTCAAATATTCTAATGGATATGCTAATTTTTGGATCGGGTTCATGACATTTTCATGATAATTATACATGAGTTGTTAGTGTCAGTTGTTGTTTGTCGATCGATTTGCAATACATACTGATATATGTTCGATCGTTCCATAACACTGTAGGCCTATCTGTCGAACTCCTTCATTCTCGTGCTCTTTAATCACCTGTTACAGAATCGAACAGTATTGTTGCAGTGCATTGTCATGAAGGGAAATGTATTTTCTTAGAAAATTAAAGTTGTAATTGTTTGTTTCTTGTTGAATTTCAATAATTATTGGTATCTCCATTTACCATTGATTTACACCTTGGGGTTGTACACCTGTTGTCACTAGAGCCGTGACCGTTTAGCCTATACACACTACATGCTTGTAAATCCTTGCCATTGAAAATCAATATCATTCATGGTTTAATCATACACACATTTGGTTGACAATATCAGTGACTTTTGCAAACTTTAAACCCAATTAGCATAATCCTTTTTAATGTGAGAATCACAAATGTGCAGTAATCCCCTATAAATGGGGATATTTTGCACTTTGATTTCGCTGAAATCTGAGTGACTTGTGAAATGCATTGTGAATGTGTAGCAGTTAATAGTGAAACATAACAATACGCTTAACGTACAGCTGTAAGGCTTTGAATCCCATGTAATCAAGGCCTGTTTTACAAGCTGTTAACTTGACTAGAATACACACGGTCAAAATACTTGAATCGTGACAATCAGTTTATTTACATGTAAATATTTCCTGATGAGTCTTATAAATTTTGCAAGAAAGAAAAAAATATTGCTAAATAAACAAACAAAAAAGGTTTTGACAGATCTGGAATTCTGTGTGCTTCGCAAAGATGGCGGCCATTTTGAGAGGACTGATATGATCAGAAGTTCCAGGGTGGTGGCATAGTTTTGAAATGTTTTATGGCGAGGTATCATAGTATGTAAGATTTTCACAGTGAAAGCTCTAGCGAGTACCGCAAAAAAGTTACGCGATGTTGAGATTAAGTGACATTAAAGGGAAGTTTTCTGTTATTTCTTAACTGAATTTCCATGCATATTTTCCATAAAAACAATGTTTTTTGTTGTAGAAGTAAACTTTTAACGATTTGGAAAGCAAAATTCCAGGGTCTATTCGGGCAATGGAGTCAATACTTTTGCTATACTGGTTGCGCAATTTTTTTCTCACTTAAATTGAAGAAAGTTTGGTGTACTTTCCGAAAATTATAGTACTGAACACGTGTAAATGACACACGCTTACTTTGAAACTAAAACTGTTGGAATTTTAGCATAATGAATAATTGCCCGAAAAATGAGTAGACTAAGAAAATCTTTAAATTGCATTTGAATTTCAAATAAAAAATATCAAATATAACAAAAATAAAATTGCTTTAAAAAAAACACACAAAAAAACAGTCAATTCGTTTTTGACCCACTATGGGTTGAGCTATAACATCATTGATGTCTTGTCAGGTGTTTGTATGCAATTTTTTGATGCAATGAGGTATGATTTTAGATCGATAACATAGTCATCTAATTTTCAAAGATTAAGAGTAAAGAAAGAAATATTAAGAATTATGTAAACGTTTTGAGCTACATATTGCATACAGTTAGCCTACATGTCATAAATTCTTGAACTTCGATCAGCGGTAATTTGTAAGCATTATGCTATTTTCAACATTTAAAGATTGCCCAACTCAGATTTTGGTACTCTTTTTTTTTTTAACCTTTTAATTCCCATGCGGTCGTGACACAACTGATTTGACAATGCACTTTTCACAAAATAAATTTACTTCATCAAATAGGCCCACAGCAGTGATTCTGGTATCCCTTGAAAGAGCTCAAATACTTCTTTCAGAAAATGTAAACTTTTTGATGGGGGCTATGTTGAAGATGTTGAAAGAAGATGGGTTGAAATAAAGAAAATTAAAATTTAACAGAAAACAATTTGTTTTTTCTTTCAAAGACTTGCCATACTTCCAGACCTTGCTTTTGCCTGAAAACCCATCAGGAATTTACAAAGACATCAGTGCATCCAATTCTGGTCAAATTTGAATTTTAATCATCAATATCATTTTTTGGCAAAAGTTGTGAAAAATATCATGATTTCTTACCTTTTTAAGATCAAAATTTGGGTAAAATGGAAGCTTCCGATCACGATGCAATTGACTTACACGAAATATACAGTAAGAAAACCCAATTCACATACTTTGATTGAAATCAAAAAGAGCAACTACCCCTTCTTTATTCATGCCAATATTTAAGTATGAAAACAAATCCTCATACTGGGACATAAAGTTATGAAATTTTAGTCACGTTTTGGACCCCCTGGGACTCTTAAGAGTTAATTGGAAGTACAAGAAAAACCCTGTTTACAACCTCATTAGGTTCCCTAATTTCTCCACCCTCTTTGATAGGACTAAAACCCTATCCCTTCCCTTCAGCTTATGCATCAAATCAGACCTTCTCCATCTGGGCATCAATCCCACCACTCTCAGCACTTTCTCCTGGCCCACTTTTCCTCCTTGGGCCACCCCCTTCCTACTCTCCACCTGGACCTCTCCACTCATCACAAAACCCAAACCCACCCTAAGTTCTTCATCAACCTCCATAAACAAATCAAAGACCAATTCTCAAACTACACCTCCATCTATACTGATGGCTCCAAGGAAGGCGACAAGACAGCTGCTGCTGCCGTCGTCCAAGACATCACCTTCAGTAGCAGGCTTCCCAACTACTCGTCCATCTTCTTGGCCGAGGCCAAGGCCATCCTCCTCGCCCTCAACTTTATTGAATACTCTCCGCTCAGCCACTTTGCCATCTTCTCCGACTCCAAGGCTGTCCTTACTTCATTACTCAATGTTAAATGGGATAACCCCACATCTCACGTCATCCCCCGTAAACTCCTTTCGCCCCTCCCCCTCCATAGGAAACATATTCTTTTCTTCTGGATATCCAGCCATGTTGGCATCCATGGATATAACAGGGCTGATGCAGCTGCTAAGCTTACCCTCACCCTTCCCCATACCCCTTTTCCCAAAAACCTTTCTGACATCAAACCGCTTATCGCTTCCCTTGGTTGTGGCCACTGGCAAACCTCATGGGACTCCCAAATTGATAACAAACTCCACATCATCCAGCCCACCATTCCGATCAAACCAACCATTCACAACCTATCCCGTGTTGACAATGTCCACATTACCCGCCTTAGAATAGGTCACACTCACCTCACTCACTCCCACCTCCTTATTGGCTCCCCCTACCCCTCTGCAACAATTGTCACTGCACCCTCACAGTTCGTCACATTCTCCTTGCTTGTCCCCTGTACAACCTTCCCAGAGCTTCCCTCGCTGCCTACAACTCAATAGCCGAGCTCTTCCAAAAATAACCTTTAATAAAATTATCTCCTTCCTTCATCATGCTTCCCTCTACAACCATATTTAGTCCTCCTTCTCCACCCCCTCTCTCTCTACGTTATTTTTTTACCCATACACCTCCTTTCTCGATCCCAGCTTTCTGGCTTTTAGTTCTCGTGTTTCTCTCAATCTCCCCCTGTTTACTCTCCTTCCTACCTCTGAAATGATCTAACCTCTCAGGCACAATTTTACCTCTGCTGTTGTGGTGCCGTTAAACTCTCATTAAACAAACAAGAAACACTTTCTGTAGCCCCTTTATCTACTGTACCCTGTAATATATGAAAAAATATTTTAAATTCTGGTTCCTGTATATCTCCTTAGTTACAGTTCAGATACAGTAGTTCAATTTTAAGTGCTGTATGCTAACCCTTAATCTTTACTCTACCACGCGGCAGTATTATTGCCGTTTTGGGTGCCCAATCTTTGACTCTGCTTCTCGAGCGCTTTTTCAAAAGAGTGCTGGTAGAATACGGGTTAAATCATACAAAAGCTGGTTAAAGGATATAAAGTCTTAAACAATCCTTATTTTGTATGATATAGGATTAAAATCTAACTAAGTACCAAAAACAGCAAGAAAAAATATTATTCCTATCTCTAGTTTTCAAGTTTAAAGTTGGCACATGTAGGCTACCATTTTGTTCAATTCTTTATTGCAATCTTGTGCATGGTGACACTTATTTCCCCAACAGGGACAAGGATTTTAATGTGTTTTTTTGGAACTTGTATTGGAGTTTTCATTCCAGAATGGTGTGATATAAAGTTTTAACAACAAAGTTTTGATATTTTTATGTACACACAAAAATGTCCTTGATCTTTCAAATTACAAAAGAAAAACAATTTTTCATCAGCTAGAAAACTTCAGATAGATTATGAAGAAATACATACATTCCAACAACTGGGTTGAGGACATCATTTCTGCACATAATCATGGCCCCAAGCCTCTCATAGTTAGTAGCATTAAAGCTTTTGATAATCACAAAAAATGTGTTAGATTGCTTTAGGCGGTATGAAAATTGGTCAGAAGTTTTGTCAATTTCAGTTTTATAACACGCAATAAGGATTGTGTCAGACTTTATGTCTCCTTTGATATGTGACAAATCCACAGTTTTTTTAATATCTGTAATTCTGTTGGTTGCTGTATCTCCTCAGTTACAGTTCAGCTATTTCAATTTCATTGCTGTATTATAACCCTGTAATCATACAGAAGCTGAGTAAGTTATTACCACTCATAGTAAGTGTCAAACACCGGTTCTGTGTTGAAGATCACTTTCACACAGATTGTAGATGAGACTTTAATAGGAATAACAGGTGGGTGAGTCTGGCTAATAGGGTGAATAATGAATTATGGGATCCCTCTACATTTATTGATGTGCTCCTCCGAATCATAATAGATTTCTTTAGATGTACTGTATGTGCAATGTTTTAAAAATTGTACATACAGTAGATATGCATCATCATTCTAGAGTTATGTACAGCAATGATACTGCCTGTTTTTAAGATGGAATCTCAGTGTTCTATACATCTATGTTATAATACAATACACACAATTTCTTGAATAATTACTGTGGGTCTGAAAATTCCAAAAACCTGTTTAAAGGTAATTTTTAAATTATTATTGTTGCTACTTTCATGATTTTCAGTAACGATGTTTTGAACAACTTCTCACTTATTCTTCAGAATACAATATATTTCTGAAGTTTAAAATGGCAGACTTATAAAATGTATAGTAGTTTGTATTAAAATATTCCAGACCTGTCCGTGTCCTGAGGGCCAGGACAGAAAAGAAACAAATCCTTTGTCATAGCTTGAATGTCTCCAAGCTTTTGAACACATCACATTTTGCAGTGTTGCAAGCTAGCCACAAAGTAAAACCCTGCTAAAGATGAGTTTAATGACATACATGTATTCTGAACACAGTACATGAATTGTATGTGTGTCAAAAGTGCTTGACATTTTTGGATCAAATTCCAAAATAAAACAAGATTTATGCACAAAAGCAATGGATATTCCTGAAAACTAGATGGATTTTGAAGATGGCTGATGACTTTATCCTGAAGCTCTTGCACAGGTGTTTATACTGGGAATTGTATTATGTGACTGTAGATCATTAGATACAGTGAAAATAGAATTTTGTTACCTAGTTACTGTTTACTCTTTCGAATTGTATTTAACTGTAGCCATTTTTTTTTTTTGCCAACAATTAATCATCGTTGCCTGGGGCTTGGATGCCTTATTCTAAATATTTAAATTCAATCTAGGTTAGAATTCAGTTTAATTGCAAATGTGGGGAAAGGCTTGAAACTTGAACGTACGCTTTACTCAATTTAAATCCAGGAAAGATTGAAATACCAGTATGTGTCCCTATTTAGCAGCCAGAACTGTTATTGTTTCTCAGTACTTGATTTTGTAAAAAGCAGGGTACAGGCAACTTAGCAACTATGTGAAGTTTCAGGAAGGTACTGAAAATAAGTTACATATAAATCTTTGAAAAAATAAATGAAAAATATGACCACATTTGCTTCCGCAAATGCTTGAATTGACAGATTGTGCTATTGTTGTGCAACTGAAGTTTCAGGAGCAGTCTATAACGAGTGTTTAAAAGATTGACTTCTGTTTTAATTTCAATAACATGGCATCTCTTTCCCATTTGTTTTCGATCTGTAGTGAAATGCTTTCCCAGTTTTAGAAGTTTTCAAAAGGTATTCTGAAGAACAAAATACAAAAGGCATCAGAATTATCATTGACCTAGTTTTTTGTTTTTTTTAGTATCAAAAGTTGATGAAAGTCAGCAATATTTCATGCAAACTAGAATGAAATAACTGTGGATTGAGTCATATGGTGTGTCTCTATTCTGAGTTTGTCAAAGAGGCATCACAATTCATCCTTGTGATTCTTACAACAGATTCTGGATGTACGTACAGTATGTATCTGACTTCATACATGATAACTGAATTAGTCCATTTATCTATCAAAATCAATGATGGTATTTGTCATGTCATCTTAATCAGTTAGCTGTGACACTTAATGGCATCTACAATGAACTGAACTTTCATTAGTAGAGACACTGCTTAAAAACTTGTACTGCAATTTTCAAACCACAAATTACATGCATCATTCCACAAGATTAACTTTGCTCTAGTATTGAGGTATAAATAGTTCTATGCTCCTAGTACATTTCACCGGTCCCCAGCAGCAAAGACAAACGATGTCAACATTGATTACCAGTACTAATAGATTTTAAATTACACACACACTGCATGCTCTGTTCTGTATAAACATACTTCCTTAGGAAGGCTATTTCGTGGTACTCTAATTTGGCCATGGAGGTATAAAAGAGACCTTCATGATTTTAACACAGACATTTCATACTCCTTGGGAGATGCTGCTCTCTTTCATGAATACTCTTTTGTGTTTTGGGTGGAAATCAATCACATGGTTCATTGACCAGCTGGTAAGGAATGTTGAACAAGTGAAATTGTATACAGTTTTGTTTTTTGGGAAGTAACTTTTACTTGGAATGGTCCTGCTCCACTTGAGGACTGTTCG
This sequence comes from Chiridota heheva, assembly GCA_020152595.1. Taxonomy (NCBI): domain Eukaryota; kingdom Metazoa; phylum Echinodermata; class Holothuroidea; order Apodida; family Chiridotidae; genus Chiridota; species Chiridota heheva. Next base: position 294,967 of record JAIGNY010001133.1, read on the forward strand.
AAGTGTTCCTGGCTTTTCTGTCATGGCCCTCAAGACACGACAGGACTAGTATTGTAAACTCCAAGCTCAAAATCTGCCCATCTTTTAATTAAGAACTATATTTTGAATTTTATTAAATGAAGAGAATATTAACTTCAAATTAAGTGCTATTTATTTAAGGTTGTATTTTAATGGTTACTATGCTACAATAAATTTCAGCAACGCTAATTATATAAATTTATGACATTGTTTTTATTCGCAAAAGTGATGTAAATTGGCAACGTTAAGGAATGTAGATGAAATCTTCCGGTGCCAATCCAATATTTTAATAACCAGGTCTAAAAAGTGATATGAAGAATGGTATTGTTTAGACATTTTTACTGTTTTAGAAACATAATAGAAAATATTTATTACACAAATATTTTTTTGAAGATTCACAAAGAGTTACTGTAGTGAAGGAGAATAATGTCATTTGAAATTTGAAATGAACAAGGATAGTCTCACGGGATGTACTGAGATAAACTCCTCACTCGGTAGGCACTGCACACTAGGCAATACTTGCAGTACTTGTATAGCAGCCATGTAGTGGCTATAGCGTATAATACCATCAGAATGTTGACTCCACCAGATGCGGTTCTGAAACTTAAAGAGCCAAGTTAACAGGTCAGGAAATTGTTAGCGTAATCTTGCAACCTGTCAAATTTGGCGTGGGTAGAATTTATTTCAGGAGAACCAAGTTGCAAATCATCTTTATTTATTGTATCTATTCTATTTTTAATGAATCAATTCAAACCTACATTCTCTTTCTGATCTCTTTCTTTAAGGGTCGTGTCTAGCTTAATTAGGCCCCCAAAAAAAAAAAAAAACACTGAATGCTGTTTTTAGATAAGGGAGGACAGAGGTGTAGGAGTTGGGGCCCCAGAAAGGGGTTCTATTTTGCGGTTGCATACATGCTTTATTTTGATGAAAGTGTGAAATTATTAACATAACAAATAAGATTGAAGGAAAATGCATAAAATTGTTGGAAATTTTGTTCGATTTTTGCAACACTTCCTGAGAATTTCGCGAATTGACAGCTTGCTTTACTGGAAAATAAAGAATTTTCCTCAAAATTGAAGAAGATTTTGCAGAAATTAAAGATTTCACGAAAGAGCTACAAGCTCTTTGATTTCACGAAAATGAAGGAAACTTTTCTAAAAAATGAAGGAGATTTCCAGAAAAATGACAAAGATTTCCTTAAAATTCATGTAAATTTTGCAGAAGTTGAGTATTTTTCATTATTTTTTTGAGGCCCCGCCCCCTTAAGACACGCCACTGCTTTCTTTATTACTATCCATACAATACAAATTGAATGGCATGACAGCCCTAGGGTAGAGTAAGGGTTGAGTGTATGCACACTTGAGATCATAATCAACAAGCAGACAAGTGATTATAGGATTGCACCATTATGCTGGACCACCAAGGGCTACATCTGTACCCTGGGTTCCTAAGTACAATGTAAGCTGTCCACAGATTGATATCAGTTGTAATCATGAGCTTGTTGCATGAACATTCAGTTTGATAATAATCATATTCAAAATATAGCTCGAAGGACCTATACCCATTGTATGTGTATTCTAGCCTTTATTTAACTCACTCGGCCATACGTTACACAAGTAATTTCTTATTGCAGTAGTCAGATTGAAATGCATCAAAAGGTTTTACAATACAAAATTATTCTTCAGCATTTCATCCACGGGAAAATGCCATACTGTGAGTCAACTTGACATGTGGTTGAACAAGTGATACAGGTACCTGTATTGAATTTACCCAGGGATTTGTTGTCCCAGTTTTATCTAACCAACCATGCAGCTGGACTGTGTATGCTGTATTTATATATACAGATGGTAGTTTCGGGATGAATTTTCTTTTATGTTTATTCATCCTTGATAGCTGTTATTGTATATCTTTGTCTATCTACTGAAGATATTGATTGCAGACTGCAAAATGCCTGACCTCACCTATTAGGAGCAATTAAGGTGCTTTTTGTATACGGTCCATGGTGTGATTACTTAGCTACCCACACTGTAATGATTCTATTACACAGTTAGGGATTTTAGCTAATTTAATGGCTGGGGTAAGAGCCATAGCAGCGTTCAGATATGAGTTTTAAACTCAGCCCTCATCACTTGCTTATGATTTGGTGATTTTACCTGAATGGTTTGTTTGTCTTATTGCCTTCATCCCTCTGCGGAATTCCCCTTGTATTCATGTCGCTATTTGTACTTTGTGCATAAAAATGACCAAAAATGTCATCTCTGCCCAGCCTGATAATCATTAAACAATTTGCAAAACAAACAATCTTGAAGAGTGCCTAATCTTATACACACAGAAAAATGGCAATTGATCTCCTGTAGATGATCATTATACAGTATGCAAAGCATACAATCTTGAAAAGTGCCCCACTAAAAGTGAAAACAATATTTTTTGCTTGACTGCTTCCTGCTATTACATGTTGGTCTACTGCAGATGATCATTACACACTGTGCAAAACACCTCAATCTTGACAAGAGTTCCCCGCTTTAGATATAAGCAATTACATTTCATTTCGTTTGCCAGACCACTTCATTCATTCACATGTTCATTGCTTACTGCACGTGCAATATGCTTGATTTTGGTGTATGCCCCATGCATACTGTATTCAGTGTTATGATAGATATTCTTGTCTGACCTGTCCATATATCACATTTATGCATTCATTTAATTGGGTTCAGATTTATGAAGGCAATGTTATAAAAACTAGATTAACAATAATAAGAATAACATCAACCATACATCCTCCAGCTGTCTTTAAGTACCATTCTTAAATTACATTCTCAGGAAAACAGAAAGAAAGAGTAACTATATACCTGGAACTATTTGTTTTTGTAGTTTAGGAATTCACTGCATGATTGGACTTGCAAGTTGGTACCAGTTGTGTTAAGTGTAGGCAACCCATATTACAAAGCCCAATTCAAGTTCTGGTGAGATTACAGTTAATTCAAGTCTGATATATCTGTTTTTTTTTCTTTTCCATTGTTGACACACTTCTTTGGCAAGTATTGTGTTAATCCGATCAAATGGGGCCATGTCAAGGGAATAAAAACAATATGTAAGCAGGGCTATTGATACTATAACTTTGTTACTGTAGCTTTGGGCTATTGCTATTGATACTGCATCCCACTATTACTCATTGCACTAACAGGCAGACACTGTATTCTTTAACAGTGTTCTGTTTTTTGAACTGTGTATACAACATTTGCTGTTAAATTCTGTTCTTCCTGTTTTTTCTTTGTTCCTCAGCCTACACCCATCCTCATCTAGCCTAACACACACATCGCACCAGGGCTTGCCACCCAGTACGGTAGCTCCCGGGCCTCTCCCTACTTTCCTCCACCTCTTTTCACACCCAGGTTTTCCTCTTTTTTTTGTTCCACTGTCCCTCTATACCCCAGAGTATCAGCTATCTTTTTTCACCTCCCCTCCTCTATTTTTTTTTTTACTTCTGTCATTTTTCTTTTTCACCTTCACTTTTTTGTTTACATCACACTTATGGAGACATCAGACCTCAGTTTCTCCCTTTCAACTTCACAACGATCTTTGAAACGCCTCAAGCGACCTTTCTCTCCCCCTCAGTCCCCTTCTCCTTCCCTTCCCAAACTTCCCACCTTGCAACTTCCCACCACCCCTCCCCACCACGGCCAAAGTTCATCATTGTCTCCTCCCCCTGGTGACACAGGCCTCAAAACCCTCTCCCCTTTCACCCTCAACAAAGTCCTAAAGGCCTCATAGGTAACCCTGACCACATAAAACGCCTTAGATCCGGAGACCTTATCAAATGTTCCACCTCTACCCAATCAAAACTCCTCCTAGCTTCCTTTACCCTCGCCAATACTGGAGTCAACATCTCCCCCTCCCCTCAACATTATCTCAACTCCTCCAGGGGAGTCATCAAATGCGCCGATCTTCGAGCACCCCTCTTAAAAAAAAAATCAAAACCGAACTGGAGTTAAGGGCGTCACAGACGTCCGGTGGCCTTCCCTCACCCACAACAACACCACAATTCAAACCAGCACCTTTTTCCTCACTTGTAACACCTCCTCCCCCCTCCTTCATACACGTTGGCTACCTTAATGTCCCCGTCTCCCCCTACATCCCAACTCCCCTCAGATGCCACAAAGGGTATGGCCACAGCAAAAACAACTGCCACTCCCAACCTCACTGTGCCTCTTTGCATCTCCCCTCCCATGATACCAATACCTGCAATAATGAACCCAGCTGCATAAATTGCTCTGGAGATCACCCTGCCTCCTCAAACCACTGCCCCAAGTGGCTCAGAGAGAAGGAGGTATCCAGGATTAAAACTATTCAAAATGTTTCCTATCCCGAGGCCAAAAAGATCTTGGACTCCAAATCCCCAAATCAACTCAGCCAAAATACCCGCACCTATTCCCAAGTCATCACCTACTGCAACCCTTCCACCACCATAAACACAACCCCCACCCCCTCACCCACTCGCACTATCTCCAGGGTCATCCAGACTGACATAACCTGGATCGATCAATTTTCCATTCAGGAAAAAAACGCTCCTTCCACTACCTCCATCCATGCCCACACCCCTCTACCTCTTCCTCATCCACCAACACCTCAGGTCTCTCTCACCACCATGCTACATCCCTCCCTCACCCCAGAAAAAACCTTTTCCCTCCCCCAAAAGATCTCAACTCTCACAAGATGACCACAACTCGACGAATAACCAAAGACAACTCACAAAATATACACAGATCACCTGCCAACCGACATGGACCACTCCAAACCTCCGCATCCTTACCCTCCACCCCACCACTCAAAAAAAGAAAAAAAAACAAGTCAATACCAACAGAATTCCCTCATCGATCCAAACCAAACCTTCCCAACTCAAAATACCATCTTCACAGCACCAACTTTCCCAGATCACCCTACATGGACAGGAGAGACTCTGCAGTCAAACATTCTTCTTCTTTGACCCTCCCCTTCATCGATCACAATCCCTTCCAAGACATGGAGGTCGGACAGCCCCGCCGGACTCAGCCCTGCTCAGGGCCCCCATCACCTTTAATGGCAGACATCATAGAATAGAATTGTCGCTGTCTCTCCGCCAACTTCGAAGAACTCAAACTTCTGATCTCTACCTTCAACTCCAGCATTATCTGCCTACAAAAAACCTTTCTCTCCTTCCTCCGACTTCATCCCCATTCCAGGGTACACGGGATCCCATTTTATCACCCAAATGCCAGGAAAGCCTCTGGCGGCTCCTCTATTTACGTCAGAAATGATATTCCCTAGAGCCCCATACCTATCCAGTCCGACCTTCAAGCTACTTGCTGTCTCGCGACCTTACACAAAACCATCACCTTTTGCAACCATCCCCCCAACTCTCCCTTACTCCCTTTTCACCTTGTCGACCTCATCTCCCAACTTACCAAGCCCTTCATCCTGACAGGTGATTTCAACACACACAATCTCCTTTGGAGTTCCTCTACTTCTACTGTCAGAGGGGAACACATCAAAAATCTCCTGAACCACCACAACCTTTGCCTCCTTAACAATGGCTCCCCCACTTATTTACACCCAGGTACTGGCACTCTCACCAACCTTGACCTCTCCATCTGCGACCCCTCCCCCTTTGTTGACTTCTCGGACTGGAGGGTTCACCCTTCACTTTGCAGGAGTGACCATTTCCCCATCCTCATCTCCACCCAAACCCCCTTATGTCACCCCTTCCCAACTAACTGGAGATTCCAGCACGCAGACTGGGGCCTCTACTCCACTCTGTGCAATGTCTCCATCACTAATGACATTCTTCTCTCCAATTATCTCATCTCTCTTCACCTCTAAACTCTTGGAGGTTGCCAATTACACTATCCCCACTTCCACCTTCACCACACAGAACTTCAAACCCTGGTTCACCACCGACTGCAAAAATGCTGTCTCCTTCAAGAAGAAAGCCCTCTGTCTCTCCAAAACCCAACCCACACCCCAAAACCTTGACAACTTTTGCATGCTCAGAGCCAAAGCCAGGAAGACCATTAAACTCAGCGAAAAGGTCCCCTGAGAAACCTATGTCTTGTCCCAGGGATCTCCAGACCGCCTCCTCCAAGGTCCGGAATATGATCCGTAACTTCAAAGGGAAAAGCTCCTCCAACAACATCTCTCACCTCATCCATAACAACATAAAAATCACTGGTAACTTTAAAGAAAAAATCTCCTTCAACAACATCTCTCACCTCATCCATAACAACACCAAGATCACCGACCCTAAAGACATCACTGACAGCCTAGCCTCCACTTTCGCCAATACCTCCTCAAATGACAATCTTTCTTACTCCTTCCGAAACCAGAAAACCAAGGCTAAAAAGAACCTTCTTAACTTCCAGTCCAACAATCAGGAAAACTACAATCTCCCATTCACCTACTCCGAGCTCTCCTCTGCCCTCAAAAAATCTGGGTCCTCCTCTCAAGACGACCCTGATGGCATCCACTACAATCTACTCAAAAATCTCCCCATGAACTCCTTAGAAATACTTCTTAAGATTTACAATTACCTGTGGTCCTCAAACTCTTTCACCAACACCTGGAGAGAGGCCACCATCACCCCAAACCCCAAAACTAACAAAGACGGATCCAACCCAAAAAACTATCGACCCATTGCTCTTACCTCCTGCGTATATAAAATCATGGAACGTATGGTCATCTACAGGCTCTGCTGGTACCTGAGAGGAACTACATCTTCTCCCCACTCAAAATGGTTTCAGAAAAAAACTAAACTGCCTGGACCACATCCTCAAACTTGACACCTTCATTCGTGAAGTCTTCATCAGAAATCATCACGCCATCTCAATCTTCGACGTCGAAAAGGCCTTTGACACCACTTGGCGGTATAGTATCCTCAGAGACCTTCACTCCTCCGGCCTCAGAGGCCTCCTCCCCACCTTCATCCAGAACTTCATCCAGAACATCCTCCACTCTCGCCACTTCAGAGTAAGCATCGGTAACACCTACTCCCAAAGGTACACCCAACATTTGGGTGTTTCCCAAGGCAGCATCCTTTCCCCCACTCTCTTTATCCTCAAAATTATAACCTCTTTATCCTCAAAATTATAACCTCTTTAATCTCATCAAACGCATCCCCCGACCTTTTGGGATCCGGATACACTCCCACTTTTCCAAAGCCAACACCAATATTTTCTCGATTGCCAGACACACCATTCCACCTACACCCACCTGGACTATTCACCCCCCTCCCCCCAAGGTTTACCTTGGTCTCTCTTTTTTACAAAAGCTCTCCACAACCCAGCCTGCTTCCACTCTAAATACTGTGAACTCAGTATACATTTTCACGACTACTCCACTGACGGCTCCACAAGGAAAAGCCCCTCTGCAGCCGCCGCTGCCTGTCCTGGCCTCACCCTCTTCTCAAGGTTACCCGACAGCACCTCTATCTACTCTGCCGAAGCAAAGGCCTTTCTCCTAGCCTTAAACTTCATAGAACTCTCTTTCCGCCCCCGTTTCGTTATCTTCTCTAACTCTAAATGCTGAAGATGCTCTGGCCCAACCCTCTCATTCTACAAATCCTCAACAAACTCCACACTGTTTCCTCTATAGAAAAGAAAATTATCTTTTTCTGGATTCCCAGCCAAGTCAGCATCACTGGCAACGAGAGAGCCGCCATCAAAGCTCTGTAAAATAACATTTCTCCTTTTTCTATTCCACACTCAGACCTCCGTTTCTCCATCTTTAACTACATCAACTAAACCTGGCAAAACTCCTGGAATTACGAAACCAGTAATAAACTTCACACCATCAAACCCAAAGTCGGGACCAACACCCCTCACATAGTCGAAACAGCTGGGAAGATATCTCCTCTCTTACTCACTCCCATCTCTTAACCAGCTCCCCTGCCCCTCTTTGGCCCACTTGCAACATTGATCTCTCCATCAAGCATAATTTCTTAACCTGTCCCTCATACCAAAACTCCAAATCTCTTCTCTCCTCAATCTCAGACCTATTCGAAAGCAGTTCTTCCTCAAACATCATCAACTTCCTCCGCAACAACCTTTTCCACCACATATAATCTCCTCCCCTTCTCCCTTTCTACACCTAACCTTATACACCCCTTTCTTTTCACCTAAATTTTTCTCCCACATTCAGTCCCCTTTATCTCCGTACAATCCTTCCATCTCCTCAATATCCTTACTCTTACACCATTATTTATTAACACCCTCTGGGCACAATTAACTGACTGTCACGGTGTCGTTAAACATCAACAAACCAAACCAACCTTTAATTCTATTCTGAGTTAAATTTATTTTACAACGTTTACTTTATTATTAAAAGTGTCAAGATTTATATTGAATGGTTAGTATGATGATTAAAGTCTGTCTATTTTAGATGGTAGATCCCTTAACTTGACTGATAAGATTTGACCTTCCTAGGCCCAAACCTGTGTAAGATACCATATAAATGTGTTTGCTTGCAAATACTCTTATTGACATGACCTATTCTGTAAGGTTAATTAGAGGTAGTGGTCTTGTTTTGAATTATAAATATACCTCAACAAAGAACTGATATATTTCCAGATGACTGATCCGAGGCAAGAAAAAAGAAAGAAAGAAAACAAACCATGATTCTGGGGTGGCAAGGGGCGTTTCCCTTATTTTCTCTGAATTTGTATCTTTTGTATGGTAATTTTTTGTACAGCTGTATGTCAATGTGATTTTCCCCTTCCCTGCATAGGCCTAGGTAAGGTTAATTTTATGATTTCCCCCCCCCCTTCCTCCCCCTGGCAAATCCTGCCCATGCTTCTCACATATCAAGAAAGGAGAGAAGTATCAAAGGAAGTGCAAGAAATTGGAATGTGGACGAAGTTCTGATTCTGCCCAAAATATGTGTACCTTGTGGTTATGATAGACAGGTTATAAATGGGAAACGATATATATGCATGCTAAGCAAAACTGGTGTGGAGACTATTTTCATATCTTTCATGCGATTAAGGAGATATTCAAGTTTAAAGGTCTGTCTCATTTGTGTAGAAATGACTGGTGTGACAAGCCTACTGTAGCAAATTATCCCCATGTCCTCAGTTTCTTAACAATTGGTAATGAATTTTAAAGAAATTTATTTAGATATTTTTGCTTTATTAATTTTTTCATGCATCACCCTCAGGTTTTGAAGATGTGTGGCTTCATATTGAATTTGGATGATTTTAATCAAAATTCCTTGAATTAAAGAATTTTTTGATAATACTGCAAGAGAACACTTTTGCTGGTTGTTTCCATACTTCATTTTCATGTCAAAATTAGAGGTGCAGTGGCTCAATAGTTGAAAAATCTTGCTCATATGCGAAAAGTTTGACTCCCGCCATTAGCACTGCATTGTGTAAGACTCTTTTACTCTACTTGCTCAAGTCCACTCAGCTGTAAAAAAATGAGTACCAGCACTGCTGGGGAGTTAACCTACGATGGACTGGCATCCTGTCCAGGGTCGTCATATGCTCTTGTTCACTTGCGCCATGGAAATTGTGGATTAGCACCTGCCCTATTAGTCTAATGGCTTGTATGGATTTAACAACAGCAACATGTCAAAATGAGCTAGGTCAAGCATTAATTGTAGGGCTAGGTTAAGCATTAATCTTAGGGCTAGGTTAAGCATTAATCGTAGGGCTAGGTTAAGCATTAATCTTAGGGCTAGGTTAAGCATTAATCCTAAGGCTGGGTTAAACATTATTCTCAGGGCTAGGTTAAGCATCAATCTAAAGGCTAGGTTAAACATTAATCTTAGGGCTAGGTTAAGCATTAATTTTAGGGCTAGGTTAAGCATTAACCTTAAGGCTAGGTTAAATATTAATCTTAGGGTTAGGTTAAGCATTAATCTTAGGGCTAGCTTTAAGCATTATTCTTAGGGCCAGTTTCAGTATTAATCTTAAGGATAGGTTTAGCATTTTTTAGGGCTAGGTTAAGCATTAATCTTAGGGCTAGGTTAAGCACTAATCTTAGGGCTAGGTTAAGCATTATTCTAAGGGTATTTCTTTCCTTTAAGTTATACTAGTTTGTTTAACTGTGTGTACATTGTTAATATTTGCCCTAACCACTGATGGAATTTTACACAGGACAAGCATTTTGATTTTTGATGATTCTTGTAACATATTTGTTTATAAAATACTCAATGAAAAATTCCCCTTTTTCATCATAACCCTACCAATAGAATAGTCCAATTATGTATGTACTTCTGTTTTGTGCTAAATAACTAAAAATACGAAGAATGTTTGTTTCTCTAAAAATGCAATTGTTTTGTAACTTACTTTCTCCCCACGAACTTCATTCCAAGGTTATCTGCACTTAACTGAATTTCACACACAACCCAAGAATAAAAGATGACAATGAAAAGAGATTAATACAAATCTGGTACTCTATCCAAGTCACCTAATTCAGGGGTGGCAGGGGAGGGGGTAAGAGTGGTATTTACCTCCAAATATTTTGCTAAGTGAAATATATATATATATATATATATATATATATATATATATATATATATATATATATATATATATATATATACATATAACTGTATATATGAAAAAAAGAATTTGACAACATTTTGAAACAACAATCTCTCTCTTACTAAATATCTACTGAGTTATTTATAGATTTGCCAGTTCTTACACATCCCATACTAATCAATGTAACAAATGTTTTGTTGATATCAAAGAAAACTAAGATCCATGATCAGAATATTGTGTTTTGTTCTGTTCTTCTACTGTGATTGTTAGAAAATGTACACATTCTTGTAGTATGCATGGCTGATTATTTAATTTGATGAAATTGTATTTGAGAATAGTTATATTCTTAGCATATAAAGTCTTCAAATTTACTTTTTTACCTTTCCCTCAAAAACAAAAATGATGGATCCCGACATGGATACACCCTCAAGTTTTCTTTTGCTCATGGACTTACGAGCGATTCTCCAGTGGACTTATGCCGATTCATATCAAGTTTCCCAAATAAACATGCATAATATTTCTATCCCAAACATTCCAAATTTTCATTGAATTTAAAAAGGTTTTTGTACTTTCAAATGCCCCAAATCCAGGAGCCTGGACCCAATGCCTATTTGGCGCATGCTGTGCATGCGCAATGCCGCCATCAATTATCTATTCCCCAACCCCAACCCCTCCCTCCTCCTTTAATCAAATTGCCCCTACAATTAATCTGCAAAGAAAACAGTCTTCAGGTGTATTTTTGAAAATGTCAGTGAATGGACTATTCCTAAATATAAAATGGTATACAGGCAGTATACCTCTTAATAAAAAAAAAAAAAAAAATGGCTTAATAAAAGCAGAATACATTTATTGTTTAAATTGATGTAACGATTTCCTCTTCATGTTTGTAGAGAGTTTTTTTATTTGAACAAAGAACATACATTGTGAAGTTTTAATTGTATACTGCCTGCTTTGTTCTGTTTCCATGATTTTCTTCTTGTGAGTCCAATTAGGAGTGAATAATTGAAATGAAGAAAATGTGAAATTCATGGTAAATTAGTTACTAATCAGCAATTAAAAGAAAACAATTTTATTATTGATTAGAAATACTTTGATATATTTGTCTTCATTTTAACTGGTAAGAAAGAAATATATATTTTGATTGATGTGATTTATTTTAATTATGGTAAGAAAGCCAAACTATTGATATCTTTAATTATGGTAAGAAAGCCAAACTATTGATATCTTTAATTATGGTAAGAAAGTCAAACTATTGATATCTTTAATTATGGTAAGAAAGCCAAACTATTGATATCTTTAATTATGGTAAGAAAGCCAAACTATTGATATCTTTAATTATGGTAAGAAAGCCAAACTATTGATATCTTTAATTATGGTAAGAAAGCCAAACTATTGATATCTTTAATTATGGTAAGAAAGCCAAAGTATGGATATCTTTAATTATGGTAAGAAAGCCAAACTATTGATATCTTTAATTATGGTAAGAAAGCCAAACTATGGATATCTTTAATTATGGTAAGAAAGCCAAACTATTGATATCTTTAATTATGGTAAGAAAGCCAAAGTATGGATATCTTTAATTATGGTAAGAAAGCCAAACTATTGATATCTTTTCTTTTCTTCTTTGCAGGTTTTTAAACTTCACGTCCAAATAAATACCAAAGATAGCTGGTTTGTCTTTCGAAGATACACAGATTTCACCAGGTTGAATGAGGAGGTAAATCCACTTAAAAAGGTGTTTTTGATTCCAATTCGATAGTATCAGGAACCTATGCGGTCTTGTTGTGTGTGTGTGACGCTAGCTTGTAAACACAATATCATAAGAATTCGATTCATGGCATATGTGGTACACAGATATGGTTCGTAAATGTGCCCTATTGTTTTTGGTATTGATGTCATGCATGGTAATGAGTAGTGCTGTCACGACATGGCTCTATTACCTATCGATTGTCGTGGTGGAAAATATTGCGGTATATCGTAGTATCGCGATACTTTTCAAGAAAACAAACTCAAGACACAAATTGTTAATATCACTAACGTTATATGATCATGGAGTTACAATTTACTCCATGATATGATGAACGCAAAAAAAAAATGAGTTTCAGATCTAGCAGACGACATGATTGCGTGACTATTATGTTCATCATGCATCACGTAGGTGTTTGGTTATTCAGCCAACATGACCATGAATCATTGAAGTGAGAGCCTAAGTGGCACATTCTGGACCAATTATTTGTTCTTTTTGCCAACTTACTTCGGCGCTTGCCAGTGTGTGGTGATGGAGCACGATTTTTAATTAGTTGTTTTTAGGTTTCACGATTATTTGGCATGTTTTTAATGGCCTAAACTTGACTTTTAGATTTAGTACCGTAATGTAAGAATTGTAAAGTACGAAGTAGCCTAGCCTAGTTGTGCGAAAATTTCTTAGTTGAGTACTGGTATTAGTTTTTGGTATCGCAATATGTCACAAAAGGCATATTTCATGTCGTGGGAAAAGAGTTAACGTGATATCACGATAATCGATATGTCATGACAGCACTAGTAATGAGTAGACGGATCTTAATGTTAAAATCTTGAAATGTTCATATTTTATTAACCACATATTTATTTTGTTTCATATGTAGTGTAATGATGTTGTTATCTAGTGTCTACATGTCTATGGTACAAAAATGTTGAATTTCATTAATATGCATAGTGGACGGGGCCTAACATGATTTTGTTGAACAGAGCTTTAATGCACAGTATCTCAAGAACTATATATTGGATTTAGTTCATATGTGGTACAAAGATAGTCGATAATCCACAGACGTGCCTTATTGTTTTTGGTGGTGTTGTCATGCATATAAATGCATTACGGCCAATTCTTTCTACAAATTTTCAGTCCTTTCACCCATAAAAACCTGCATTTCGGCAGGTATGACTTAGACTGTTAGAAGCAATTAAGAAACCAACCACAGATAGTTCAGTGATTTTACACATCAGTAATTACCCTCCTTATTATCTATATGCACACAATGGATCTTATTGTGAAGGGCCAGGTATTGTGAATTTGGTTACTGCAGGGCCAAGTCATGCATATAATGTGGGGCTAAGGATTCATTTGGACTTCAAAAGAATGTTTTTATCAGTGAGTTATAAACACTGGTGACTTTGGATGCATTGGACTGAAAATTTATAGCCATGCGCAGAGTTATTCATCATGGCGTATATAGGATGGGCCTAATGTTAAAATCTGAAAATGCTCATATTTTAAGAACCACATATCTGTTTTGTTTCATATTTGGTATAAAAATGATGTTAGTTAGTGTATTCATTTTCATTGTATATATGTGGACTTTCATTAATAGGCATAGTGGGTGGGGCTTAATATGATTTTGTAAACAAAAAAGTAAGCACAATATCTCAAACACTACAAACTGGATTCACATCATATTTGCTACTCAGATAGCTCATGGTCTGCAGATGTGCCCTAATGTTTTTGGTAGTGATATCGTGCATATATATATGATATCGTGCAATTGGGCGGGGCTAAAATGAAAATTTTGAAAAAGTGACAAATGAGCAAGTGTATATCTGCTTTGCATCATATTGGGCATGATAATATTGTTGGTCATTGTGTACATGCTTACATTATCAACATGTGTCATTAATATGCATGACAGGCGTGGCTTAATGTGAAAGTGATTAAGGATGTAAACACCAAGATACTGTATCTCATGAACTGTATTTCGGATTTATGTCGTACACATGAGTCATGGTCTGTATATATGTCCCAATGTTGTGGTAGTGATGTCATGAATATTAATGAGTAGGCAGGGCTTACTGACAAATTCTTGAAATAGGATAAATGAGCAACCATTTTTGCATCATATTTGTTATGATAGTGTTGTTAATTATTATGCACATGCTAATGTTGTCAACAGGTTCTATTTTATTGATCTGCATGGTGGTTATGACTTAGGAATAAATATCATGGAACAAATATTTCATGATATGCAATGACATGACAGTTAATAAAAAATGTGCAAGTCAATCAGCTTATGGAAAAAGCATCGAACACAACACCTTTTGGTTCTGATTTACTACATGGATGAAATATAGGAAATGTGCTATTAAGCTTAGGTGCTATTAAGTTGAAAGCTCTTATTGTTTCTCTTCTCAAAAGAAAAAAAACAACACAAACATCAGTACGGACTGTAAAGTGGGAATATAGTTTTAGCATCAAAATTAATGCAAAGTTAGTTGTTACTGGTTATAATAAAACGCTAACAGTTAGCGTTTAAGTCAGTAGGGCCTAAATGTTATGTCAGATTTACCTTAATACTGGAATTTAAAAAAAAAAAAAAAAAATATTGTTTGATTTCAAATAAGCATCCAGAACAAAACAACAGTATGATAGGCAGACCTGCTTCTTTTGGAATGAAATATTACGATTTTCAATATGCCACCAAGATTTTTATATTGCCTTCAGCATTTTCACCAGAATGAAATTTTGTTGAAGTTTTCTATGATGATCGATGGATTAGCTGCATGAAATATGTGCTGTGCAGTGTGTTAGCTACCAGACCAAAAATTGGTTTGTTTACAAAATTTTCGCTAAATGCCATTTTGCCTTTGTAGTTATTTAGGTCTACCCTAATTCTGTCACATCTTAGAATTGGCAGACCATGTACATTAAATTTAGTTTTGATTAAAAACATTTGGACAACTGGTCCTATTTTTACATAGTTTTACTCATGGATAGAATTGCCCTTGGTGGCATTTTAATTTCTAACTTTATGCTAGCTAATTACCCAGAAACCACTTGCGAAAATGCCATTTTCTGCCTGGCAGCTGGATCTTTCATGAAGCTCTAGTCATGTTCAAACCACATATGGTCATAATAAATGTGATCTAAATATTAATCTGCACAAGTTCTTGAATGTTTGGAAAAAGACTCTCAAACATTGCTGCCATGGAAACCACCTTTTTGTGATAACTATCAGCCATATAAGTCATTTTGAAGTATTGACATATTTACTGGGTATTAAACCACACATTAAACCACACATGTGAACTGGATTAATCATCAACCAAAATAATGTGCAAAGTGTTTTCACTTGGTATTTTTCTTGTGAATGGATATTACTGTTGTAAATTCTTTTATAATCAAAGGGTTCACATTGTGCTGATTTTGTTTATGATTGAAAGTTTAAACAAGGCTAATTTTCAGAAAGTTTAAACAAGGCTAATTTTCAGAAAGTTTAAACAAAGCTAATTTTCAGCTCTTTGTTCCTAAAATTAAAAAAAGCAATTTCTATTAGACCATTTTAAATCGATTTTAGCCAAATGTGATAACTTCAATTAATTGACCAATCAACTGCTAGGGGGATTTTTCCTCTGTCACCCAACCAATCAGCTGCAGTTACTGGTGGAAAAGTTGTTAATAAGAATGCATGTGCATATGATTAGCATATGATTAGTATATGAAAGTATTTTTTGCATACACTTGACCCCATACCCCTGACCTCATACCCTGTGTTAATTGTGTTGATGCATGATGAAGAATCCCCCAGTATTTGATCACTTGATAGGATTCCCCAGTATATGGTTGGTTCATTATGGAGACATGAATACCAGCCATGTGACATTATTTAAATTAGTTTTTTGTCTATTCGTCTCTTCCTGTTCCTTAAAACTAAAATTTCTTTTCAATGAAAATGATTTTATTTGTTGTGTAAGTAATACTTTGTTATACATGTTTCTGTTTGTAGTTGCAGCAGCTTTACCCATACTTTCGTCTTACTCTTCCACCAAAGAAGTGGTTTGGAAATAATTTTGATCCAAATTTTCTAGAAGATCGGCAACTTGGCCTTCAAGCATTCCTCAACAATATTGTAGGCCACAAGGAGGTTGTTAAAAGGTAAGAGTTATTGATACGTATAGTGTTATGAACAGTATGCCCCCAACACCTGGGGGTCCATGGCCCCCAATCATTTTAAAACAGGCATTTACCTCTTCTCCGGATGGGCAATTACCAACATCAGTCCTGACCGCCCCCTCCCTTTATCTCACACCAGTATCGGGGGCCTCAAATTTAATGCCAGGGACAGATCCAGGAGAAGAAGCAAGGTGTTCCTCAAAGGGGTCTTTCAGCTAGGTAAATGCTTTAATTTCATTGGTCACAGAGGTGAATTGTTGCTCTAGTTAACATCATGTGAAAAAGTTCTTTAAGGAAATCTTTTTATAATTCTAAATATTCCTACTGGTCTGTCCCAAATTTTTCTTGGCAACTTTTATCAAATCAGATAATCCATGTTCGTGCAAGCAAGAAAGTCTCTCCTATAGTTCCCGGGCACATGCAGTTTTAGGGTTGCCATTTCTCAAGTTGGTCTCTTTGGCCTTTTTGCTTCACTTTGCCAGTTAAAGAATTAGTTCAGTGTTCAAGTAAGTCTATCGTATAGTGGTCAAGCAAGTCCATTGTATAGTGGTCAAGCAAGTGCATCGTATAGTGGTCAAACAAAAACAAGTTCATTGTATAGTGGTCAAGCAAGTCCAATGTATAGTGGTCAAGCAAGTCCATCGTATAGTGGTCAAGCAAGTCCATCGTATAGTGGTCAAGCAAGTCCATCGTATAGTGGTCAAACAAGTCCATCGTATAGTGGTCAAGCAAGTCCATTGTATAGTGGTCAAGCAAGTCCATCGTATAGTGGTCAAGCAAGTCCATTGTATAGTGGTCAAGCAAGTCCATTGTATAGTGGTCAAGCAAGTCCATTGTATAGTGGTCAAGCAAGTCCATCGTATAGTGGTCAAGCAAGTCCATCGTATAGTGGTCAAGCAAGTCCATCGTATAGTGGTCAAGCAAGTCCATTGTATAGTGGTCAAGCAAGTCCATTGTATAGTGGTCAAACAAGTCCATCGTATAGTGGTCAAACAAGTCCAATGTATAGTGGTCAAGCAAGTTTATCGTATAGTGGTCAAGCAAGTTTATCGTATAGTGGTCAAACAAGTCCATCGTATAGTGGTCAAACAAGTCCATCGTATAGTGGTCAAGCAAGTCCATCGTATAGTGGTCAAGCAAGTCCATTGTATAGTGGTCAAGCAAGTCCATTGTATAGTGGTCAAGCAAGTCCATTGTATAGTGGTCAAGCAAGTCCATCGTATAGTGGTCAAGCAAGTCCATTGTATAGTGGTCAAGCAAGTCCATCGTATAGTGGTCAAACAAGTCCATCGTATAGTGGTCAAACAAGTCCATTGTATAGTGGTCAAGCAAGTCCATTGTATAGTGGTCAAGCAAGTTTATTGTATAAGAAAGAAGACTCCAAAAGAATCAAATTGGTGAAGAAACTATTCAAAAATCTTTTTCTGTTATTAGCGTAATTTAAGTTTAAAGTTTGGTATTAATTGTGTAGAAACGACTGAAATCAGACTAGTTGTGACATCACATCCTCAAAATTCCTCAAAGCCTTTATGTGTTCTTATCATTTTTTGTCATGTGGCTTTGTGGCTTAAAAATTAACCAATGGGTGTGTCAGGAAATTAGTAAAACAGAATCTAGTAAGGGTAATTATGATTTACCACCTGAAGAAAGTTTGGAGAAATATAATTCAAATAACAAAAAAGTTAACTAGATATTCTTAATATGAGGATGAGGGCACCAACCTTCCATAGTAGACTAACAACACCAGTCATTTCTACACAGGTAAGATCTTTAAACGTGAATATCTCATTAATGGATTTTTGAATGCTTTCTTTACCATTTTGGTTATGTTTAAGTCCTCTTTCTTAGAAGACCCAACTTTCTTAACCACTGAACTAATCCTTTAAAGTTTCGTTTGGTCTAAAGGAAAAAGTTCATCAGACAAAGCCTTTTTTTAGAAAGCTTGTGATGAGCTTGCAATTGGACCCTTCATGAAGTCTTTATTTTGAAAGAGATTTGTGGGTGCAGTGGCTCAGTGGTTAAAGGATTAGTTCAGTGGTCAAGCAAGTCCATCTTATATGAAAGAGGACTTCAAAATTACAAAATAATGAAGAAAGCATTCAAAAATCTTATTCCATTATAAGGAGATAGTTAGGTTTAGAGTTTGGTATCATTCGTGTAAGAAACGACTGAAATCGGACTACTTGTGATGTTATAGCCTCAGATTCCTTAAAGCCATTATGTATTCTATCATACATTGTCCTGCGATTTTGTGGTTTAAAAACCATGGGCTATGTCAGGAAAGGAGTAAAACTAAATGTAGGAAGGGTATTTATAATATACCACCTGAAGAAAGTTTGAGGAAAAATAATTTAAATAGTGAACAAATTAACTAAACTTTCTTTAAAATACATAAAGACTTTTGAGGAATCTGAGGCTATGACATCACAACTAGTCTGATTTCAGTCGTCTCAACAAAATCTCCTTAACGGAATAAGATTTTGCAATGCTTTCTTCACCATTTTGTTTCTTTTGAAGTCCTCTTTCATATAAGATGGACATGCTTGACCCCTGAACTAATCCTTTAAGGAGTCTTGCTCATATGCAAAAGGTACTCCGATTTGACTCCTGTGCGAGCGCTGCTTTGTGTCCTTGACCAAGACTACTTGCTCTAGTCTGCTCAGCTGTTAATGAGTACCAGCACTGCAGTGAAGTTCACTGGTGTCCTGTTCAGGGGAAGCCTTGTGCTCTCAACTGCTTATGCCAAGGAAGCCGGGGATAGCACCTTCATCATGGCCTGAGTATAGTAGGGATTAACTTGCAATTTGAAACGAACTCAAAAAAAGTTTAAAGCAGGTTATGGTAACAGTAAATAAATTTGCCCATTGGTTTTTGAAATGAAGAAGTTTTGCATTAAGCTAAATCATGGTGATAGTTGCTGCACAAATATTCATTAAAGTCAGAAGTTAATTTGTTGTACACCCAACTTGGTGAAATTATACAATAATTATTGATTAAAATTGTTTATTGTATGATTGTGTATGGATTACATTAGAAATTAATTAGGTAATAGAATTTGCACATCAGATTAACACATACCTGCATGTTTGTTAGTGTAAACTGATACCATTTGAATATTGTTTTACATGGTCAGTGATGCATTGAGAAACTTGAAGGAGAGAGTTCCTTTTATTCTTGTGAGATTAGAAGTGGATTCATATACTGTAGTCATGACGATATCAGTATAATAATACTGATACTATTACTTTAGGAACTAGAATATCAATGATGTAGTATCTCAACATATATTTTGGGGTGATCACAAGCCTGTTTTTATTTGGTGGGTAGTAAATTCGAGCAGGCTGGGCTTGTTAGGTAAGAAATACATGTTTGATGTTTATTTTGGGGGGAAATGCAAAGAGGAGCAGCTTTAATATCATTGTGTTGCTAGAAGATAAATGATGTGGTAGCTCGATATATTTTATGAGGGTGGGTATGAGACTGTTTTGTTGGTGGGGAGTTACATTGGGTAGGCTTGGGTTGTTAGGAAAGAAATGCAAGTTTGATTAGCAGTGGCTGGGAATGCCCGGAAGGGATGGGTAAACCATACAGGTCCTGGGCAAAATTGATTTGGGTCTAACGCTGAACAATGACACTGCAATATCTTTGTTATGGGACCCAAAGTGCGAGGGGTGTCAGAAGGAACCCGGGGAGCAGAAAATCAAGTTCATGGGCGCATTACTTGACAGTAATTTAGGAGTACTTGTCATTTAAAAAAGGGGCACTCTTGCTGTTGTCAGTTTTCAAAATTGTGGAGGAAGTGTTTGCCTGCCCCATGGTTCCTACACATATGGTTTGAGCACAGGCAGGATTGGGGGGAGCAAGGGAGCACTTCCTCACCCTCACTTTCTGTCCAAATGGGTACTTTTGTATAGTGATGTGATACATCTTAGTGTGATTTTGTGATTCCCCCTCCTCCCTCCTCCTACCCCACACACACACTTCTGACTTTCCCCCTTTCGGTAGGCAAAATCCGCGTATGAGTTCAAAAATTGGGGAGCTAGGATCAATGTTGACTTGGGAGAATAAGTAAAAGGCTTCTTTTGAAAATTGCAGAGCAAATTATTGGGGGCATGCCTTCTTCCACCACGGCCCATAGTGTTAGTGCCCCTGGTAAAATAACATGCTTTAATTGTGTCAAATAAATGCTAAATGTATGTGACAACCTCTAAATTTGTGACTGAGTAGATTTCTATATGTTTTAAAGCTTTAAGAATAACCTAGAATAATTTCAAATAAGTTTCAAAAGGGCGGACCGGGACCAGTCCTGACTAGTCCGCCCTCAACTTTCAAGGGCACCTCCTGCCCCCATCTGCACAATTTCAAAGAGCAATTTCTGCTACCTTACTCTAGGGCCAGGGGCAATGCTCCCCCTACCCCCTACCTTGTCGCTGTGGTTCTGACATCTCTGCACAGGCCAAAATCCCTATGGGGCCCCCAGGACTTTAGCTGCCCCACTGCGTATGGGAGCTTTAATATCGTTTGATTATGTGAAAACTGTTTTTCAAGTAAGACTAAAAAACTTAAGCCTCAACAGATGCAAATTTTATTAACCATCTTTGATTTTAAGTAAACTAGAAATCATAAACAGACATACCAACAGCAAAAAACTTTTGTATAAATTCAAGATGAATTTTACATCCTTGCAACCAGACATGAGTTTAACTTTGGCATATTTTCCTCATATTGCTTATATATTAGTCATTCTGAGCAAATAATTAATTATTACAATTAATGAATCACAGTTAATCATTAATAGCATCCCACAAATACACTTCCAAATGGCAGTCATTATAACAAAATAGGCCGATAACTAAAACAAGTTCTGTTTAGTAAAAGATGGACTTACTTGACCCATTAACAGATCTTTTAAGATAACAGTGATTTTATGCATCAGTTATTACTGGACATACAGTCTTCTATCATCTGTATGCAAACAAAAACTTCTTGTTAGTTGTGTGTTTTGTGCTAGCCCAGGTGTGTGATTTAAAAGGTGTTTTTCATTGAGTTATTTACACTTAGGTGATTTTATACTTAATTGCGCTATGTGGTTTAAATAGCCTATTCAGGCTATTCCATTCTTGAGCTTTTAATAGTTTTTAAACCCAAGTGATAGCCCAAACGAACTATCAAATACAAGTGCTATACTCCCAATTGACCACACATTGAAGGAAATCCCAAATGGGATATCAAGCTCAATTAGCATATGTGCCAGATGGTATTTTAATGCTCCAGCCAATGAAAACATAGTTTTCTTTCAATCAGAGATATTCGGTGGTATTTCCCGAGTCAATGTTATTATATATGCTAAATTTATTCAAATTGCAGCGAGCGAATTCCGAGTATTTGAAACAATTTTAGCAAATTTTGAAATGCAATTTTTGTTAAAACTAAGCAACAATATGAACGGTTATTGCATCAACATATGATCTTAAAGGCAAACATTGCAACTCAGCAAAATATCTAAAAAACGCTTTGGATAATATAAATGCTGCAAATCTGAATATACCCAGGCGAGAACCTGGCTTATGAGTTAGTCACCGCTTAAGATCAAATCCCTTAAAGGGATGTTGAGCTAAAAATTTATGACAAGTAAATGAAAAGGCTTGAGAGAGTGTTGTGAACTTGTGTATGGATCTAAGTAGGTATGATGGCAAGAGGTTATCACTAAAGCTATGTTAAAGGTGTATGTACACAGATAGATCTGAGTAGGTATGATGGCAAGAGGTTATAACTAAAGCTATGTTAAAGGTGTATGTACACAGATAGCTCTGAGTAGGTATGATGGCAAGAGGTTATCACTAAAGCTATGTTAAAGGTGTGTGGACACAGATGGATCTGAGTAGGTATGATGGCAAGAGGTTATTACTAAAGCTATGTTAAAGGTATATGCACTAAAGCTATGTTAAAGGTGTATGGACACAGGGAGATTTGATATTTACCAGAAAGAGCTTTACAATTCTGAAAGGAACAATCTTTAAATTATGTCAAAAGCATCTATAGTTTACAAATTATTTTATTTTGTGAAATTCTTTGACTTTTATTTGATTTTGGGACAAAAATATGATTGTTGGCAAATTAGGCTTTTACCAAGTGTCAAGCCTTTTCCAGGGTAGGAGATATCCCCCCTTGTGTTATCCCTTATGGAAACGCCAGGAATTTATTTGGATATCAAGCAATATTTTATTCTTATTTAATTACGCCAAGGAAGTTTGATAGAGGTTATGTTTTCGCCTCTGTTTGTTTGTTTGTCTGTTTGTCATCAAGGTATCTCAAAACCTGATCATTGGATTTGGATTAAATTTGGTGTGTGGTTTTGTTACTGCTTCAGGTGATTCAAACTTGGGACATTGGAACAGGGAAGGGCAGGCGTGGATGTGGATGATTGAAGATGAGATCTGTCAAGACTTAGTTGAAATTTCATGCTCTGAATGAAAATCCAACAATTCATTATCTAGACTCTTAGAAGGGAGGGGGGGGGGAAGGGGGTGGGTTGAACTTCACATAATAATATAAGTATATCAAAATTCCAAAGCAGGTAGAGGTATGCACTACAATTCTAGTTCTCTCTCTATTCGATATTCAGTTTTTAGCTCGATTATTCAAAGAATAGTAGCTATTCTACTCACCTTGACGTTGGCATTGTCATCCGCATATGCATCCGTGTTGGCATCCGCTTCGGTGTCCGCGTCCTACTCAGCGTCGGTTAAAGTTTTTTGGGGGAGCAAGGTCTATAAAAAAATTGTCTTATTTGAAAATGTACATTATTTAAAAGTGGAATAAATATATATATAGAATGTGCATAATGTCTGAATTAAAATTTGCAGTGTCATAGATGGTAACGAAAATAACAAATGATTAGGCTTGAAAAGAACTGAAAAGTTCAAAAATATCTTGAATATTATTTTAAAGATTTTTTAGTGGAAATTATAAGACTGCCTTAATTATTTAAGTTGACTGCTAATTTGCATAGAGTTGTTATATGAACTGACTTTATGTATGAGCACAAACAAACAAACATAGTATGCAATTTATATTTAAAAAGGGACATAGACCATTGACTACTCTTTTCATTCTTTCAAGTACACAAATAACTTCTACCAATGTACTACAGGTGGCCAGTTATTTAATCAGAAATTTTTTGCCTTTATTCAACAATGAGATGTACTTCTTTGACTAATTTCAGAAGTGCTCATTGCGCTTGGAATTTAGAACTTGAATATAAGGATCTTAAAGAATGACATGTAAGATGGTAATTACATATGGGAGGGATGGCACTGGGGAGGGGGATGGATGGCACTGGGGAGGGGATGGATGGCATTGGGGGGGGGATGGATGGCATTGGGGAGGGGATGGATGGCATTGGGGGGATGGATGGCATCGGGAGGGAGGGATGGATGGCATCAGGAAGGGAGGAACAGATGGCATCAGGGAGGGAGGAATAGATGGCATCAGGCAGGGAGAGATAGATCGCAGCCATCAGAGGGGGAGGATGATGGATGGATGATGGATGAATGGCATCGGGTAGGGAGGGATGGATGGAGAGCCTATGTATGTCATCATTTGATAAATAAACATTATTCAAAAGTGAATAGATGAGATATCATGTTTACAAGCAAAGCATCACACCTGCATACACACCCATACCCTCATACACACGCCAACACCACTGCAAAGGTTTCTGATGCTGATAGCATCGGAACTAAAAATGAAAACAAAGAATTAAAGTGGACTTCCCTAAAGCTTAGCTTGTATCAAAATTTCTCTCATTGGTCTCAAATGCTTATCAACCATGCAATGGTATAGCAAATTTCTGGTTAATGTGAATATTCAAGCAACCTTTGCCCTCATGTCATCTGTGGGCTATGGAGGCATCAAGATTATTGATCTATGAAGGAAGGTATTACAAGAGGCCCCACTTTTGGGTCTAGTGCTATTTAATGTGTAGTCACGAGCACACTGTATGAACTTTACTGTGTACCTGATTGCCTTAGACATGATAAATATCTAACATACATACATTGAGACTCAGTGCATTCAGCATACAGATAAGTGATATTAAAAACATTCACTGAATTTAGCACATGACTACATGTCATCACAGCAAACCGAGTGTATGCCTATGGTAGCTTACATATGGAAAGTGTGCTGTTCATGAGATAAATCTCAGTGTCACCTACAAGCTGAAAGAGGAAGTTGACTCTTACATTCTGTCACTGCTTTTGATTTTGTAATAAAAATGAAAGTGACTTAGTCTTGCTAACCTGTGACAGATTCATATCATTATTTTGTGCATAGTTCTGTGGCACATCACTATGTCTAAGCAGGGAAAAACTTGTTCTAAAATGGAAACTTCCTGGTCTGTGTGAAATTGGGTTAATTCAAAATATTAGTTAGATGTACATGCTTCAGGTTTATGCTCAACCTTTATTTCTAACAGAGTTGTGTGCAATTGGGGAAGGGGGAGGGGTAGGGGAGAGCTATAACTGCCTCATAGCTGTCAATCAACATAGCTGTCAATCATGACACAGAAGTCACCACCTTACATTGGATAATACTACAAAGTGCAAAGCAGAAGTATACAAAGGTCACTGCCATTTTATAATGCCTTTAAAAACTGTCCTCAAATAGTAACAAGAGTTTGGCTTATTTTTTTTGTTTCAAATGATAGGTAGAGGATAAAAACAGTGGAAAGGAGAATATAGATACTGTAGGTAATAAAGCATTCATACATGTGTTTCTTCAATATCATGTTTTTTACAGCACATTTTGGTTTAATTGTTGCTGGATATTTTCAAAGTTTTTGATCAATCTTAAATTGTCTACTGTATCTGAAGTCATTTCAAGGAATCTCTAGTATGTGAAAAAAAACATGGTATTGTGTAATGCATTTCTCATTTCCCCATACTGCAATTGTCGAGATAATAATTTTTTAACAAAACTGAAAATAGTTGACTCATTTCTTTAAAGGTTATGAATTTCCATCTGATATTTACACTTACAATGTGTTGCTGTTGCTGAAAATCTTTTTATGATAGGACTCATCAAATTAAAAATAGTTGTATATTGATTAGATTTAGCCATGTTTCTATGAAAAACATGTTATACTAGACTCCTAGCTTTGCTGTTTTACAGGGGTGGCCCACCCTGCCCCTCGTGGGCCACCCTGCCCCCTTGGGGTCCGCCCTGCTTCTCAGAAGAAAAAAAAAAAGGAAAACAAATTGTTATAGATTGTTTTTGATATTTTTTTTGAAGCTTAATTATCTTGATTAACATTGTAAATGAATACAGACACAAAATTGTCCTGTTTGTAAAGGGACCTTGGACTCCATGCTGAAAAGGCGCAGCGCTTCACGCATGCATTAATGTGCCCCTTAACAAGTCTATAGCACCCGGCCCCTATTTAAATCAAGCTAGGGGTCTGTTATACTATTTATTTCTTCCTGTTTCTTTCCATTCTATCCTGATTTTCTAACTTTACTTCTGCTGGCTGTATGTGTTGTGTAAAGCTTTTATGTTTGGTTAGCTCTATCAATTTCCATTGAAATATTTTTTCTGCCCAAAGCATCAAATACTGAAGGAAGATTGAAATCAGTATATGTTGTCCATGCATTAAGACTTTCAAGTGGTAAATTTCCATTAAATTTTGCTGATATTTTCATGGTATTTTTTATAGATTTTAAAATACTGTATGTAATGGTGCCTGTTCCACAAGCCCATAGCCAGTATGATGCATGGGGAGCTGCCCTATTCTGACCTGGAAGATCTGGACTCTGGACCCTTTTTGGCAACCAAATGAAAAAAATATAAACAAAAGGGAAAATGGAGCATTTATCCCAAATCTTGAAGTTTCAGCGCCCCTCTTTGAGAAAAGTTCCAACAACACACCGTTGTTGCTTTTTTATGCACTTTCAACTGCATAGTTACAGTATATTTTGAATTACAGAGGCACAAATGTGAACAACTTAAAATGATAAGATGCAAAAATTTAAGAATAAATGAATGTGTGATTATGAATAACTTGTGAGAAACCTGTCAGAAATAAAATTGTGTTTCATGTCATTCAAGCCCAGGTTTTTTGTTAAGAGTTGATAAAAGAAACCTAGCTGTTCCACTAATTGGACATTTCACTGCAATAGATCCCTTATGATAAAGGTGTGTACACAGACAGAATGGAAAGCAGATCTCAGTTGTCAGGCATGTGATATTCTGTGCCCTTATCAGCTCTAACATCTGATTAAAATAATTGGATATTTGCTGGACTTCATTTGCAAAGGTTTCTTCAAGTCCGTTTTATTAAATGGGCAAATCCACATATGAAAAAATGCTGTAAATGGAATGTTTTATTGCTGAAAATCATTAATTGCTATGTATTTCTTTGTTTGTTACACATATATTATATGTCTACTTTTATTTAAATTTCCTGTAAATACTGGGGAAGAGTGAAATATCACAAGGATATTCTTGTACAGAATTCATATTTCTGTAATCTGAAACAAGTTGACACTTTGGCATGGGTGTCCTCTGATGCTACTCTTTGTACAATGCAGGTTGCAATGCAGCTGTTACAGTGTTTCATTTATAATTATCACCTAATTTTCTTTGACTGTTTCACCCTCTCCACACATAATTGTAGTAAAGTTTGTCTGGAGCCCCTAGGCAAGGCACTGAAACCCTTTAATTAGATCAATCCCATTCTTAATCGAGGTCTCTAGGTTCAATGAAGGTTATCTCTCCAGGTTCTCAGGAAGTTGTCACTTTCTCCCAATAAAGGAATTGAATAACTTCTGTTGTAAGATGATGATATACTTTAGCAATATTTATTTTGTAAAAATTTTTGTTGGAAATATTATATGGAATTCATGATATGTTTGTTATCTTTTCTTCGCAGTCAACCGGTCAAAGAATTCTTCTGTTTGGATGATCCACCCGGGCCCCATGACAGCTTAGAAGAAAGCAGGGTATGATATATTGAGTCACAATTATAGCATTATTTTAAGATTAATCTTGAGGCAGAGTGAGGCCCGAGTAGATAGCCTGACTTTGCGCTAAATTCACATATAAACACAATGCCAAAACAGTGCCGTTGGAAGGTATTTGATATTGGGGGCTGAATTAGTTTTTTGCTGAGTGCAAAGCGCGAGATATCCAGTGTGGGGTCCAGGGGGTGAAGCCCCTGGAAGTTGGTACATTTAACCCTTTTGTAGGTCACTTAACCCATTCGGAGAGGTATAGTGAGACAGGGTTTTTTTAAAGGAAGTTTCACTGGTAGGCCAATTGATAGGTGGTTGAAAGGTAAGGGCGAGGCCTAGGAAGCGGGGGCAATGGAGGCAGTTTCCTCCTCCGAGAGGATTGTCCTTCCCGATTGCATGCTTTTTGCCATTTTGGTTGGGAAGTTGGGAATTTTGATCAATTTTGGTAACATTTCCCTAACGGTGTAGAAAATTGAAAAAAACATTTCAAATTTTCCTGATAACTAAGAGGAAATTTCCTGAAAATTGCAAAAACACCCAAAAATGACAAGAATTTTCCGAAAATAGAAGAAAATGTTCCAAAAATTGAAGAAATTGTCCGGAAATGAAGAAAATGGCCTAGAAAGTGTAGAAAATTCCCCAAAATTTGAAGGAAAATTCCTGAATTGGGAGGAAATGGTCTAAATATCGAAGAAAATTACCCCAAAATAAAGAAAAGTTTTAGAAAAGTGAAGAAAATTTCCTAATTTTTTTTTTCTCCTGAAAATGGAGAAATATTCACGAATTGTTTCTCTTATACTTTTAAAGTTTCTTCACCAAAATGAATTTTGGGTACTACAGCTGTACTAGGCTAGAGGCAGTCTTTCAATATTTGAAAGAGCACTTTTTGAACTTTGCAACAACAAAAAAAAAAATAAATAATAATAATAGGGTTCCACTGCCTGTGGATGCTAGTGCTACTTTTCTCTAGTAAATCATTTTGTTGGTTATCGTTCCGGATCCTTGTTCCCTGTTCAAAACTTTATTACTGTTTCCTTCTACCGTCTACATAGGATTTTTATTATTTGAAACGCATAATATCCCACTTATTAGAATTGATTTATATAGGGCCTTTTGCCAGAACCTCAAAGCGCTGCACTCAATTAGACACCTAGTTCTCCGGCAGCATGACGAATTGGCACACAGGAACTTGAGCTTGACTGGGCCAGGAAGGGCAAGAATGGGAAAGTGAATGAACACCGCGTTTCATGCTTCTCTTCGACCACGTTTTCACGCTTTTCTCGATTAGTGTTCAGAGAACCAGGCAGGGTGTGACTGTATTACCATTATGGCTTAACGTTCTCCTCCCCCTTCCAGGACGGCTAGCGCCAATTCAACCATTGCCACTTCTCTCAACAGCTAAATGGGGAGCAGGAGCTGCAGTTGACATTCTTCCGCTTTGATGTTTGCCGTATCTATCTGCATAACTGTGGAAAAACGGGTTAGACCTCACTGAGGCTTTAACCCTATAGCTCCAGCATCTCAGCCGTGCGCTCTACCATTCGCTACTCCCGTACTTAGCCTATCAATGCAAGCAAGGCGGAGCCAGGATAAAATTTCGTGGGGGGGGGGGGCAGTGGAGTGTCTATGAGGGAGGGCTGTTGGAGACTTAGCCCCCCCCGCCACCCCCTGCTAAAATATATCATAGCCCTCCAAAAAAAGAAAAGTGTCATAGCCATAAATATAATTAACTGAAATATTAAATGAACCTTGTGTAGAAAACAGAAGATGGCATTTTTTGTTCTTGTGTTGACTGACCAACTGAGTTATCATTAATTTTGGACCAAAACGTTTACAGTTTGCACCAAAATTCCTCCATTTTGAACCAAACATATTTCATTTTGGCCCCAAAATTTTCACTTATGGATAAAACATCTTCAGGTTTTTATCAAAAATCTTCACTTTTGGACCAAACTTCCAAGTTTGGACCACAATCTACAACATAGAACCAAAAACCTTTAGATAAGAAGGTGAAGTTCTTATAATATCAGGGCAATGCGCACATGGTCCCCACCTCACCCCAATTTTTAAAGCACAACAATAGGCCTTTACCTTTTCGTCTGCGCTAATTGGGAAATTTTGGGGAATTCTCCTTGAATTTTCAGGAAGCTTACTTCACTTTCTGGAAAACTCCTTCATTTTTCTGGAAGTTTCTTTTATTTTTGTAAAATCTTCTTCAATTTCCAGGAAAATTCTTTATTTTTCGGAAAGCGCTGTCAATTTTGAGAAATTTTCTGGAACTATTGCCAAAATCAGACAAAATTTCCAACAATTTTATGCATTTTCCTTCAATTTTATGTTTATAGTTTCACAATTAGTCATTAAAATAAAGCATGCATGCAACCGGGCAATAAAACCCTTTCCAGGGGAAGGGGAGGGGGGTCCATAACCTAATCTGAAATGACCCTCAATGTCTTTTTTTGGGGGCCCAAAAACAAAAAGCTAGACACGCTCCATAGGGGGTAGGGGGCAAGCCCAACCAAATCAGGGATTATGTGATAACGTGTTTTATGAGCAGTTTTGTCATGATTAATGGATATATTGAGACAACTTATGGTGCAGTCTTACAAGTCTCATCAGCAGAGAGAAAGAATCTTTCTGAAACGATTTCACCTTCCATTTTCTTTCGATTGGGAAAACTGGAAAATTATTAACAAATTGAAGCAAATTAGGATAAAATTTGTTAACATTTCGGATGATTGTGAAAATCAAAATTCGAACAAAATTTGCTCCAAAATGAAGGAAATTTTCCAAGAATTGTACAAAAATGTATAGAAAATTTCTCAAAGATTGAAAGTGAATTCCCAAACATTTAAACATTGAGAATATTTCCCAAAATTGAAAAATATGTACCTAAAAATCAACGAAAAATTGCTATAAAATGAAGGAAATTTTTAGAAAATTGAACTAAAATTAAAGAAAAATTAGCGAAAATTGAACAAAAATTGACCCCAAATTAGGGAAATTTTCCCAAAATTGAAGAAAATTGCACGAGTATCAAGGAAATTTCCCAAAGATTGAAACAGATTTTCCAAACATTGAATAAAATTTCCCAAAAATTGAAGAAAATTGACATAAACTGTGACTAAGAATTATCTCATGGTAAAAAATTATCATTGGAAAAATCTCAGGGAATCTGCTCTGAATGCAAGCAATTTAATTCATTTTAAACAGCTATGCAACCCATGAATAACGCATGCCGCAACGTGCAAGACATTTCTGCGTACGTTTCGCAGAAAATATCACGCCACCATGGCTGATCATAGCATGCATATAACAATAAAAGCATCGGGCCCAGTTAACTCCGGTCTAAAGTCTTTAGTAATGTAGGATATGCAGTTGTATGGTTGGTCATTGGGCCAGGGAGCAGATTTATTAATTTTCTTATTTGTAATAACGAAAGGCAAAAATACAGCATCAATTTTTATTGCAGGTCTGCAAATTATTGGGTGGATGAAACACCCTCAGCCCCCCTCCGCCTTTTACTTCTGACGGCACTGCAAAACATTCATCTTTCCCCTTCCACTTCTGACAGCACTGCAAAACATTAATCTTTTTATATGATAAGATTATATTGTTTAAAATGCATAGAAAACAAATATAAAATAATGAAAAACAATTAAAGTTTGCATATATTTTATCGCTTTATTTAAAAAATTACCTGTTTTGAAAATGAATTGAACCAAATAATCACGGTCATGTATTAACAGGATTTAATGCACGGATCATAACAATGTAAATACTCCATAGATATTTTATTAACATACTTTCACATAATTTTTAGTGACTGAGATTTAGGAATGAAATTCAAAGAATTATAAAGAAGATTTTAAGTACTTTGCCAAGTCATAAATTCTGCATAAATTTTAATAAATGCTGAATCTATTTTCAAAATATAGGACCGTTTCTTCTCAGAATTGAAAGCTCTTTGTTAATAAAAACTCAGGGCTTCAATAGGCCTGCAGTGAACATGAATAAAAACTCAGGCTTCAGTAGGCCTGCAGTGGACATGAATAAAAACTCAAGGCTTCAATAGGCCTGCAGTAGACATGAAGAAAAACTCAAGGCTTCAATATGCTTGCAGTGGACATGAAGAAAAACTCAAGGCTTCAATAGGCCTGCAGTGGACATGAAGAAAAACTCAAGGCTTCAATAGGCCTGCAGTGGACATGAATACAAACTCAGGGCTTCAATAGGCCTGCAGTGGACATGAATAAAAACTCAAGGCTTCAATAGGCCTGCAGTAGACATGAAGAAAAACTCAAGGCTTCAATAGGCTTGCAGTGGACATGAAGAAAAACTCAGGGCTTCAATAGGCCTGCAGTGGACACAAATAAAAACTCAGGGCTTCAGTAGGCCTGCAGTGGACATGAATAGAAACTCAGGGCTTCAATAGGCCTGCAGTGGACACAAATAAAAACTCAGGGCTTTAATAGGCCTGCAGTGGACATGAAGAAAAACTCAGGGCTTCAATAGGCCTGCAGTGGACACAAATAAAAACTCAGGGCTTTAATAGGCCTGCAGTGGACATGAAGAAATACTCAGGGCTTTAATAGGCCTGCAGTAGACATGAAGAAAAACTCAGGGCTTCAATAGGCCTGCAGTGAACATGAAGAAAAACTCAAGGCTTCAATAGGCCTGCAGTAGACATGAAGAAAAACTCAGGGCTTCAATAGGCCTGCAGTGGACATGAATAAAAACTGGGGGCTTTAATAGGCCTGCAGTGGACATGAATAGAAACTCAAGGCTTCAATAGGCCTGCAGTGGACATGAAGAAAAACTCAGGGCTTCAATAGGCCTGCAGTAGACATGAAGAAAAACTCAGGGCTTTAATAGGCCTGCAGTAGACATGAATAAAAACTCAAGGCTTCAATAGGCCTGCAGCAGACATGAATAAAAACTCAGGGCTTCAATAGGCCTGCAGTAGACATGAAGAAAAACTCAGGGCTTCAATAGGCCTGCAGTAGACATGAAGAAAAACTCAGGGCTTCAATAAGGCCTGCAGTGGACATGAAGAAAAACTCAGGGCTTCAATAGGCCTGCAGTGAACATGAATAAAAACTCAAGGCTTCAATAGGCCTGCAGCAGACATGAATAAAAACTCAGGGCTTCAATAGGCCTGCAGTAGACATGAAGAAAAACTCAGGGCTTCAATAGGCCTGCAGTAGACATGAAGAAAAACTCAAGGCTTCAATAGGCCTGCAGTGGACATGAAGAAAAACTCAGGGCTTTAATAGGCTTGCAGTAGACATGAAGAAAAACTCAAGGCTTCAATAGGCCTGCAGCAGACATAAAGAAAAACTCAGGGCTTCAATAGGCCTGCAGTGGACATAAAGAAAAACTCAAGGCTTCTATAGGCCTGCAGTGGACATGAATCAAAACTCCGGGCTTCAATAGGCCTGCAGTGGACATGAAGAAAAACTCAAGGCTTCAATAGGCCTGCAGTGGACATGAATACAAACTCCGGGCTTCAATAGGCCTGCAGTGGACATGAAGAAAAACTCAGGGCTTCAATAGGCCTGCAGTGGACATGAAGAAAAACTCCGGGCTTTAATAGGCCTGCAGTAGACATGAAGAAAAACTCAAGGCTTCAATAGGCTTGCAGTGGACATGAAGAAAAACTCCGGGCTTCAATAGGCCTGCAGTGGACATGAAGAAAAACTCAGGGCTTTAATAGGCCTGCAGTGGACATGAAGAAAAACTCCGGGCTTCAATAGGCCTGCAGTGGACATGAAGAAAAACTCAAGGCTTCAATAGGCCTGCAGTAGACATGAATACAAACTCAAGGCTTCAATAGGCCTGCAGTAGACATGAAGAAAAACTCAAGGCTTCAATAGGCCTGCAGTGGACATGAAGAAAAACTCAAGGCTTCAATAGGCCTGCAGTGGACATGAAGAAAAACTCCGGGCTTCAATAGGCCTGCAGTAGACATGAAGAAAAACTCCGGGCTTCAATAGGCCTGCAGTGGACATGAAGAAAAACTCCGGGCTTCAATAGGCCTGCAGTAGACATGAATAAAAACTCAAGGCTTCAATAGGCCTGCAGTAGATATGAAGAAAAACTCAAGGCTTCAATAGGCCTGCAGTGGACATGAAGAAAAACTCAGGGCTTCAATAGGCCTGCAGTGGACATGAATAAAAACTCAAGGCTTCAATAGGCCTGCAGTGGACATGAATAAAAACTCAAGGCTTCAATAGGCCTGCAGTGGACATGAATAAAAACTCAAGGCTTCAATAGGCCTGCAGTAGACATGAAGAAAAACTCAAGGCTTCAATAGGCCTGCAGTGGACATGAATAAAAACTCAGGGCTTTAATAGGCTTGCAGTGGACATGAAGAAAAACTCAGGCCTTCAATAGGCCTGCAGTGAACATGAATAAAAA
Source organism: Chiridota heheva (assembly GCA_020152595.1). NCBI lineage: Eukaryota > Metazoa > Echinodermata > Holothuroidea > Apodida > Chiridotidae > Chiridota > Chiridota heheva. Next base: position 328,853 of record JAIGNY010001133.1, read on the forward strand.
CTCAGGGCTTCAATAGGCCTGCAGTGAACATGAATAAAAACTCAGGGCTTCAATAGGCCTGCAGCGGACATGAAGAAAAACTCAGGGCTTCAATAGGCCTGCAGTGGACATGAAGAAAAACTCAGGGCTTTAATAGGCCTGCAGTGAACATGAATAAAAACTGGGGGCTTCAATAGGCCTGCAGTGAACATGAAGAAGTTATTTTTAACTGGATATCTTTGAAAGAGCTGAAAACATGTTCAACAATTGAAGTTAATTCTTAACAAATCAGATACCTTCAGCTTTCACTTTATTTTCATCTATAGATAGAAATTTAATCTCATTTCCTCTTCTAAACCTGTTCATCAATTTTCATTGCCTTTCGTACTCCAAATTGCTCCCAGATTTATTAATATATTAGTGACTTTTATCACTAATGATATTTTAGGAATTATATATGTGTGGAAAGCAATGTTGTTTTCAAAAGAAAAGTTTGAAAAAAAATTATACAATTAATTTTAAATGAAAGATGGGAAATGGGTCTGATTTGTCTGCAGCTTTATATGAAAGACAAAACACACGTTAGAGATCAAATCTAAACTTACTTCATTAACTTCATAGATAGTTCGGTCCACGCTCCCGATCGGGAAAACTCCTGATTGGGAGATCGAGACATGTGCAGTGACCATAATTTAAACTCTTGCTATTAAGTTTAGCCTTTAAAAAAAATTCTTTTTAATTCTGTAATTCTAAAGTTGTATGCTTTGCAAATGATTTTGAAATTATTGTGTATAATTTGAGTTTTTGCTGGTGTCTAAAATGTTCAGATCTGCTCTTCAGAAACTTTTGAAATGAATTTTTGGTTCCGATGCTAATACAGTAGCAAAGGAACCTATGCAGTCATGCTGGCATGTGTATGTATGTGTGTATGTGACATCAAGCTAATAAGCACAATATCTCAAGAAGATACATCGGATTCATGTCATATGTGGTACACTGATAGCCTATAGTTCATAGATGTGCCCTATTGTTTTGGTGGTGATGTCATGCATATTAAATGAGTAGGCAGAGCTTAATGTAAAAATCTTGAAATGCTCATATTTTAATAGCCACATGTCTGCTTTGTTTCATATTTTGTGTAATTAAGTTATTAGCTTAGTGTGTACATGTTCATGGTACAAACATGTTGAATTTTTTAAATATGCGTAGTGGGCAAGGCTTAACATGATTTTGCTGAAAAGAGCTTGTAAGCACAGTATCTCAAGAATGGTAAACTTGATTCATGTCATTTTGGTATTTAGGTAGCCCTTGATCTGTAGAAGTGCCCTATTGTTTTTGGTGGTGATGTCATGTATAATAATGAGTAGGTAGGGCCTAATATAAAAATCTTGAAATGCTCATATTTTAACAATTGCACATGTCTGTTTTGTTTCATATTTAGTATGATTATGATGTTAGTTAGTTTGTACATGATAATGGTATACAAATTGTTGAATTTCATTAATATGCATAGTGGGCGGAGCTTAATATGGTTTTGCTGAAAAGACCTTGTAAACACAGTATTATCAAGAAGACATACTGGATTCACGTCATGTGCAATGCACAGATAGCCCATGGTTTGTAGATGTGCCCTATATTGTTTATGGTGGTGATGTCATGCTTATTAATGAGTAGGTGCGGCTTAATGTAAAAGTCTTGAAATGCTCATATTTTAACAATCACATGTCTGTTTTGTTTCATATTTACTAGAATTATGATGTTAGCTAGTTTGTATGTGTTACATTTAAAAAAACATTGAATATCATTAATATGCATAGTGCGCAGCTAGGGCTTAAAATGATTTTGCTGAAAAGAGCTTGTAAACATGATAGCTCAATTCAGGTTGTGTCATATTTCATGATATGCAATGACATTACAGTTATTTAATACAAAATCAATCAGGTTAAGAAAAAAAAAATAAAGCATCGGAACCACAAAACATTTTGGTTCTGTTTGAAGATTTTTTTTTAAATTCCCTGGCGAAAGTTAAATTTGCGCTGTTACAAATGGAGAAAATAATTTCATCTGTCTGTTGCATTAATAAAATTAGAATTATTAATGTATTTTTCCTACCTTTGGCTTAAACCTATTTTACCGTTATGTATTTTTTCAGAGAGACTTGAATTAGGAAAGATGCATTGTGGGTTATAATCACAAAAATCTCCCAATTTGGAGATCTCTTATTTGGGGCATGGACCGAACTGATAGAAATAAATGTTTTTTTTACTGATTGCAGGCCTTGTGTGAATCCCTTGAAGAAACAGTGTACAATTTGAGGAAAGATCTGGTAGACAGAGACAGGAAGGTTGATAGGTTGAGGGAGGAGCTGGAGGAGATGAGGATGCGGGTAGAAGACCTCACGAACCAGCAGCTCATGTGAGTTCCGTAGTCTAGCAGCCATAGCATCAGCTTGGCATACTAGAGGTTTAATTCCCTGTGGGTCTTCAATCCCCAGTGTGTCTTCATTCATTAGTGCTTCACAACTGGTTTATCAAATGGCCGTGGACATCTCTATGTACATGTAACCTGTTCAGAAAGGGATAAAAACTACCTTCCTAACTACAAATTCTGCTTTGCTTGGTGGACATCTATTATGTTTTCATTGTTGAGAAGTTCTTGCACCCTTACAGTATGAAGGAATTTACTGTATTTACCGCAATAGCTATGTAGTGTTTGATGTCAAATACAAAATGATGACTAGGGCCAAAGATGTAATTCATTCTCAGTTTGATAGCGCAAGAAAAACCAATATTAGTCTAAGTTATTGACAAAGTAGGAAAATGGAACATTAACCCACAAACAGTGTTTGGGGATTGATTTCCACTTCAAAATATTTTGGATATTTCCTATTTTGTTGTAAAAAAAATTTCTTTGGCGCAGCAGAGAGCACATGGATCCTAATAGTTGGAGTAGTTTCGCAAAATATACTTAAGCCTTCCCAAGATTGCACTAGATTTGCTTTACCTATTGCATGTTTTTGCCTGTTTTCCTGTAAAAAATATAAAAAATTGCTATTTTTAGATTGTGTGCTATTTTTAGGTTAAATACTGCAACATTTTTGGTCTCACTATCTGTTAAAAAAACTGATAAATACAGTTGGTAATAAGTCTCCCTCCCAAATAGTAAAAATGAATAAGGGCCGTAACACACCGAACGCGACGCGGCGAGCGATTTTTTAAACAAAATTAAATAAAACATATGAAAAGAAACATTTTGATCTCTTGTTTTTAGGGATGGATTGTCATTGCATGACTATTCAGATGATAACTGAAAATTAATTAAAAAGGCCTTTCTATGCCCATTAAAGCAAAATCGCGTTGCAACAAAAAATCGCGACAAGCGAAAGCGAATTCCTCCAGTTTGAACCAAAAAGTATTTCTAACACATTTTCCAGTATCATCAGAAAGCCCCAATTGTAAACTTCATTGTGTGTAAGCAAAAAGTCAAAGCATCCTACAATATTTGTTTCCTGTATGATTATCTAAAAAATTGCTCGTCGCGTTCGGTGTGTTACGGCCTTAATGCTAAAATAATATCTTGATGTTTTAGGTCATCATGCAAACCACCTCTGTTAATCTTTGATCACATTTTGCTATCTTATTCCATTATTTTCATGCTCTACCTTATTCCATTTACACCCGCAGGTTTGTTAGATACTCTTCGTAACATGAGCCCTTTTCACACATCCAGAATCTTTTAGACCTAATCCACTTACTCAAAAGTAGCAAAGGTTTATTTTTTTCAAAAAGCGGAACTGATATACCAAGAAATTCAAAGATATTTGTAAACAAGGAGAGATCAATGAAAATTCCCTAAGCTGTCTATAACCCTTCTTTTTACAGATAGGCTAATTATATCTTCTTCCTGTTGCTGTGCTGTGAAACACAACTCCGTTTTACTATGTGCAGGTATCAATGAAAATATATAAACCATGAAAATAAGAACAAGTTTTATAACAATCGGTTAAAGATTGACTGTTTTACTGTCTTTGGAACTATATGGCTATTTTATGATAGATAATACAAATTTTGATTTAAATTTGTGAAATTACAAGAGAAAACTTCTGAATTTCCTTATGTTTACTTAATGCTTTTCTATATTTTACAAACACTCTGTAAATGGGAGTCGTTCAAAATATGACAATAGCTTTTTTGTCTCTTAAACCTTTAATTAACATTTGGCAGGAGAAGCAGTCTAATGATTTTCAGTGACTAATATTTAGGGACAGAAATTTGAAGAATTATTGTAAAAAATTTGAGCTGTCCTCTCTTTCATACATCACAACCTTTGTATACATTAATCACACAACTTTTGTATACTTTAATTACACAACCTTTGTATACATTAATTACACAACCTTTGTATATATTAATTACATAACCTTTGTATATATTAATTACATAACCTTTGTATACATTAATTACACAACCTTTGTATACATCAATTACACAACCTTTGTATACATTAATTACACAACCTTTGTATACATTAATTACACAACCTTTGTATATATTAATTACATAACCTTTGTATATATTAATTACATAACCTTTGTATACATTAATTACATAACCTTTGTATACATTAATTACATAACCTTTGTATATATTAATTACATAACCTTTGTATATATTAATTACATAACCTTTGTATACATTAATTACATAACCTTTGTATACATTAATTACACAACCTTTGTATACATCAATTACACAACCTTTGTATACATTAATTACACAACCTTTGTATACATTAATTACACAACCTTTGTATATATTAATTACATAACCTTTGTATACATTAATTACACAACCTTTGTATACATCAATTACACAACCTTTGTATACATTAATTACACAACCTTTGTATACATCAATTACACAACCTTTGTATACTTTAATTACACAACCTTTGTATACATTAATTACACAACCTTTGTATATATTAATTACATAACCTTTGTATACATTAATTACACAACCTTTGTATACATCAATTACACAACCTTTGTATACATTAATTACACAACCTTTGTATACATTAATTACACAACCTTTGTATACATTAATTACACAACCTTTGTATACATTAAATATACAAGCTTTGTATACATAAATACACAACTTTGTATACATTAATTACACAACCTTTGTATACATTAATTACACAACCTTTGTATACATTAATTACACAACCTTTGTATACATTAATTACACAACCTTTGTATACATTAATTACATAACCTTTGTATACATTAATTACATAACTCAGAAACTACCAGTGTGTTTGATGTAATTTGAACATTTTTTCCAAACTCAAAAATGAAAGATATTCTTAAACAAATCTGATCAACCAAAAATTCCTTGTAGTGTCCATAACCCTTGTTTTTGCAGTTAGCTAATTTATATATTACCTCCTGTTGCTATCACTGTAAAGCATAACTCAGTTTAACATAAATCTCATTAACTCGGTTGAACATAAATCTCATCTCTTGCAATGTATAAGCTCTTTCAGTTCCTTATCATAAGGGTTATGTGCAATTAAGCCGTCACTTACAATATCCTAAGTGAGTGTTTGATTTCCTCTCTCCCCTTCAAATCCTTGATAATTGAATTTGACTTACAAGCTTCTTACAAGTGCAGGTCTTCTTTACTGACTCCTCATTTAATTCTAATTTGAGATGTAATCCATTGAAGTGAATGCACAGAAGGAACAAACACATTACTAGTGAGGAAGTATGCAATTTAGAACTACTGTTTCTTCATTTAGCTACAGCATGAAAACTTAAAATCTTCTCAAAATAATTAAATTTCTATAAAATGTTAAGAAGAATAACATGGAATTCAGGCTGAATTGCTGCATTCATGTATAAATTAGTAGGTTAACCCTTAAATACACAGACCAAGCGTGTCACGCTCAATTGAGGACATACTTTTTCAACAAATATTTTTCTTTGTCAAATAGGCCCACAGCAGTGATCTTGGTAACATTTGGAAGAGCTTGGATAGTTCTTTCAGAAAATATAATTTTTTGATGGGGGTTATGTCGAAGAATTTTTGAAGAAATGGATTGAAAAAGAGATAATTAAAAAAATGCACAAAATTTAACGCCAAAACATTTTTTTTCAAAAGCTTCCTTGCCGTACTTCTAGACCTAGCTTTTGCCTGAAAAGCCGTGAACAACTGTCAAAGACATCAAAGTATCCAATTCCGGTTGAATTTTGACTGCCCCGACCAATATCTTTTTTTGGCAACATTTGTGCCAAATTTGATGATTTTTAGCCTTTTTGAGACCAAAATTTTAGAAAAAAATTATGAGTTCTGATGGCAGTACACCTACCGTATGCGAAATGTATCGTAAGAAGGCCAAGCCATGTACTTTTGATTGATATTAAAAAGAGCAAGTACCCCCTCTCTAATAACATCTAGATTTAAGTAATAATAAAGCTTCCCCTTTCACAGTTAGTCACTTTGGTCTAGTGGCAAGTCTCTGTGCACAGCATGCGGATGACCCGCATTTGATCCCCGCACTGGACACGCGGCTTCCGTTTTTCTGCAAGTGCATGTTTTGCTTTTAGAAAAAAAGATTAGACTGGTATCAATGGAAAGAAAATCTCACAGACAATTTAAGTTTGTAAACAAATCCTTATTTATCATTATTCACAATAAAAAATACAAGCTCAAAAACATTGGCCTAATTTGGCCTAAAATTTGCATATTTTTGTCAATAATTTCTCTATTTTGACTTTTTTATTGAAAAGCTTATTTTCTTAATATTCATAGAAACTAAACTTGTAGTGGTAGAAAATGAAGGGAGAGTTATGAAAATCAATTTAAAAAAAAAAAAAATTGTCATGTTTTGAACCCCTGGGTCTTTAAGGGTTAATGGAATATGTGCATGAATGTTCATGAATATGACAGAGAATGATAGAAACAAATTGGTAAAATAGCCATGTTTATATCTTATTCCATATAGACCTATATCCATACATCTAAAAGATTTCACTAGTGACTGGTGCAAGTGATGTCATTCTTGCAGATCCAATACAATTTTTATGTGATTCTATGAAAATTAATTACCCCTTTCTAAATCATTGGAAATATTTGTTATTTATTTACGACATCACACATTTCACCAAATTTATTTCATGAATTTAACTCTGAAGGTATTGTAGATGGTTTTGTTATAAAAAAAAAATATATATTTGTTGATATTTGTATTTGGGGCATTGGCACAGAAACAAGGTTGTTAAAATTAATAGGGCACCAAGTAATGTCACTGTGGATAGTGGACACATGCTCCACAGACTAATTTCCTGACAGGTCTTAAAAGCTCTAGTTGCACCACTGGTTTGGGGTATGATAAGTGCTAATGCGGTTCATTTGATTAGGTAGTTTCTTGCACCCGGTTATTCTGGTACGTACATCAAATGTATATATACTGTATATATATATACTTTTTCACAAATGTAATCAACTGATTTCTTTAATAGACCCACAACCAGACCTACCAATCAGATTTGCAGTTCCAGATTCAACAAAAGAACTTGATTATTTTTAAATAGGCATTCATTCACAGACAACACATTAATAGATTGGTTAGAGAAAGTTGTTGTATAGTTTTATTACAGTAAAATGTAGTTGTACTTTGGTGCTTCCAAAAATCGATTGAAGCATCTCTGTTGCCATGGTTATAACATTTGTCCCCTTTTCCTGAATGGAGAAAGAGTAATCAACACTTCCAAGTTTTTTTAAAGTATTTTTTAACATTACCCAGACTTTTTTCAAACATGATTATTTTAGAAGGAAGTCATAATTAAGTGTTAGGAGTATACCAGATGAAATTCTAAGGTGAATATGAGCTTCAATATTCAACAGCTTTTGTTTTACATAGAGGTATTGAAAAGAAGGATCTGAAGTTCCAAGTTGGTCATCAGTATTCATGTAAAACAGATTTGATTTTTTTGTGTATTTAAATACTTCTCATACTAGTACTTACCCATAAGTGAACAGTCATCGACGAGTATATTCCAATTCTCATTTAAATGATCATTTTTTACTTCTCATCTTTGCCAATATGGATAAATCAAATGGAACTATTTTTATGCGGTGATAAGAATAAAATTGTTCTTTCTTTACTGAGAGATGTGCTGACAGATGGTGAATATTGATAATTTTTACAGAATTATTTTAGATTTATAATGCAACTTTTTTCCTCATTAATAAAGAACTGCTTATAAGAAATGGGTGTGGGTGACATCTTAATCAATCAATCAATCAGTGGAATTTCTAGAGCACCAATCAATCAGTGGTATTTCTAGAGCACCAATCAATTAGTGGTATTTCTATAGCACCAATCAATCAGTGGTATTTCTAGAGCACTAATCAATCAGTGGTATTTCTAGAGCACCAATCAATCAGTGGTATTTCTAGAGCACCAATCAATCAGTGGTATTTCTAGAGCACTAATCAATCAGTGGTATTTCTAGAGCACCAATCAATCAGTGGTATTTCTAGAGCACCAATCAATCAGTGGTATTTCTAGAGCACCAATCAATCAGTGGTATTTCTAGAGCACCAATTAATCAGTGGTATTTCTAGAGCACCAATCAATCAGTGGTATTTCTAGAGCACCAATCAATCAGTGGTATTTCTATAGCACCAATCAATCAGTGGTATTTCTAGAGCACCAATCAATCAGTGGTATTTCTAGAGCACCAATCAATCAGTGGTATTTCTAGAGCACCAATCAATCAGTGGTATTTCTAGAGTACCAATCAATCAGTGGTATTTTTAGAACATCAATCAATCAGTGGTATTTCTAGAGCACCAATCAATCAGTGGTATTTCTATAGCACCAATCAATCAGTGGTATTTCTATAGCACCAATCAATCAGTGGTATTTCTAGAGCACCAATCAATCAGTGGTATTTCTAGAGCACCAATCAATCAGTGGTATTTCTATAGCACCAATCAATCAGTGGTATTTCTATAGCACCAATCAATCAGTGGTATTTCTAGAGCACCTATCAATCAGTGGTATTTCTAGAGCACCAATCAATCAGTGGTATTTCTAGAGCACCAATCAATCAGTGGTATTTCTAGAGCACCAATCAATCAGTGGTATTTCTAGAGCACCAATCAATCAGTGGTATTTCTAGAGCACCAATCAATCAGTGGTATTTCTAGAGCACCAATCAATCAGTGGTATTTCTAGAGCACCAATCAATCAGTGGTATTTCTAAAACACCAATCAATCAGTGGTATTTCTAGAGCACCAATCAATCAGTGGTATTTCTAGAGCACCAATCAATCAGTGGTATTTCTAGAGCACCAATCAATCAGTGGTATTTCTAGAGCACCAATTAATCAGTGGTATTTCTAGAGCACCAATCAATCAGTGGTATTTCTAGAGCACCAATCAATTAGTGGTATTTCTAGAGCATCAATCAATCAGTGGTATTTCTTGAGCACCAATCAATCAGTGGTATTTCTAAAACACCAATCAATCAGTGGTATTTCTAGAGCACCAATCAATCAGTGGTATTTCTAGAGCACCAATCAATCAGTGGTATTTCTAGAGCACTAATCAATCAGTGGTATTTCTAGAGCACCAATCAATCAGTGGTATTTCTAGAGCACCAATCAATCAGTGGTATTTCTAGAGCACCAATCAATCAGTGGTATTTCTAGAGCACCAATTAATCAGTGGTATTTCTAGAGCACCAATCAATCAGTGGTATTTCTAGAGCACCAATCAATCAGTGGTATTTCTATAGCACCAATCAATCAGTGGTATTTCTAGAGCACCAATCAATCAGTGGTATTTCTAGAGCACCAATCAATCAGTGGTATTTCTAGAGCACCAATCAATCAGTGGTATTTCTAGAGTACCAATCAATCAGTGGTATTTTTAGAACATCAATCAATCAGTGGTATTTCTAGAGCACCAATCAATCAGTGGTATTTCTATAGCACCAATCAATCAGTGGTATTTCTATAGCACCAATCAATCAGTGGTATTTCTAGAGCACCAATCAATCAGTGGTATTTCTAGAGCACCAATCAATCAGTGGTATTTCTATAGCACCAATCAATCAGTGGTATTTCTATAGCACCAATCAATCAGTGGTATTTCTAGAGCACCTATCAATCAGTGGTATTTCTAGAGCACCAATCAATCAGTGGTATTTCTAGAGCACCAATCAATCAGTGGTATTTCTAGAGCACCAATCAATCAGTGGTATTTCTAGAGCACCAATCAATCAGTGGTATTTCTAGAGCACCAATCAATCAGTGGTATTTCTAGAGCACCAATCAATCAGTGGTATTTCTATAGCACCAATCAATCAGTGGTATTTCTAAAACACCAATCAATCAGTGGTATTTCTAGAGCACCAATCAATCAGTGGTATTTCTAGAGCACCAATCAATCAGTGGTATTTCTAGAGCACCAATCAATCAGTGGTATTTCTAGAGCACCAATTAATCAGTGGTATTTCTAGAGCACCAATCAATCAGTGGTATTTCTAGAGCACCAATCAATTAGTGGTATTTCTAGAGCATCAATCAATCAGTGGTATTTCTTGAGCACCAATCAATCAGTGGTATTTCTAAAACACCAATCAATCAGTGGTATTTCTATCCAATCAATCAGTGGTATTTCTAGAGCACCAATCAATCAGTGGTATTTCTAGAGCACCAATTAATCAGTGGTATTTCTAGAGCACCAGTCAATCAGTGGTATTTCTATAGCACCAATCAATCAGTGGTATTTCTAGAGCACCAATCAATCAGTGGTATTTCTATAGCACCAATCAATCAGTGGTATTTCTAGAGCACCAATCAATCAGTGGTATTTCTAGAGCACCAATCAATTAGTGGTATTTCTAGAGCACCAATCATCAGTGGTATTTCTAGAGCACCAATCAATCAGTGGTATTTCTATAGCACCAATCAATCAGTGGTATTTCTAAAACACCAATCAATCAGTGGTATTTCTATAGCACCAATCAATCAGTGGTATTTCTAGAGCACCAATCAATCAGTGGTATTTCTAGAGCACCAATCAATCAGTGGTATTTCTAGAGCACCAATCAATCAGTGGTATTTTTAGAGCACCAATCAATCAGTGGTATTTCTAGAGCACCAATCAATCAGTGGTATTTTTAGAGCACCAATCAATCAGTGGTATTTCTAGAGCACCAATCAATCAGTGGTATTTCTAGAGCACCAATCAATCAGTGGTATTTCTAGTGAGGAGTACATACTACTACTACTACTACTACTACTACTACTACTACTACTACTACTACTACTGCTACTTACTACTACCACTACCACTACTAAGATAGGGCCTACATATAATACAATATAATACAATCAATGAAAGAAATATAAAATTTAAAGGTACAAAATTATGTAAAAGATTTTGTAATTAAATGGGATTTTAGGTTCTTCTTAAATTTAGAAAGAGTAGCTGCTTGTCTGACTTTTAAGGGGAGTTGGTAAGGACCTATCCCTCAAGAATGTTTCAACTTATTTTCAGATAATAAAAGTTGAGAGCTGGATCTTAGATTACAAAGAGGGGACATAATAACATAACAAGTCGGAAATATACTCTGGACCTTGTCCTTTTAGTGACTTATAAACACTAATGTGTTCTGGGTTTTAATAATTTGGGTTCCAAATAAAGGAAATACAGGCATCCTGGAGTAAGGTACATTTGAAATGTCTCTGGGAGCATTGTTTAGGAAGAGCTTTACAGAACTTCCAGTCTTAAGGGGGGAGGACTTTCATTTTTTGACAAATGTTATATTTTAAAGTCAGCTGTGGAAGTCATCTGATGCATAACAAAAACTCAATTCTAGTAGCTCAGTGCCTTTACAGGAATATTCCCATATATTTTCGTAACCTTTCATAAGAAAAAGAAAAAATTATTAGAAAGAATTTAGTACAAAAATCATGTTGATATATTATTCCTACCAGGAGATAAATGGCTATAAACGAATAGGAAAAGGCTCAGAATGACATCACAGCAACACATTCTCCCACAAAGTTGATGTATTTTATTAAAATCTATCATCCTTTTTTATTAGTAAAACCTGCTAGAAAAATGAATTGATGAAAGTTAGGTATTTATATACATTGCCAAATACACCCTACTAAAATAATGTTTGGAAAATTGTTTCTAATCATACAGAAACAACCAATTAACATTCAAAGAAATACATAAATATTTGGAATGGAGTTGCCTCTATGACATCATCAAACATGAATTCATCATACTGTACAAAAACTTTAAAATGCAATTGGAAATCTTTAAAAATCATATCTCATGAACAAAATATGATATTGACCTGATTTTTGTACCAAATTGGCTCTAAAAGTATGCTCTTTCAAATAAAATTGTTCAAAAATCCATGGGAATATTCCTTTAAACCATGGAAATATTACCCCCAAAAAACATGGGAATATACCTTTAAAGCATGGGAATATTACCAAAAAAACATGGGAATATTCCTTTAAACCATGGGAATATTACAAAAAACCATGGGAATATTACAAAAAACCATCGGAATATTCCTATAAACCATTGGAATATTACCAAAAAACCATGGGAATATTCCTTTAAACCATAAGAATATTACCAAAAAACATGAAATAACTTTATAGAATATTACAAAAATGGGAATATTCCTTTAAACCATGGGAATATTATTAAAAAACCATGTGAATGTTCCTTTAAACCATGGGAATATTACAAAAACTATAGAAATATTAAAAACCATGGGAATTTTACAACAAAAAAAAAACCATGGAAATGGAATATTACCATAAAACCATGGAATATTTACCAAAAAACATGGGAATATTCCTGTAATAGCATATGGAACATTAGGTTACATATTTTATACAGATTAAAATATAGATTGAAATTTAGATTATAATAGATTAGAATATAAATTATTTTATTTAGATTGGACTGCAGCATTCTTGAGATAATATGCAAATTTTACAGAGCAAGCTTATTTAATAATTCATAAATAAAATATTGAAATATTATGACTTATTCCGCATAGTATTTCAATCTGATTTTTGCATATTTTCTTCTTTTCTGTAGACCCCCCGAGAGACTTATAGTCTCCCGAAGCGATAGTGATGCAACTGATGTGGACAATCGGTCATGCGCAGAAGCTGACCAGGCAGACTTCATCGCAGAAATCAACACAGTAGACCAAAGGTAGCTCACTACTACTTACACTTCCTCATAATTTCCTTTTCAGATTCTCATGGTTGGTGGGTGTAATTGTGGTTGGATACTTAAGGGTCATGTTATGAAGGTATAATAATAACTAATAATAAATAAAGCTTATATAGCGCCGGTAGCCAGAAAAAGAACTGTTTGAGGCACTGTACAAAAGTAAAGTTAGATTACAGAAGTGTAAAGTCATGATTTAAGCATAAAGTAAATTTAGGGTTGCATAAGTTCAATACAAAGTTAATTGTATTTTCATAAAAGTAATTATCAGTCTTGTGGGTTGCAAAATAACAATGATGTCCATTATATTATTATATGTATATTTGTTTTTATCTCATCACCCACATATATGTATATGTGGGGATGAGATATTGTAGTCACTTTGCTGTATAGGCAAACAACTGCCTGTACCTCCTACACTACATGACCACCCCCTTGATATTAGGGGGGCTGGTGGGGTCCATGTGATGACCTTATATTAGGGGTTAGGGGTCATAAGGTTTTGGAACTGGACAAAATTTGGTGATTTTTGTGTCTGTCCATGTGTTTTGTGTGTGTGCATGTGTGCACGTATGCAACAATTAATTTTGTATTGCTTATAACTCAAAAAATGTAATACACACATGAACCAAAATTGGTGGACGGTATCCCTGGCCTGGACCTTTTGTCTCAAAAGTTTTGGGGTACAAAGGTCACAGGTCAAATGGGACAAGTTCTGGTAATGGCTGTATCTTTTAAAGGCTTGGTATCTTTACAAATTGCATAGGTGGTAGGGTTTAACATTCTAACAAAACCTAAAATAATTGGAGGTCAAAAGGGGAAAGGTCAAATAAGTGCTTTTTATGCAAATTTTGCACATTCTCAAAAGTACAAAACCTATACCAACCTTATGTTATACCATGACACCCTGGTACATGAATTTGTGTTCCATATAGACACGGGGGTCAAAAAACTTTTGACCTTTTTAACATTTTCCCTAATAGGTATGGAATGGTACATGTGATATGAGCATGAATGGTGTTATACAGTATTGTATGATAAATGTGAAAAATTTCAGAAGTTGTTTCAGTGATTAGGGTCAGTGGTCAGATGTCAAATATTTATGATTGTAGGGGTAATTATGTTCAAATTTGTACATTTTTGCAGCATTTTAAGCTAAAAAAGTACAAGACCTATACCAACTCTATGTTGTACCATGACACCTTGGTACATGAATTTGTGTCCCATATAGACACTGGGGTCAAAGAGCTATTGACCTTTTCACCATTTTCCCCTATAGTTATGGAATGGTACGTGTGATGTGAGCATTAATGGTGTCATACAGTATTGTGTGATAAATGTGAAAAATAAGTTATTTCAGTGATTAGTCAAGGTCAGAGATCAAATATGTGATTTTAGGGGGCAATTATGTACTAATTTGTCCATTTTGCCCCATTTTTAACTCAAAAAGTACAAGACCTATACCAAGACCTATATTGTACCATGATACCATGGTACATGAATTTGTGTCCCGTAGACTCTGGGGTCAAAAGGTCAAAGATCTGTTTGTACTCCCATGAACAGTACAATCCATCAACATGCCTAAAGAAAGATAGCCAAGCCTGTCTCAACATCTGCTTGTACTCGAGCTTGCATGGGCAGTACAACCCATCAAAAGTCACAAGCTGTAGTGACCCTGTTAGCTATTTTCCCCACTATGATCTATGTATGCTTAAGGTGATGAGATCAGCAACTCCATGGATTGTTTTCTTGTTATATTATATATTGCATATACAGTACTTTACGCAGCATATGTTGGCACTTTCATGAAATTAAAGGCTTATTTGAGGTCTATAATATTTTTCTGATGTATTTTCTATTAAAATGAGCTTAAGTCTGAGAACAGTGTAAACTTTTGAAAATGGTGGATTTAGCTTTCATTGTGTGGACGATCAAGGCTCATGAACGTTAATGTAAATCCTCTTTACATACAATTCTTTCCTTAATTTTCAGTCCATTACTGATGATGAGAATGTCACAACACCTGCACCATGGGGCAACAATGCTATTTCTTCCTGCCCTTTTTTACATGGGGCAACTGGGGGGGAGGCAAGGGAGCAAGAAGTGCCCTTAATGGATTTTGTTATTTCTGAAAGCGTTGAAATTAAAGAACATGATCAATAATCATGGTCCTGGTTACTAGTTCCGGAACTTGAAAACCTTTTTTTGCTATGAGTAATGACCGTTTTCTTTACAAAAACTGTCACTCTTGTTTTTTGCCCCAGCCATTTCCATATGTATTGAATTCCTGATATTTCTTAGAATATCATAGACAGTGCCCTTTGATTGAACTCCTCCTGGTACTGGATAAGATCCGATAGCTGTTTGCTTAGCAGTCACTTTCCTTCAGAAATCATTTTACTATTTCAGTGAAGCTGTTGTTAAAGTAAACCCAAACAACCTACCAAGCAGAAAACTGCGGTAGATGAGTGAGATGTCTTCAGTTCCTACTTCATCAATTTACAAATTAATACCTGAAATTTCAAATGTTAAAAGGTCTATTTTATCACAACTTGGATAGATATTTTGCATTTTAAGTAATTTAAAGCATTTTATGTTTAATTTTCATTTCCCTGTCCATTTAACTTGAAAGACTTAATGTTGAATAAGTATGATTTGGGAAAGTAAAATTATTGTTATTAGTATTGTTTTATATTGAACGTATCCATGACGTGTCCTTCTCCTTAAAAAAATGTTTTAGCAAATCATAACCACAAACTTACTGTAGCAAATAGTGAGACCACTTTATCTTAATTAAAATAGCCACACAATAAGGACTTCATCCATTGCTAACATGATACTCAGCACCAATTTCCACAACAACTAAAGTTTTCAGAAAAAAGAAAATAAAGAGGAAAAATCTGACCCGACCTGGTTATTTATCAGGTCGGGTCTGACTGTTTGAAACTTTAAGGAGCAGAACAAGTAATGCCCTGCTTGTTATGAACATTAGACACCAGACCATTTCAGAAATGATATCCTTTGATTTCCAGGATGTTTCACCTACCAAGTTAACTTCCTACTTGCAATTTTTGTATACCTCCATGATGAATAACTCTAGCTATAAATTTTCAGTCCAATGAATCCAAACTCACCAGAGTGTTTATAACTCACTGATAAAAACATCCTTTTAAAAGTCAAAATGAATCCTCAGCCCCACATTATATGCATGACTTGGCCCTGCAGTAACCAAATCCATAATACCTGGCTCTTCACAATAAGTTCTATTGCTGCATATAGATGATTGGGAGTGTAATTGCTGATGCGTAAAAGCACTGAACTATATGTGGTGGGTTTCTTAGTTGCTTCTAGCAGTCTAAAAGTCATACCGGCCGATATGGAGGTTCTTGTGGGTGATTAAACTGAAAATTTGTAGCGAGGACTGGGCGTAATGTCTGGGAATACATACTGTAGCATCAATGCTATGCTCAGACTGGATTACATCATATTCATGGGATCAAAGCCTAATGAATTTCTCCTGTTTCCTGGAACTCAACGTTGAAAAGTGAAATGTTTTTGCAAGTCTGAAAGAATTTTCACTGTAGTGATCAGATCTTGGGATTGATTGTCAAGTATCATTAGTCATGTGACCCATTCAGTGCATTCCATCGTCACGAGCAACTAAGTGTCTTCACAAACTCTAAGTAGGAAGTACTGGTAGCACAGCACCAAACAGCATCAAATATTTGATGTCAAATTTCGTTTTGAATTTTCAAAAAAGTAATGCTCTGTGCAAGAGAAGTGTTCAATTATTCTATCCAAGGTTCGACAATTCAACATCTAGGCCAAGTACTTTTTCCTTTGTGTAACGGGCAAAAAAATTATAGAGAGCGAGCTCACATTTGCACAATTAAAATTAAAATTGCATTTTTAAGAAATAAATCATTTATGGCAAGTCATGGCTCGAACATTAATCAATTAAACTTACGAATCTAAAAATTCACAATAATTTTTTTTTATCCCACTCCCATTTTTTATTAAAAAGAAAATATAGTTGAAGCAAAATCTATATATATAAACACAAGTTTATAACGTGTTCTTTGTGAGTTTTATCATCCAGTGTTGGGAACAGACCAGGTATGCACAATGTTGAACATATGTGCATTATTAAGCAAGGGCAAGTAAATATCTTATCAGACAGCTGGCAGCCAAATCAATTTTTCAAAATGGATGCCCGGCAGACAAGTACCTGAAGAACAAAATTGAATTAGTAAGAAAGTTAAATTAACTTTTTTTAAATTCATTACAAATTGTTAAAGAAAGTGAGGATGAGGGTGCCAGCCCACTACAATAGATGTTCAACATTGGTTTCTACACAGATAGAACTTTAAACATTTAAAATGAACTTGCTTGATCACTAAACGTTAAACAGGAAGAAGATTTCCAAAACGCATTTCACTTTTTGTGTAACAACATCTCACTAATAATGTTTTTTGCACAACTGAATCTGCACTTACGTTTTTAGGTCAAAAGGTGTATTGTTTCCTGAAAGTCTTTGTTATGAGTAATGTGTTACATTGTCATGGTAACACAAACCTAACGTTGAACTTTTAGTTAGGGAACTTCTTAAGTTATTTTTAGTTGCTCTCACTTTACATATCAAAATGTTTATTGTTCATAAACAGTAGTTTCCTTTTCAGCAACTTGCTACATACACTTATCTGGGGATATTTGAATGCCAGGTCAAGTTATACACAGTGACTTGATTATTGACCAAGATAGGCAAACATATATACATCATATAGGCAAACAAAAGACACAAGAATTATGCCAATGATGAAAATAATTATGCAAGATAATCTAAAATGTATTTAAAATCTTGAAAATAGCAAAAAGAGCCATTAAATGTTTGAGAAGTTTAACATTTCGCAGCTTTCAGGCCTTATTTTTAAGCAAATATATAAAACTAAAAATAATAAATAATAAAAATTGATGAAGTCATCATTGTGAATAGTTTTCTGTTATCTTATATAAATCCATCACCTCCTCCCTACCTTCTATAGGTGAAGGAGAGAAGCAAACTTTGACAAAGTTCTCCTTACACTTTGCCATGCCCAGTGGGCAGTCAACAAGCTGGTTCTAAAAGTAATCAGGAACTAAATTTGCAATGCAAAATTTGTAGAATTTTGTAGATATGTATGATTTGCCTTGCACTTGCTGTACTCCAATGATTTGCTTTGCACTTGCTGTACTCAATGATTTGCCTTGCACTTGCTGTACTCCATGATTTGCCTTGCACTTGCTGTACTCCATGATTTGCCTTGCACTTGCTGTACTTCATGATTTGCCTTGCACTTGCTGTACTCCATGATTTGCCTTGCACTTGCTGTACTCCATGATTTGCCTTGCACTTGCTGTACTCCATGATTTGCCTTGCACTTGCTGTACTCCATGATTTGCCTTGCACTTGCTGTACTCCATGATTTGCCTTGCACTTGCTGTACTCCATGATTTGCCTTGCACTTGCTGTACTCCAAGATTTGCATTGCACTTGCTGTACTCCAAGATTTGCCTTGCACTTGCTGTACTCCATGATTTGCATTGCACTTGCTGTACTCCATGATTTGCCTTGCACTTACTGTACTCCATGATTTGCAACTTTCTGCATTTTTCTTGAAAGTTCTTTGAACATCATGATTTGCATTTAATTACTGTAACCATGCTCTTTCCTTGAAATTAAACTGCATACTTTTATGTTTGTCCGTCAATAGAATTTTACTGCTTTTCATCATGCATGTCTGCATTTTTCAAAAAGTCTTTGAACAAAATCTGGAAAGTGCTCTAATTAGAAAATAGCTCTTTCCTATAGAAATTAAACTGCATACTTTTTATGTTTATTCTGTCAATAGAATTTTACTGCTTTTCATATGCATGTAGGAATCAGATCAAGCTTTGTACAAAATCTGGAAAGTGCTCTATTCAGAAAAATAGCTCTTTCCAATAGAAATCAAACTGCATACTTTTTATGTTTAGTCTGTCAATAGAATTCTACTGCTTTTCATATACATGTAGGAATTAGATCAAGCTTTGTACAAAATCTGGAAGTGCTCTATTCAGAAAAATAGCTCTTTCAAATAGAAATCAAACTGCATACTTTTTATGTTGAATCCTTTTTCTTTTCTTTCACAGCTGTACAGCACATATAGCAAACAACCACTCCACATGCTATGAAACCGAAGCCCTTGTTCACCGCCCTCAAGAGGACCCAGGGTTCCATTTGGAGCACCCAGAGATTCCCGAAGGACACACAAGCATAACATTACACACCAAGGACAAGATGGCACCTGATTATGAAATAAGCGAAGCAGCTGTCATCCAGGTCACATGATTTCAGGCTTTCATGATTGGTTGCTTTATAGATTTTGTAATATAGAGTTGTGATGACGGGATGAAGTTTCTTGTTAAAGACAATGTGAGATTCACACAAAAGAGTTGAGCTAGGAGCCGCCTATTTGAAATATTCTGTAGAGCAATCACTGGTGTAACTTCAAGCTCACATGACATTTGATATGACTATTTGAAGCCAGATATGGACAAAAAATGCTTATTTGCATACAATACCAGATTGCAATATGAGAAGTGTGCTATACTACTAGCCTCAACCCTTGTGTAAACTTGGTTGTACTGTATGTGTGTAATGAAATACATCACCAGATTGTAGTTATGAAAAATGTCAACACATTGTTTAAGCAATATCTGGTACAATACATCAATGAATTGTTGCCATACCCTATAATCTATTACACTGGATTTCACACAGTACTGAATGCAACATATTTTAATAGTGTGTGAATTATTGTAGCATCAAATACCTTGTTATTAGTTACGGGTAACTTCCCATTTCCTCTCTCAGGCACAATACTTCGAGCCAAAGTCATGAAGACCATATTTTAAGCATGTATCAGAGATTTTATGTCTGAGGTTGAAGTAATAACCATTACACCCAACTCGAGCAAGTAATTCAAGAAGTTTGATTCCAAGTAATTTTCCAAGTGTTGCAACCTTTTACTGAACAGTGTAGTTAGTGTGTTCCTCACAAACGCAAATTACATGAGTGTTTTGTTCCTTTTAATTGAGACCTAATTGAGGTTACTTGTCCGTCATGATGACACCAGAAGTGCACCTCTGATGGATAACGCCTGTTTGTAATGATTGTGCGTCATTCAAGGAAAGAAATTCACACAAAGCACAAGTGAGATATAAAAACTAAGCAAAATAAAGAAACCAACAATCTGAACATGAAATGAAGTGTTTTAATTTTGTTTTATAAATGTTCTCGATTCGTAATCCCGAGGGAGTCAAAAAAAAAAAAAATTGCGCTCGCCACTCCCTTCCAATTTTCCACAAGAAATGGCAAACAAACAATATTGTTAGGCCTTATCCATCTCCATAGACGATGCAAAGCCTACATGCTACCTGACTACTTTAATTCTATACTTAAGCCTAAATTGTCTTTTTTGACCTAGTTTCATTTAAGAATGGGCAAGTAATAATTTTGTCAGATTGTAATCAGGCAAGTAAATTAGGTACTTTTTGGGGTGATTTGTCGAACCCTGATGGAAAACATTTTGTTATCTGATATTTAGATTTCTTTCAGGGTCATGAACTCCTTTTAAATTTTATTTGTGAAATTCATTTTTTTTCTTAATCATTTGTTTTCCTTTTGGCTGCTATTTGTCAATTTATTTTCACCCATTACCTTACACTTGGCACAAATTCTTTATTTCCATGAATCATGCTTTAGAAATGAAGCAGCTCTGTAGTATTTTATTTCTTGTTTCAAACCTTATTTCCAGCCTCTCCTCTTGCAAATATGAAAGATATTAAAGAGAAATTTCTTTTGTTTCAAAAATTGATTAAAGGGACGATTGGTAAGAATTTGAAAAGGAAATTCACAATTGATTTTTTTGGAAAAGAGTATTTGACCTCTTTTTGTATCACAATTGTTTTCTCTTTGTCTTTCTATTACATGCTTGACATAAGTTTAACTGGATAAGAGTAAATGCAGGTGATTTTACCCACATTTAATATGGCTCCAGTGACTGCCAAAAGATTGTCACTGGACAATTTTAGATGACTATTACATGTCATTTAATCCAGAGTATCACCTGACAATAAAATGAAGATTTATTATCCATTTTTGCTATTGATATTCAGGCCATCTCTGTAGTTATATGGCTCCTATATTCTTATACAAAAGGTGCTGTGGTGTCATGCTTGCATGTAAAATGTACTGGGTGTGACTGCTGTCACTGCATTGTGTCATGGAGCAAGATTTTACTCATTAGAAATGGCTCTGCTTAAAACCAGGAACATCTCAACCTGCCCTCAAATGGAGCAGGGCTGGTCAAAGAAAAAGTTATGTTTCCCAAACCATAAAACTCTATAGAGTTTCACCTCTCCAAGGCTCCTTCAAGATAACAACTACTCCCGCTGGTGTTACATGGTTTTTTAGTAACACACATCCTTTGTTATATAAGTAGTATCTGTAATCAATGCTAGCATTGTTTGTCTTTGCTGCTGGGGAAAGGTGAAATGAACTATGAGCTTAGAACTATTTATACCTCAATGTTATGATGCAAAGCTGCTTCAAAATTGCAGGCCAAATTTTTAGGCAGTGCCTTTACTAATGCTTGCTCGTCCACTTAGCTTTAAATGAGTACCAGCACTTAATTTAACCTGCAATGCACTGGCATACTGCCCAGGGAAAGCCATGTGCTCTCATCCACTTATGCCATGGAAACTGGGAATAAACACTGGTCTAAAGGGTCATAATGGCCAGAGTATAGGTTCAACTTTTATATTCTCAAACAGGCAATGGGCTAAATAATAATAATACAAAATTAAAATAAAAGTTTTTCACACTTACCGACTTGATAACTGAGGCGAACGATTTTAAAATGTAAACTGACATCATTTTGCCTTGCATGATTGAGAGAATGAAAAGTGGAACAGAATTTTGTTATCTTATCTTTTGATTATATCTTTAATATAGTTTGTACTAGAATTATGCAATCAATAACATTTACAATGCCTTTGGATTCTTGACATACTTGAGTGAGATCACTTGTACTTAATTACCTAATAATAAGCTTTGAGGAGTTGACATTTTGCTTTTTTGTCAGCCAATTTGTCTTCCAAGAAGTCAACAATTACTCTACTAGAGCATTTAACCCTTACTCTATCACAGCATTTGAGATTACAGTGTTATTTAGGGAACTTGTTGGATAGGGGCTTTCCACAAATTTATTTTTATTTTCTACTGTAACAACTTTATGTTATTTAAAAGCTAAGACTTTGGACTTTATGCTGGTTTGCATAATTTTCTGGTCAAATATGCAAATTTATGCACATGAGGTCATTGATCAGATTATTAGATGTCCTAAAACTGCTATTTTTGTGATATTCTGCTCTCTTGTGGCTACTTACAACAACAACAAAATGATAGAATTGATGAATTGTTGAAAGAAGGAACTTTCATTTGATACTACTATTGATTGTTTTGGAGCAATGAAAATATTCATGTCAATTTTAAATTTGTTGACCTTTTGATGTAAAAATTGACCTGATTTTGCCAATGATTCTATCTCACAGGATTTGGCACTACACTTGCCATAAACATGCATTGTTCTT
This sequence comes from Chiridota heheva, assembly GCA_020152595.1. Lineage (NCBI taxonomy): Eukaryota > Metazoa > Echinodermata > Holothuroidea > Apodida > Chiridotidae > Chiridota > Chiridota heheva. The sequence continues at coordinate 351,803 of JAIGNY010001133.1, forward strand.
TCTATGATGAACAAATCTGATATAATATAAAAAGGAAATGTTTATACCATTATTTTAATAAAAAATGATATGCAAATTAGCCAATTTATTCATTTATTATGTGTGGACTTTAAATTTTTAGTTTGTGACCAAATTTCAGCCATTGGAAGCTTTGAAAATACTTTTATTTATTCAGGTTATGCTGAATGTCTTTTAGAAACTTCTTTCTGTTGATTTTATTAGGAAATCTTGTGAAAAAGGTACTCAAAAATGGTTAAGAGCATCAGTAATCATGTTGACATTGCCAAACTTGAAATCATTCACTGACAGTTGGCACTGCATATGAAATGTCAACAAATTTGTCCAAATACTGGAAAATACTTATAAGAAATACAATTTAAACTGTTTCCAAGGATGTATAGGAGGGAGAAGGGTGTTGGGGTGGGTTTTCTGTTGTTTTCTTTATTGAGAGAGGGACCAGGGGTAATGTCAGCCCCAAAATTTGTTGGCCCCTTCCAGGATCCAAATTTCTTTAAAATAAATGATTTTCCCCTAAATGGGACTTTGGCCCCAACCATGGGTCTCTTTTCCCTTAACATGGGGTCTCTTATCCCCAACATGGGTCTCTTTCCACAACATGGGTCTTTTCCCAACATGGGTTCTCTTTTCACAACATGGGTCTTTCCACAACATGGGGTCTCTTACTCGCAACATGAAACCCTTTACCCTTTAGATTTTAATCCTACACCACTGCACCACAAGCTAACAATCTGGAATTGGGGTTATGCGAAATAAGTATATGGGGTATACTGTATACTGTGGCAGTAGGAATTGGGGGTTGGTCTTTATAGTTTCATCCAAAATTACTATAAAAAGGACAATTCATGTTTATTACGTCGGATTTTGGTGACCCATTTTTCTGGTTTCTAATCTTTACAAGCAAATAATGCCAGCTAAATTATAGGGTGTTATTTTCAAGAGATGTTGCACTAGGCTATCATAGGCCTAACAGTACTTTAAAAGGCTATTATGAAATTTAAAAAATGCACTTACTATTTCAAAAAGCATGCTACCAATTTTACCAGGTTCTGATATTCCCTGGGCTTTTTCTGGTCAGGTCCAGGTAGTAAAGCTGTCAGATAAGCCTTCTGATTTTCCCCACTCTTTTAAGTTTCACATTAAAAACAAGAGTCGTATCTTTCTGCGCATCACAACAACGCCATTTGTCACATCTGTGAAAAATTCTAAATATAACTCTCTTTAAGATGCAATATTAATGTTTTTGTGACTTAGAGAGGGGTTATCTTTTTTGTGAATCCATGTGAAAGACCAATTTATTTGCTACGTTTTTCAGTTGTCTACATATTATATTTAAAAAAATGTATACATTTATTTACCTTGCAAATTGTGTCAATTTTGTATAAATATGCAGATTTTGGAAAATTTTAAACAAAAATAGTGAAATTTGTGAATGTTTACACAAAATTTATCCAAAACAATTAAACCAATATCATGAAAGATCTTTCTGAGATCTTTGTAATGAAACCATTTCACCCCTATAGGATTTTGGTAAGGTCCCGATTTTTATTTTCAGAAAAAGTTAGTTTGAAAACAGCGATATAATTGCCTCGTGGTAGAGTAAGGGTTAAGTATTCCCCTAAGCTATTTAAACTATATATTGAATTCAACTATTGATTTGTCTTTTTTATTAATAATATGAATTATCATAAGCAGTGATATGACAAGTATTGTCCGTCTTTTGTCCTTGTAGGTGTATAACACATTGTTTATGGGCTTGTCTCCATATTCGTTCAGTCCTGATTTTAAGTGACTGCATGAAATTGTAGTTTACTGTCAAGCAAAGAGCTGTACAAAAAGCTATTATTGTCCATAAGTGCTAACTTGTACCATTAAAGTTACAAAATCTGTGTGAAATATTTCGGCAGGGTGCTATTAGACAATTTGACTTCTAGTTTGAGTTGTTTTGATGTTTACATACGTTGTAAATGCTCATTTTATGAGATGTGTGTATATAGGTTGAAGTAGTAAGACAAACCTTTGCTTAGCTTGAATTGTATATCACTTCTACTATGAGGAATTATAAGTAACAAGGTATCATCAAAGTCATTCCAATCAAAATTAACTGTAAGACATTTAAGAAATGGTTTTAAGGAAACTACTTTAGTTGTTCTAGACCTGCATAAATGTTTGTGAGCAGTGCTTGAGAAAATTTTTGAACAGTGCAAAAAAATGAAGATTTAAGATACGGGAAATTTTTTGTGTAGAATCTAGGAAAAAGTTTTCATGTTTGTGCAATTCTGTATTGTTTGTATCAGGAGGTGAATAGAATTGACAGATATCCCAAGTTCGTTCAAAGATGCAGAAAATCATGAGTGACATCGTGCATTTGTTTTATTTAAATTTTGTTGATGAATCATCTTGATTAAATGATTTAATTGTATTTACTAAACAAAACCTTTCTAGGTGGCTAAGAATGGTTGCATCATAGATAGCTTACCAGGTGGTTTTGATCAACAAAATGTGGAAAAATTAATAAAATACTAAAATATTGTAAGGAATGTGAGGCTATGTCACTTCTTGACTTAAAAATAGTGATTTCATACCAATTTAATAGAGATTTAAACTTAAATATCTTGAAAATGTTGGAAATTTTTCTTCATTATTTTGCCTTTCATATAAAATAGATATTTTTGACCATTTAACTCACCTCTCTTGTATTACATCAGTTATAAACAAGTACTTCATATACAAGATATACTCTCATTTCTAGAGTAGACATGTTAATCATCATTTATATCCTTTCTACTAAAGATGAGCATCATTGTTGCTGTTTAAATTATCTTTTGGCGTTCAGCAATGGCGTAAGGGATGTTATAGACATTTGTATTTAATACACACTAAATCACTGTAAGAAGGTCACAAAACAGGTAGTTATTACATTTTGATCAGCTGGGTGCTAAAAATGCCTATGAACTGATTGAAAATGCATGAAATGTCTAAGTTACAAAATTGTTTTCTGAGAAATCTGTTGGGTGAGATAGGTGTCAAGTTATCAAAAAAAATTGTCTGCAAAAATAAGTCGTCTAGTTGAATCTTGCCATGAACGTAGTTGGTTCGTTAAATGGTAATGTAGTTGAACAATATGGACACACTTAAGGTGTGTGACTTGATCTATGTAGCTGACGACATGATACCCAGACTCAAACACAGTTGGGAATTTCATGAAGATCAATCGTTATCAGCTAATTTGTATCTTTACATAGTAGAAGCTTAGTAGCTCAGTGTTAGTGAGCCAAACTCATATTCCACGGGTACTGGTTTTGATCCCCAGCACGGGACCTACCTGCTGTCCTTGAGCAAGAAACATTATTCCAGCTGCTCCAGTACACTTGGCTGTGAAATGAATACCAGCTTGGCTGTAAAATGAGTGCCAGCATTGCTGTGAAATGAGTGCCAGCATTGCCATTAAATGGGTACCAGCATTGCTGTGAAATGAGTGCCAGCATTGCTGTGAAATAAGTACCAGCATTGCTGTGAAACGAGTACCAGCATTGGTGTGAAATGAGTACCAGCAGTGCTAAGAAATGAGAACCAGCATCGCTAAAAATGAGTACCAGCATTGCTGTGAAGTTGAACCCGTAATGGACTGGTGTCCTGTCGAGAAGAGTTATTTATTCTCATCCGCTTGCAAAACAGAAACCAGGAATAGGCACCAGTCTTGCAGGACTTCAAAAGTCCCAAAGGTTTTTTTCTTTACTCAAGTGATGCATGTTTGATAGCTCTAATTTATTCTGAAATACAAGATGTAGAATTGTAGAATCATGTCTCTCTCATTACATTAAAGAGCATGCACTCATAGCTGGTTGTAGGGTTCTACTTTCTTATATTTTTACCTTCTTTTTAGATTAAGTTTAAAATATTAAGTCAATTTAACGTTAAATGTCATTTGACTATTGTTCATCTGTATTTTCAAAAAAACAGTCTTTAATTTACCAAAATTTTGCATGAATATGCTCCCTAATGATCTTATTCTGTCTGAAATCATTTCAAGTACACACTGTTTAGTTAGTTTGCAACTTACAAGCAAGTTTTATTTAAATTTTCTCTTGTGGTGTTCTTCTTAACTGAAATCTGAATCACAAAATTAAGATTGAATGTTTGATTTTGAGCAATAACTTCCATTTTGTGTAAATAATTGTAAATAAAGAAAGAATCTGAGTTGTGATTGTGCCTTTGTATATCAGTACAAGATCATATATTTTCTGTAATGCCCCATTTTTGTATTAAGTATTTGCATTTATTGTTTGTGAGGAAAAGAAAACGTCAATTCTTGTCATGAAAGTACAGTTTTGATGTTGAGTAAAGAAGGCACCTAAGGAAGCCTTTTTATTCACTTTGATTTTGGGAAATCCTGACAATGCATTTATAAGTTTTTTGTTAGATGTGTTTGTAGTAACAGTGTTGGTAGTAACAGTGTTTGTAATAACAGTGTTTGTAGTAACAGTGACAGCCAATAGGAATACAAGATTTTTGGAGAAGGAAAAAAAGCAATCATTATCCTCAAAAAGGAAAAAAGTGAAGCTTTTAAGAAACACCATTTCTCAAGAAAAGGAGCTAGTGGTGCAGTTCGAACCCTTGACCTTGGCAGTTTATAGCTCCATGCCTTGACCCACCGAAAAGTTGCTCTTATGGTAAACGATATTGGCTACATGTGTAATAGTTTGAAACGTTTGTCTTTGTAGTGGAGAAGGAATTACAGAGTGAAATAATACATTGTCAGATTCTGTCTGTCATTTGGGGTAAGAGGTAGAAACTTAGCTCCCATCTTCCACTTTCAGGGTCAGTCGCCATACTGCCTAGGTTGACTTGTGGTGCTGATAGAAGCATCAGTGTTAAGAACAGTGATTATGAAAGACTGTCAGACAGGAAGCAGCTTTTGAATCGACTTGTTTGGTAGTATGTCACACAAGTACACAAATGTTTTGGAGACAAACATTTCCAAATAACTTGTTTAGTCTTTATTTTTAATTGCTATTTTTACTTGTTACATTCTTTTTTCCAAGCATACAATAAAAATGTTTTTGTGCTACACGTCCATAGACCTTTAAATGTTCTTGTTCCATTGTATCAAGAATTCAGTTACTTTATCTTGAATCTTTGAAAAGCCTATGAATGAGGGTAGCAATATGTTGTGACTTTCTACAAATTCATTTTCTTATGTGTGTAGTGGTATGTTTTAACCCAGACAGAATTACTTTAAGCCTTATGACCTAATAGAAAATCACAAGCTAGTAATTTTACACTTACGATTAGTGTATTTCATACGTTACATGATCCGTGTACAGTTTCCTCAAATTTGTTGAAAAGGACATGAAAAGAGAATAAAGTGCAATGAAACTGAATTTGAATGTTTTGATTGTTTGTGTGAAGTGTGTTACCCAACGTGTTGATTGTTTGTGTGAAGCGTGTTACCCAATATGTTGATTGTTTATGTGAAGCATGTTACCCAATGTGTTGATTGTTTGTGTGAAGCGTGTTACCCAATGTGTTGATTGTTTGTGTGAAGCATGATACCCAATGTGTTGATTGTTTGTGTGAAGCATGTTACCCAATGTGTTGATTGTTTGTGTGAAGCGTGTCACCCAATGTGTTGATTGTTTGTGTGAAGCATGTTACCCACTGTATTGATTGTGTGAAGCATGTTACCCAATGTATTAATTGTTTGTGTGAAGGGTGTTACCCAATGTGTTGATTGTTTATGTGAAGCGTGTTACCCAATGTGTTGATTGTTTGTGTGAAGCGTGTTACCTAATGTGTTGATTGTTTGTGTGAAGCATGATACCCAATGTGTTGATTGTTTATGTGAAGGGTGTTACCCAATGTGTTGATTGTTTGTGTGAAGCGTGTTACCCAATGTGTTGATTGTTTGTGTGAAGCATGTTACCCACTGTATTGATTGTGTGAAGCATGTTACCCAATGTATTAATTGTTTGTGTGAAGGGTGTTACCCAATGTGTTGATTGTTTGTGTGAAGCGTGTTACCCAATGTGTTGATTGTTTGTGTGAAGCGTGTTACCTAATGTATTGATTGTGTGAAGCATGTAATACCCAATGTCTTGATTGTTTGTGTGAAGCATTTTACCCAATAATATTGTGCGGAGGAACATGTTTCATTGGTTTTGTTTTACACATGACTTTTCAACTGTATTAATGAGTTTTATATATAAAGATCAAAACCAAAGCCAAAACCATCAGCAAATTCAGCCTGAGTTTTGTAAAGTCACAGGCTATGAAAGGGAAAATTTTCTGATTGACAAAAACACTCTTCGAAAAACATTTGTAGCATCCTCCCATTCTTTGAAAAAATTATTGCCCTTGGTGGGGAAGGAGCGTAAGGAGGTGGCAGGGGGCACCATGTTCCAACATATTGTGACTTTCCTCAAGGTTTGTTTGATGAAGGCTTAATGGCACCACGACAGCGAGGGTCAAATTGTGCCCAAGAGGTTAGATCATTTCACAGGTAGGAAGAAAAGAAAATAGGGAGAGATTGAGAGAAACATGAGAACTAACAGCCAGAAAGCTGGGATCAAGAGAGGAGGTGCATGAGTGAAAAAACAAAGTAGAGAGAGGGGGGTGGGAGAGGAGCACTAAATATGGTTGTAGAGAGAAGCATGAGGGAGATAATTTTATTCGGAGGGTTTTTGTAAAAGAGCTCGGCTATCGAGTTGTGGGGAGCGAGGGAAGCTCTGGGAAGGTTGTACATGGGGTAGCAGGGAGAACGTGATGGACTGTGAGGGTGCAATGGCAATTGTTGCAGAGGGGTTGGGGGAGCCAATAAGAAGGTGGGAGTGAGTGAGGTGGGAGTGAGTGAGGTGGGTGTGATCTATTCTAAGACGGGTTATGTGAACGTTATCGACACAGGAGAGGTTGTGGAAGGTGGGTTTGATCGGAATGGTGGGCTGGATGACATGGAGTTTGTTATCAATTTGGTAGTCCCATGAGATTTGCCAGCTGGTCACGAACAAGGGAAGCGGTTTGATGTCAGAAAGGGTTTTGGGAAATGGGGTGGGGGGAGGAGGGCAAGCTCAGCGGCTGCATCAGCCCTGTCATTGCAAGGGATGCCAACATGGCTGGGTATCCAGAAAAAGAATACTTCTCCTGCAGAGGGTGGGCGAAAGGAGTTTACAGAGGAGGGGTGGGATGTGGGGTAATCCCATTTAAGATTGAGTATAGAAGTAAGAACAGCCTTAGAGTCGGAGAAGATGGCAAAGTAGCTGAGCGGGGAGTACTCAATAAAGTTAAGGGCGAGGAGGATGGCTTCGGCCAAGTGGTTGGGAAGCCTGCTACTGAGGGTGATGTCTGAAGGAAGACTAAAGGAACTGCTGATACTGTTGATGGTATTACACCTTTTGAAGGATTCTCCCTTTTGGGTAGGGTTTTCAATGTACTCTCATCCCATTGCACCAATGAAAGTGAGAAGGATTATGTTTGTTTGTTTGATGATGGCTTAACGGCACCACAACAACTAAGGTCAAATTGTGCCTGAGAGGTCAGATCATTCTAGAGGTAGGAAGTAAAAGAAACAGGGGGAGAATGAGAGAAATTCAAGGACAAAAGGTCAGAAAGCTGTGATTGTGAGGGGAGGTGCATGGTTGAAACAAAAACAAAGTAGAGAGGGGGTGGAAGAGGAGAATTAAATATGGTCGTAGAGGGAGGCATGATGAAGAAAGGAAATAATTTTTTCCGGAGGATTTTTCTGGAAGAACTCGGCAATTGAGTTGTAGGGAGCGAGGGAAGCTCTGGGAAGGTTGTACAGGGGGCAAGCAAGGAGAACGTGATGGATTGTGAGGGTGCAAGGGCAATTGTTGCAGAGGGGTTGGGGGGAGCCAATAAGGAGGTGGGAGTGGGTGAGATGAGTGTGACCAATTCTAAGACGGGTAATATGAACGTTGTCAACACGAGAGAGGTTGTTGATTGTGGCTTTGATCGGAATTGTGGGCTGGATGACATGGAGTTTGTTATCAATTTGCGACTTCCATGAGGTTTGCCAGCGGTCCCGAAGAAGGGAAGCGATAAGCGGTTTGATGTCAGAAAGGGTTTTGGGAAAAGGGGCAGTTAGGAGGGTGAAGGCAAGCTTAGCGGCTGCGTCATTACGCGGGATGCCAACATGGCTGGGTATCCAGAAGAAAAGAATACAAACATCAAGTGGATGCTGACAGGGCCTGTGGTGGCGTCTCCATTCTCGTTAGACACGATATCCCACACAGCCCTGTTCGTGTGCACACCGACCTTCAGGCCATCTGTATTTCTATCTCCCTCCACAAAACTTTCACTCTCTGCAATATCTATCTCCCTCCCAACACCAACATTCAACCAACCAGCCTTAACAACCTCATCTCTCAGCTTCCCACCCCCTTCATCCTTCTTGGTGACTTCAACGCTCACAACCCTCTGTGGGGCTCTAATACCACCACCCCTAGAGGCAAGTTCATCGAAAACGCTCTCCGTCAGCACAGCCTGTCCTTACTGAACACTAACTCCCCGACCTACCTTCATCCTGCCACAGGCTCTCTCACCTGTATTGACCTGTCTATCTGTTCCCTAACCTCCTCCCTGATTTTAGTTGGAGAGTCACTGCTGACCTCTGTGGTAGTGATCATTACCCTCTTCTTATACACTCCAATCTTCAAATCCCCACTGAGCACACCCCAATTGGAACCTCGACAAGGCTGACTGGTCCCTTTTTGAAACCCTCTGTGACTCACACTCTCCCCCATCTTCTCGAGAATGAGGATCCCATGTCTAACTTCAGTAATATCCTTATCAACATCGCCACCTGCTCAATTCCCAAAACCTCCAAACCCCAAATCATCCCCCAACCCCTGGTTCTCAGATGACTGCAAAACCGCCATCAAGAACAGGAAAAGAGCCCTCAGGAACTTTAAAACTAACCCGACCACCCATAACCTTAACCTCTTTCGCATCAGCCGTGCAAGGCCAGACGCACTATCAAGGACAGTAAAACCAACACTTGGAACAACTTTATCTCTTCTCTCACCACCAACACCCCACTAAGAAGATTTGGAGAATGGTTAACAGCTTCCACGGCAGAGTAGGCAAATCTTCCATCTCCCATCTCTCTTTGAATGGAGACCTTCTCACCATAAAAAAAGACATCGTTGACCACCTCGCCGCCTCTTTCAGCAACATCTCGTCCTCGACCAACTACTCCAATGCTTTCAAAATCAAAAAAAGCTTGCGATGAAGCCCGGAGAATCACTTTTCCCTCTGACAACTCCGAAAGCTACAACACCCCTCTCACCCTTTCTGAATTAAACCAAGCCATCAGCGACGCTGGCTGCACCTCCAAGGGCCCAGATAACATCCCCTATCAGTTTCTGAAACACCTCCCCATCAAGGCCACCACTACCCTACTCACCATCTTCAACCACATTTGGTCCTCACACTCCTTTCCCCCTATCTGGAGGACAGCTATTGTCATCCCCGTCCTTAACCTGGGGAAGGATAGCACCGACCCCACCAGCTACCGACCCATCGCCCTTACTTGCTGTCTCTGTAAAATTATGGAAAAGATCATTAATCAGAGACTAAACTGGTTCCTCGAGACCAACAGAATCCTCTCTCCTCACCAAAGCGGCTTCCAAAACGCGTCGCAATACCTAGACCAGTTAATTACGCTCGACACCGCTATCCGGGAATCCTTTGCAAAAAGGAACACCTCATTGCCATATTTTTGACCTCGAGAAAGCTTTCGACACTACTTGGAAATACGGCATTACCCGGAAACTTCACACCATTGGCCTCAGAGGCCACCTCCCCATCTTTATTCAAAACTTCCTCTCACCCAGGCAGTTCCAAGTTCGTATTGGCCACACCCTCTCCAAGCCGTACCCCCAAGAAGAGGGCGCCCCCAAGGCAGCATCCTCTCCCCACTCTCTTCAACCTGAGCATTAATGACATCGGGAATGACCTTGGCCCCAGCATCAAACGTACCCTCTCGTGGATGACTTCACCATCTTCTACTCCTCCCCTAGCTTTCCTATTGTTGAAAATAGGCTCCAAACCAGCCTCAATCAGCTGCAAGTCTGGAGCAACAATAACGGTTTTAGATTCTCCAAAGACAAGACAGTCTGCATGCACTTTTGTCATTTCAACAACCTCCACCCCAACCCGAACTTTGTGCTCAATGGGAATCGCATCCCTAAAGTTGAAAACACAAAGTTCCTTGGTCTAACTCTAGACCTCAAGCTCACCTACAAGCCACACATCACCAACCTGAAACTAAAATGCAATAGCTCCCTCAACATCCTCCGACTGCTCTCCAACACTACTTGGGGAGCGAACCGCTATGCTCTCCTCAAAATTTTCAGGCTCACCATTCGTGCCAAGCTTGACTATGGCAATATTGTTTACTGTGTCGCTCACAACTCATACCTCAACCACATTAACACCATCCAAAATGAAGCCCTCAGGCTTTGTCTAGGAGCCTACAGGACCTCCCCAATCACTAGCCTTCATGTTGAAGCCAACGAACCCCCTTTCTACTTAGATGTAAAAGCTTAGCCTCTCCTATGCTTTTAAAGTCCTCACCAACACCCAGAACCCTGTTTACAACCTCATTAGGTACCCCAATTTCTCCTCCCTCTTTGATAGGACTAAAACCCTATCGCCTCCCTTCAGCTTACGCATTAAATCAGACCTCTTTCAACTTGGCATCAACCCCGCCACTCTCGGCACCTATTCCTGGCCCACTTTTCCGCCTTGGGCCACCCCCCTTCCTTCTGTCCACCTAGACCTCTCCACTTATAACAAAACTCAAACTCACCCTAATCTCTTCATCAATCTCCACAACCAAATCAAAGACCAACTCTCAAATTACACCTCCATCTATACTGATGGCTCCAAGGAAGGCAACAAGACAGCTGCTGCTGCCATCATCCAAGACATCACCCTCAGTAGCAGACTTCCTGACCACTCATCCATCTTTTCAGCCGAGGCTAAGGCCATTCTCCTCGCCCTCAACTTTATTGAGTACTCTCCTCTTAGTCACTTTGCCATTTTCTCTGACTCAAAGGCTGTTCTTACTTCATTACTCAATCTTAAATGGGATAACCTCACCTGCCACCTCCTCTTCCGGTAACTCTTTTCTCCCACCCTCTGCAGGAAAAGTGTTCTTTTCTTCTGGATACCCAGCCATGTTGGCATCCCTGGCAATGACAGGGCTGATACAGCCGCTAAGCTTGCCCTTAACCTCCTCCCTTCCCCTTTTCCCAAAACCCTCTCTTGACATCAAACCGCTTATCGCTTCTCTTGTTCGTGACCGCTGGCAAACCTTATGGAACTTCCAAATTGATAACAAACTCCATGTTATCCAGCCCACAATCCCGATCAAATCCACCATCAACAACCTTTCTCGTATCGACAACGTTCATATTACCCGTCTTAGAATTGGTCACACCCACCCCCACCTCCTTATTGGTTCCCCCAACCCCTCTGTAACAATTGCCACTGCATCCTCACAATCCAACACGTTCTCCTTGCTTGCCCCTGTACAACCTTCCCAGAGCTTCTCTCGCTCCCCACAACTCAATTGCTGAGTTCTTCCAAAAAAATCCTCCAGATAAAATAGTCTCCTTCCTTCAGCATGCATCCCTCTACAACCATATTTAATTCTCCTCTTCCACCCCCTCTCTACTTTGTTTTTAGTTTTACCCATGCACCTCCTCTCTCGATCACAGCTTTCTGGCTTTTGTTCTTGAATTTCTCTCATTCTTCCCCTGGTCTCTTTCCTTACTACCTCTAAAATGATCTGACCTCTCAGGCACAATTTGACCTTCGTTGTCGTGGTGCCGTTAAGACCTCATCAAACAAACAAACAAACAAACTTTTCCTGCAGAGGGTGGGAGAAAGGAGTTTGCGGAGGAGGTGGCATGTGAGGTTATCCCATTAAAGATTGAGTAAAGAAGAACAGCCTTTGAGTCGGAGAAAATAACAAAGTGGCTGAGCGGGGAGTACTCAATAAAGTTGAGGGCAAGGAGAATGGCCTTAGCCTCGGCTAAAAAGATGGATGAGTAGTTGGGAAGTCTGCTACTGAAGGTGATGTCTTGGATGACGGCAGCAGCAGCTGTCTTGTCGCCCTCCTTGGACCCATCAGTATAGATAGAGGTGTAATTTGAGAGTTGGTCTTTGACTTGGTTGTGGAGATTGATGAAGAGGTTAGGATGGGTTTGAGCTTTGTGATGCGTGGAGAGGCCCAGGTGGACAGAAGGGAGGGTGGTGGCCCAAGGAGGAAAAGTGGGCCAGGAGAAGGTGCCAAGAGATTGTGAGTAGGGTAGTGGTTGCCTTGATGGGGAAGTGTTTCAGGAACTGGTAAGGAATGTTATCTGGGCCCTTGGAGGTACAGCTAGCGTCGTGGATGGCTAGGTTTAATTCAGAAAGGCTAGGGGCGTTGTAGCTTTCGGAGTTGTCGGAAGGAAAAGTGATTCTCCGGGCTTCATTAGAAGCTTTTTTGGTTTTGAAGGCATTGGAGTAGTTGGTCGAGGATGAGATGTTGTTGAAAGTGGCGGCGAGGTGGTTAACGATGTCCTTTTTTGCGGTGAGGTCACCATTCTGAGAGAGATGGGAGATGGAAGATTTGCCCACTCTGCCGTGGAAGCTGTTAACCATTCTCCAAATCTTCTTAGTGGGGGTGTTGGTGGTGAGAGAAGAGATGAAGTTGTTTCAAGTGTTAGTTTTACTGTCCTTGATAGTGCGTCAGGTCTTGGCACGGCTGATGTGAAAGAGGTTGAGGTTATGGGTGGTCGGGTTAGTTTTGAAGTTCCTGAGGGCTCTTTTCTTGTTCTTGATGGCAGTTTTGCAGTCATCAGAGAACCAGGGGTTGGGGGGATGATTTGGGGGTTTTGGGAATTGAGCAGGTGGCAATGTTGATAAGGATATTACTGAAGTTTGACATGGGTTCCTCATCCTCAAGAAGATGGGGAGGTTTGAGTTACAGAGGGTTTCAAAAAGGGGCCAGTCAGCCTTCTCGAGCTTCCAATTTGGGGTGTGGTCAGTGGGGGTTTGAAGGTTGGAGTGTATAAGAAGAGGGTAATGATCACTACCACAGAGGTCAGCAGTGACTCTCCAGCTAAAATCAGGGAGGAGGTTGGGGGAACAGATAGACAGGTAAGGGAACCTGTGGCAGGGTGAAGGTAGGTCGGGGAGTTAGTGTTGAGCAAGGAGAGGCTGTGCTGACGAAGAGTGTTCTCGATGAGCTTGCCTCTGGGGGTGGTGGTAACAGAGCCTCACAGAGGGTTGTAAGCATTGAAGTCACCAAGAAGGATGAAGGGGGAGGGGAGCTGAGAGATGAGGTTGTTAAGGCTGGTTGGCTGAATGTTGGTGTTGGGGGGAGATAGATATTGCAAAGAGTGAAAGTTTTGTGGAGGGAGATAGATATACAGATGGCCTGAAGGTCGGTGTGCACTTAAACAGGGCTGTGCGGGATATCGTGTCTTACGAGAATGGAGACGCCCCCACAGGCCTTGTCGGCGTCCACTTGATGAGGCTTAACAAAGGATGAAAGTTCCTTTTAAACATCTTAATAAGATGTTTGGTGATACATATGGGAAAGAGCACAAACAGGCAACAAAATTAATTTCTTTTTAATGTATTTATCAAAGAATACAAGCAAGTACCCATAACATTATATTATAATCTTAATAGAGAACAGAACTATGGATTAAAAAAGTCATTTTATGACCTGACAGGCAGAACAAATACGAATCACCTTAAAGTGAAAATGCTTTGCTTACAGTAGTAAATGTTGACGAATTGCTCTAAATATAATTCCTAGATGTAAATAATCAATGTCACATATTGCAAATACAAATTTTTCCTTCCGAACAATTCATCTACAAAGGCAGGCTTCAAAACTGAAAATTTGTATTCGAGGCAAAAACTTGGTTATTCTAAATGAGGCATGGCAATAACTACTTTCAAACCCAGCTAGAATAGCAGTTCAATACCATTTACACTACATGTCTAAATGTTTGGCAGAGGACCTTAATTTCTATGAAACCCTGTCTCCCAAACACTGGTAAAATGCTGATTTTGTGTTCATTCCGGTAACTTTTGCTTATTTTCTTGCAAATTCAGTGCACCAGGAGGGAGTATGGCTAATGACCTTTTGGTTTTTGGTCAGGAGGGAATATGGCTAATGACCTTTTGGTTTTTGGTCAGGAGGATGTATGGCTAATGACCTTTTGGTTTTTGGTCAGGAGGGGGTATGGCTAATGATCTTTTGGTTTTTGGTCAGGAGGGAGTATGGCTAATGACCTTTTGGTTTTTGGTCAGGAGGATGTATGGCTAATGACCTTTTGGTTTTTGGTCAGGAGGGGGTATGGCTAATGATCTTTTGGTTTATGATCAGGAGGGAATATGGCTAATGACCTTCGGTTTTGGTCAGGAGGGAATATGGCTAATGACCTTTTGGTTTTTGGTCAGGAGGGAATATGGCTAATGACCTTTTGGATTTTGGTCAGGAGAATGTATGGCTAATGACCTTTTGGTTTTGGTCAGGAGGGAGTATGGCTAATGACCTATTGGTTTTTGGTCAGGAGGATGTATGGCTAATGACCTTTTAGTTTTTGGTCAGTAGAATGTATGGCTTGACCTTTTGGTTTATGGCTAATGACCTATTGGTTTTTGGTCAGGAGGATGTATGGCTAATGACCTTTTAGTTTTTGGTCAGGAGGATGTATGGCTAATGACCTTTTGGTTTTTGGTCAGGAGGATGTATGGCTAATGACATTTTGGTTTTAGGTCAGGAAGGAGTATGGCTAATGACCTTTTGGTTTTTAATCAGCATGACTCTCCCTCAAGATATCAATATCCTAATGCATGTCCACTGAACTAATAAACACTCATTAAATCTAATTTTCCATAGGGGTGGATAAGGGTGGAAGGGTAAATGCAGGTGGTGAGCTCTAAAGAATAGATGTTTCCTGTGATGGCAGACATACTGCGAGGTTACATAAGAAGATAAAACCATTCCTCCGGGTAACATATACCCCCAACACGGTGCCAGAAGTGGGGGATAGGGATCCATGGCCGTCCTTTCAGGAAGTCCAGTTTTGGCCCCCATTTTTTTTGGCAAACCCAATAACACTTAGGCAAAACCACAACAAAGATATTAAAAAAGAAAGATTAGAAAGAAACATGTTTCAGAGTTTGTTTCTTCCGCCCAACTTTTGACAAATTTCCAGCACAATCATTCCTACAAGATTGATTCTGGGAAAACAAATGAAAGCAGAAAGCTTTTTTGGAAGCGCATGAATGCTACTCTACTTGTAAAAAATGACAATTTAATCAATAAATAATTTAAAAAACATGAAATTACACCTGAGAAAACATTAACACACATAAGAGTTGATAATGAGTCTCTTTTAGCTAATAAACTAGTTCATAGATAAACCAAGGAGGCGTGTTACGCATCAGGTCAAAGGTCAACCGGAATGTTTCTGATTCTAAATGAGTCGGACTCGACCCTTCATCACACAAACCGCATACACACATTACAAGTATCATCGTATATGCATACACATTACTTAGCCCCCCGGAAACTCTGAAGATGCCCTGTTTTTGATAGCCCAAATGGCTTCAAAATGGAAAATTTCAAATGAGGATAATAAACCAAAAACTAATATAATCAACACAAACTATGATAACGGCATGGAGTCAAGGGGACAAAGCTCTAAAGATTTGCTTTGCCAGCCCAAAATGCCTTTAAAATGACAGAAAACTTTTAAATAATTATGACAAATCATATACTATATAATCAACACATGCAATGTAGATAACGGCATGGGAACCAGGGGTGAAGCCCTTGTAGCGGTCCAGGGGATGAAGCCCCCCGGAAGCTTTGGACACAGGCTTGGAAAAATACCAAAAAAGTCACTCACCAGCCTCTTATACAGCATGGCGAATAAATTCGATGAAACCAGTATTTTCACTCGCCAAATATTTTCAACTACTCGCCAACACTTTCAGCTAAAATTCGACAATTTTCGTGCACCTAGCATACCTCTGTATTGCCCTTTTCCTGGGCCTGACTTCATGACTGTACATATGCAAAAAACATAGCAAGACTACACACATGCACAATAAAATAAAGTAGGTGGCTTAAAAAACAAATTAAATCAACATGCATAAACTTACGTGGATTTTTAAACTTTAATTTCAGGCCTACTGGCAGAAACAAGTGGGCCCCTATGGCAGAAAGTTTACACTTAATGCATGTCGCGGCTCCGGCCCATATATATATACACATACTGTGTGCATATCTGCACTGTATGTAGTACATACTGGTCCGATATCAGCGACAGCTGCAGTGAATTGGTTTCTGGAATAGTTTGGAAAGTACAGTATTCTATGCATAAGGAGAGCTCCGAAGCTCCCCCCACTTGGAGAAATAAAATAGAGACAAAGATAGTGAGTCTAAAACAAGCTAAATGAGCCAATCAAGATTTATCTGCATAGCTGGGTCACGCTGTAACTTGCTGAAAACAACGAGATCTTGCAGTTTCCCCAGGTATGTCCCTTGCCTTCATACCACGTCATTAAGTGGATGTAAACAGTGTATATGGTGGTGTTTTGGGCAATTAAAGTTGATGGCTATCGGCCAAATATTGATTTATGTTTTTGTGTGTATGGAGGCATTTTGTAGTAGAGAAAAAATACAAGACAGTATTAAAGTATGTTATGCGAAATAAAACAATTCATCAAAGCACGATATTCGCTTGCCATTGCTTTATTAAGTGTAGCGAGTAACACAGTATATTATGATATTTTTAATTTCCACAATTTTTTCTAACAGGTGAGTGATTTTTCCAAGCCTGTCTGGACATTCATTATTTTTTATGGCCCTCAGGCTAAATGTTTAAAATGAATCGAAGATTTATATATAAGACTTCATTTTGTTTCCATTTTTTGGGGGGGAGGGGGGGGGGGAGGGGGGGGATATAAGCATATTCGTTCCCTCATGGCAGCATGGGAACCAGGGAGAAAAGCCCTGGGAAGCTCTAAAGATTCATTATCTTTAATGGCCGTAAATGGCGTTAATAAAATGATGGAAATGTTCAAATAAAAATAACGGATCAAAGATTGCATATCCACACATAAGGCTGCATTTTTTTGTGGGGAGGGGACACATAAACAGCATCGTCTCCAATTGAGGTGGTGATATCGGCTTGGGAACCAGGCACGAAGAGAAGTTTATATATAAGGCTCAATTATTATTATTTCTTTTCATTTATTTTTTTTTGGGGGGGAAGCATATTCATCCGTCAACAAAATTCTTGGGGGGTCATATTAGAGTAGGAACAAGGGGAAAAGATCTGTTTAGGGGTCCAGGGGGTGAAGCCTCCTAAAGCTATTGAAATTCATTATTTTTGATGGCCCTAAATGGCTTTAAAATGATAGAATACTGACATCAGATCAACAATTGTACAGGTTTTATTTATACGTTTTCATTAATCATTTATGGGGGACATAAGTATATTTACCCCCTCCCCGGGTCGCCGCCAATGGATATACATGACTTTGTCCTTTCGTGATAGTACTGTATCATAATTTCTAAAACTGTAGCATTACTTTGTAGAACATTCTGCAGCATGCCCTTTGTACATAATCTTGACTTTTCAAATTTGTATTTCCATAAACCTGGTCTCACATCCATGTCATCATGACAATACATTTCTTAAATACATTGTATATTTTTCTATCAGAAATAAAAGAGTCGACCCCGCTTTAATGCGAATACGATCATGCATGGGTCTATGCCCTGGTTCATGCACGATGAGGGTTGATTCTTGTTTAGTTTTTTTGGGGGGAGGGGGGTGGCGATAGCAAAATATTTATCCTAATCCATACCCCTTTGAAATTCGTGAATAAAAAAAGAAATGCAGTTTCGATATGGATTGGTTTCGTAAGGGTCACTTATTATGATTGCATTCAATAGGAAACCATTCTGGAAAAAAAATGTTTTGTTAAAAAACTTTGGCATGAAGCTTAATCAAGTTAAAAAATGTTTACATAAAATTCATAAAAATCATTAAAATGACGGCTATGCCAGCACCACAGGCATAAAAAGAAAAGGTTTTCGCATTTCAGACTTAAAAGCTTACAAAAGGAATTAGAATAGGTACTTTCGCGAAAAGGTACATTTTAACAAAATCGATTATTTTCGGGTTTCATATTGTTCGCATTGTCGTATTCTATTTTCGTGTCCCTATACTGACCAGAGAAGTTCTGTTATGTAGAAAGTCGAAAAACGTGAAGGAAACAAAAGTTTAAGAATGGGCCTGTGTTGAGCACTGATAATTTTGCGAGATTCTGTCCCCATTGACCTACAGCGAGAGGTCGCAGAATAATATTGTGCATGCAAGTGTGTTATATCCAAACTAGCTTATTTAACCTCAAGGAAGTTTAGTATTCTTACTAGAATACCAAAAAAAAAGCCAATCTAAATAGGACCCTACTCCTTCTTGGATTTCACTTTTTTGAAGGTTTTGATGACTTTTCTCTGACAACATAATAGATTGTCCAACCCAAGCAGCTACCACCTGGAATGAACCTTAGATTCAAAATAATATCCTATACAAGTACATTACTTGGTGTCCTCTGGTGCAATTCCTAATGAGCATTAAGATGTGATGTAAGTTGGTTTGCTTGAGTTGAGATGTAAGTTGGTTTGACCACGCTGGAGTTGAGAAGAGTACGTGGCGATATGATTCAGGTTTTTAGGTTCCTATTTGGTAGTGATGTTTTGACTTCCTGTTATTTGTTGCATGTTTCAGCTAATCCTCATGTGACATGTGGTAACAGTTTGAAGTTGACCAAAGAGTTCTCACGGATAGATATTCAACGCTTTAACTTTCGCAAAGAGTTGTTAATGAGTGGAATGGTTTGCCTGAGTGGGTATTTAGCTCCAATTCTGTTCACAATTTTAAGGTCAACATTGATAAGTTTTTTACTAACTCTAGGCATCTTTGATTTTTTTGTCATGGTGGTGGTGTTGTGAGTTTGGGCTTTTTATGGGGTGACTAACCATTCTTAGCCCGTAATCTTTTTATGTTATATCATGTGATGTAAGTCTTCTCTGGCAAGCAATACCGATGCAGACTGCTCCTTCTATGTTCCTTGCATCTTCTGGGCGAGAGATTCCTTCTTTTCAGGAGGAAGAAACTCACACATGAGCTAAATTGAGCCGCATGGTTCTGACTTGCAAATAAAATGGCTTGTTTCAGTAGCTGACTCGTGTCTGGAACAAAAAGACAAAATTTGGCATTTTATTAGTCTGATTCTTTCTGATGGATTACACAACTTACTATGCATCTTTTTAAAAAACAAAACAAACTAGTCAGAAGGACAGCATGCTCAACTATTCGAAGGTAGCATACAGAATGGGGTAATTGAGGGCCGTATATGCAGAATATGGGCTAGTAGAGGCAGATGATTTCAAATTGTTTGAGCTTTAAAGGATACATTTACCTTTTTCTTAGATTTTTACATTTTACTACAAGCTTCAAAATATCTTGGGAGTTATCCCAGATAATTATAAACAAAAAAACCGCCGGTACGGTACGAAACCACCAAATGAAAATACTGAATTAATAATA
Organism: Chiridota heheva; assembly: GCA_020152595.1. NCBI lineage: Eukaryota > Metazoa > Echinodermata > Holothuroidea > Apodida > Chiridotidae > Chiridota > Chiridota heheva. The sequence continues at coordinate 371,479 of JAIGNY010001133.1, forward strand.
ATTAGACCAAATATGAAACAAAACAGACATGTGGTTGTTAAAATATGAACATTTCAAGATTTTTACATTGAGCCCCGCCTACCCATTAATATACATGACATCAAAAACAATAGGGCACATCTACTGACCATGGACTATCTGTGTACCACATATGACATGGACCCAGGTATCGTTTTGAGATATCGCTTTTATGAGCTGACCGTCACAAACATACACACACATACAAACACCCACCCATACACACACACACCATCATGATCGCATAAGTTTCTGATGCTATCGCATGGAACCAAAAATTGGCAAAAATATGATTTCCTTGAGTATGGTACGTGACCTAAAAATTTCATAAAAACATAATCATTATGAGAAGACATGGTCGCAAAACTTATAAAGTTCGTAAATATTCTCAAACTTTCAATAAAAGCTGGCCTAGTTATGGTGTGCTACTAAGTTTTGGAAATATGCAATATAGTACAGTTACGTTAGCACAGAGTGGGAAAGTACAGATTATAACTTTTGTGCAAACTTTCTAGGCCTAACTGTCAAAAATATGCCTGTATTTTTAAGTACTCATAACAAGAAAATTTCAAAAGAATATAATCTTTTGAAAAGACATGTATGCATTCATATTGCAAATTCAAAACAGTGTTGAACATTTTGTGTAAAGTTTTCTTTCGACAAGAAAGGGCAGGTCACGTAATACACCACCACAGTGGTGTTATCGTTGCATATCAGAACTGATTTGTTCCGTACTTGCAGTAAAAATTGGATAAGTGCCCCAGGCACTGCCTCTAGTTTCAATATGTGCTGATTGCACCAAGTTGTCCATCCAGAATCTTGCGACTTGGGACCACGCTAAATGCGCTCCCCACCCCCGTCAAAGTGAGTCTGTCACCACTGGCAGTGACAGTCTGTCGGGTGGGAACTTCTCTTCCTGCGACAGGTGGGAGTGTTTGCACCACCACAATATGTAGGGAAAACACCGCCTGTACGTAGGGGACCAGAACACTGAGGTCCCCCTGGATGGGACGAAAAAATCCACTAAGTGAAATTGTAGATCCCACATGCGAAACCTGCACATAGGAACTACCAGACTGGCTTAGTATCCTTGGAATACCAGCCATGCTCTCGCTGGATACGTTGGCTGTGAGAGGAGAACTTTGGTTCCTGCCTTCACGGCCAGGATCTGCTCCTCTGTCAGTCATATACGGCCTTGTGTGAAGTCCAGGACTGCTCCTAGAAAGGTGGGAGCTTGGGATGGAACTAGATTGGACTTGGTGTGCTTGATAAGCAGCCTTGGCTTATCGTCTGGATGTTTTGCGACTGTGGCTGTGTATTCCGCAACGATGAGCCAGTCCTTCAGGTACATAAAGATTCTTATGCCTTGTTATTCGCGTGAATACCCTGGAGGCAGTCAACAGACCAAAGGGTAATGCATTGAATGCCTGTGTTCCTCATGCATGTGCATGTGCAGATATTTGCATCTGCCAGGTCAACGAAGTCACCTAAAGGCTTTCTGTCAATTGAGGGAGAATGGCCTGTAATGTCTCCATCTTAAATTTTGATGGACGAACCAATTTGTTGAGTGGTCTTAGGTTGATGATTGGATGCCACTTATTCCCTTTCATGGGGGCCAGGAAAAAGATTGCCATCACTAGAATCCCAGGCAGATCCAGGATCCGCCCAGGATCTGCTGTCATCTTTCAACAGCAGCTCCCTAATCTTCGTCCTTAATAAGTTGGCTTGGCTGTCCAGCTGAGGAGTGAGGGTGGAGCAAAAACCCTTCCCTGTGGCAGAGGGGGGGGGGGGATGAACTCGATCTGGTAACCGTCTTGTAGGATCCGGAGCACCCACCTATTTGAGGGGTTTGCTTCACAGCAAAATCTGCATGCATAGCATGTGCTGTGTATATCCTCGGGCCGTAACTTGATGAAGCACTTGCATGCGATACATCATGGGATATCTGGGGTGCGTGTAGCACCTGGCAACCTGTGCCCATGATCTCTGTGATAGTTTGGAGGAAACATTAACGGATGACATAGACTACTTGTGATGTTGTCTCTAACAGTCAGCACAAGTGGAGCTGTTTAGTAAGCATTTACTTGTGTGAGAAAAATTTACTTGATTACGTTAATTTATGCTATTGTTAACGTGCCACGTATGCTATTAGAGCCAATAACTCGTTTACTTCTCTTCACCATGGAGCTACGAAGCTGGTGGCTACGTGTGGGGGACTACCGTACTCAGTGCATGTTCCTGTTAGAATAAGAATAAGTACTATGGAGCCGTATGGATCCATTCTATGGAGCCATATGGATCTGTTCAATGGAACCTTATGGACCCATTTTATGGAGCCGTATGAGTCCGTAAAGTTATACTATGGAGCCTCATGGACCATCCAATTGAGCCATATGGACCGGTAAAGTCATGCTATGGAGTCGTATGGACCTATACGGGTCCTGTTAAATGGAGCCGTTCGAAACCATGCTATGAAGCCATTGAATTAGAGTCGTATGGACCCGTAGAGCCTTGCTATGGAGCCGTATGGACCTGTACAGAGTCGTTCAATGGAGCCGTAAAGCTGTGCTATTCAATGGAGCCATAGGGCCGTGCTTGGACCCGTGAAAGTCCTAATATGGGGCCGTAAAAACCCTTGGGTGTAACTCTACGGCTCAACTGAGAGCCGTGGGTCACTTTTCACTTGTGACTACTTAAAACACCGCTACTAGTTGTCCGTCTGGTCCCAGCTTGGAATTGTGGCCCACAGCAGTAATAAAAGTAAGACTCACCACTACTTATAACAAACAAACAGACAAACATTTTGTCTGTTCTTTTTCATTATATAATTCTGCCCTAACCCCCTCCCAACCCCTCCCCAACCCACCCCTCCTCAACCTACCCTCTCCCAAACCCTCCCCAACCCACTCCTCCCCAGCCCACCCCTCCCCAACCACCTTTCCCCAACCACCTCTCCCCAACCCACCAATTAGTGTAAATAATTTCAAAAGAAGTTAATTGAGATTGAAGTTAACTATCTTCTAGCTGATGTGATGTGAGTGCTAGGTGCTAATACTACTGGTAACTTGAGCAATTTATCTTACACTGCAAGAAACGAAGTGAAAATGTAGTAAACTTACTATCATCTAGCTCCTGTGATGTAAGTGCCAGGGCTAATACTGCTAGTAACTTGGACAAGTTATCTAGCGCTGCCTTGTGGCCAGACTGGTAGAGATTAGCTAGGCAGTTATACACCGTCGAGGTCTCTTCAAGATCCTCTTGAATTGGAAGACATACTAACAGGGCTGGTAACACCTGCACCAAAAAATATCAATTCATGGCAATAGAAAGCAATTACCACATTCATATATAAGCAAAAAAAATACTACTACTATTCTTGTCAAGAGGAGCATATTCAGAGTACTTTACAATCTAATTTGAATTTTAATCTCATTTTATCTATTTTCCTAAACAAAACATATTTTAAAATTTCTGCATATGACAAATCAGTTACTTTATTACAGACTTTATTTTCCTTCTTTGCTAATATCATCAATGTTTGGAAGCAGGGTTGGAAAAAGCACTCGCCAGCTAGCCATAGGCGAACAAAAAACAATTGTGGTGAGTAGAAATATTAATATACTGTGGTACTCCCCACACTTAAATTAGGCCTAGACAAGTTTGGCGAGTGACCTTTTTTTGTAAATTTTTCCAACCCTGGTTAAAGTCACAAAATCTCATAAAACTTTCAATCAAATACATAAAGACAAAGCTCCTCATAGTCTCATTTCAGTCACTTCTACACAAATATGATGCAACTCCAAATGTGAATATCTCCTTACAAAAAAATGAATATTTTCTTCACCATATAAGACAAACACGCATAAACAAGCTAGACTATTTAACTTCCTATTAAACGCATCGATACTTTTGACCTGAAATGTGCCCCAACATCTGTTACCTTTTTTAAAACAAAACTGCAGATCTTATGATTCATTGAGCTATATCTGATATGTTAATACACACCTGTTCAACTGGTACCAGAGCACTGTTTGTCGTAATTAGACGGCACACAGATGCACAGAGATTATCGATAGTTCTTCTGTTTGTCTCGTGGCTCAGAATATTTGAAAAAGTTTGCAATAAAGATGGATAATGTCTGGATGAAAAGATGATAAGGATAATATTCTTAGAATAATTTATTAGTTCTGAACAATCAATGGCCCTACATATGGTCTTACATAGCGCTACAACCATTCTCATAGCACTTACACCTACCTTTGTGCAATTGTCTCAAAATCTTCAAACTTAATCAAATCCCTGGAACTATTTTCAACCATGCAGCCATCACACCACACCCATCATTAAACCGATAAGATGCTGTTACCTTTCTCCGAACCCACTCTTACATGCACCTAAACATTTTTGTTTTGCAACATTTAAAGTCAATTTGCAAACTTTGAAAATAAGAAATGACTGCACGTACATACATACAAGAAAAATAATTATCATTATCATTATAATTTCCACTTTTGATCAATAACAAAATGATACTATTTAATGTTTCTATGTAATAAGCAGTTAGTTGCACTTCACCATGAGTATGCTATACAGGCTTGCAGTCACTTATACGAGTAAGGTAAGTTTGTTTTGGAGCAGGTTCAACAAAGAGCCACTAGATTTACTTCCAAAGAAAAAATCATTCTTATGAAACTAGGTTTAGAAAACTATGCAGTGATTTGATTCAGATCTGGATGTTCCTTTCTTGCTTTACTTAACTTAGTTCATGTTTCAGTTACTTCTCATCTGACTAGTATCCAAGTTCACCACAGGGTTTTCATGGATTGATGTTCAGTGTTGTAGCTTTTCTCAGTGTTGTTAACAAGTGGAATAGTTTGCCTGAGTGTTGTTAACAAGTGGAATAGTTTGCCTGAGTGTTGTTAATGAGTGGAATAGTTTGCCTGAGTGTTGTTAACAAGTGGAATAGTTTGCCTGAGAGTTGTTAACAAGTGGAATAGTTTGCCTGAGTGTTGTTAATGAGTGGAATAGTTCGCCTGAGTGTTGTTAACAAGTGGAATAGTTTGCCTGAGAGTTGTTAACAAGTGGAATAGTTTGCCTGAGTAATATTAATGAGTGGAATAGTTTGCTTGAGTGTTGTTAACAAGTGGATATGTTTGCCTGAGTGTTGTTAACGAGTGGAATAGTTTGCCTGAGTGTTCTTAACGAGTGGAATAGTTTGCCTGAGTGTTGTTAACAAGTGGAATAGTTTGCCTGAGTCTTGTTAACGAGTGGAATAGTTTGCCTGAGTGTTGTTAACGAGTGGAATAGTTTGCCTAAGTGTTGTTAGCGAGTGGAATAGTTTGCCTGAGTGTTGTTAATGAGTTGAATAGTTCGCCTGAGTGTTGTTAACAAGTGGAATAGTTTGCCTGAGAGTTGTTAACAAATGGAATAGTTTGCCTGAGTAATATTAATGAGTGGAATAGTTTGCTTGAGTGTTGTTAACAAGTGGATATGTTTGCCTGAGTGTTGTTAACGAGTGGAATAGTTTGCCTGAGTGTTCTTAACGAGTGGAATAGTTTGCCTGAGTGTTGTTAACGAGTGGAATAGTTTGCCTGAGTGTTGTTAACGAGTGGAATAGTTTGCCTGAGTGTTGTTAAGTTTGCCTGAGTGGAATAGTTTGCCTGAGTGTTGTTGGAAAGTTTGCCTGAGTCTTGTTCACGAGTGGAATAGTTTGCCTGAGTGTTGTTAACGAGTGGAATAGTTTGCCTGAGTGTTGTTAACGAGTGGAATAGTTTGCCTGAGTGTTGTTAACGAGTGGAATAGTTTGCCTGAGTGTTGTTAATGAGTGGAATAGTTTGCCTGAGTGTTGTTAACAGTGGAATAGTTTGCCTGAGTGGAATAGTTTGCCTGAGTGTTGTTGGAATACTGAGTGTTGAGTGGAATAGTTTGCCTGAGTGTTGTTAACGGGTGGAATAGTTTGCCTGAGTGTTGTTAACGAGTGGAATAGTTTGCCTGAGTGTTGTTAACGAGTGGAATAGTTTGCCTGAGTGTTGTTAACGAGTGGAATACTTTTCCTGAGTGTTGTTAACGAGTGGAATAGTTTGCCTGAGTGTTGTTAACGAGTGGAATAGTTTGCCTGAGTGTTGTTAACGAGTGGAATAGTTTGCCTGAGTGTTGTTAACGAGTGGAATAGTTTGCCTGAGTGTTGTTAATGTTGAATAGTTTGCCTGAGTGTTGTTAACGAGTGGAATAGTGGAATTTTCCTGAGTGGTGTTGCCTGAGTGTTGTTAACGAGTGGAATAGTTTGCCTGAGTGTTGTTAACGAGTGGAATTGTTTGCCTGAGTGTTGTTAACGAGTGGAATAGTTTGCCTGAGTGTTGTTTACAAGTGGAATAGTTTGCCTGACTGTTGTTAACGAGTGGAATAGTTTTCCTGAGTGTTCTTAACGAGTGGAATAGTTTTCCTGAGTGTTCTTAACGAGTGGAATAGTTTTCCTGAGTGTTGTTAACGAGTGGAATACTTTGCCTGAGTGTTGTTAACAAGTGGAATAGTTTGCCTGAGAGTTGTTAACAAGTGGAATACTTTGCGTGAGTGTTGTTAACAAGTGGAATAGTTTGCCTGAGTAATATTAATGAGTGAAATAATTTGCTTGAGTGTTGTTAACAAGTGGATATGTTTGCCTGAGTGTTGTTAACAAGTGGAATAGTTTGCCTGATTAGGTGGTAAGCACTCTGATTCTTTTAAGGGCATCAAAAATATTAATAAAATTTTTTACTAACTCTAGGCATCTTCAATTTTATCTATTTTCCCTTTAAGGTGGTGGTGTTAATTTGGCCTTTTTATGGGGAGACTCTAAGCAATTCATCTTGTAATGTAATGCAACAGTTCATGTGCATTTCTTGCACCATTTTCAAAAGGATACTTATAAACAGCATCCTTCCCATGCTCTGCCAGCACACCCAGCCCAAACACAGCATTGCTTCTCACTTCACTCTCCTCATCATGCACCAGCCTCATCAATACCGGAAAAAGATGATCTATAAATGGTGCAATGTGCGTTCCCATAGCAACTACTGTCTCTGATATAATGCCCGTGGCAAAAGATTTGTCAGATGTTGAAGAAGTTTTTTGCTGCAAGAAAAAATATCACTTTGAAGGGTAAATTCACAATGAAATATATTGTTTTGTACAAAACCGTGCTACCCCAACATGAAATATCAAACCATACACAAAGGCAAATATGGATATTGTTTTCATTAACACTCACTTAATCTACCAGATGCCGAATTATTCAGCATTTTTATGAACCAAATTCAATTCAAAATTGTTTTAGTGCTGTGTAAACATACATTGTGTTTTTTGCATTGTTTGATAAATGCTGAGGACAAAAAAAAACATCAAATTAATATAATCATACTTGCTTTAAAAAACCCAAATGAAAGGAAACTTTCTCAACAATTCAAAAACAACATTGTCATGAGCCATAAGAAAGCAAAACGCAATACAGATATCAGTTTTTGGCACCAGATATGCAAATTGGTGATGTGATTTACATACTATTTGCATGTTTGTGCATTTTTGCCTGGAAAATTATGCACACTGATGTAAAGTTCAAAGTCTTAGTGTTCATTCAATATAAACTTGTAACAGCAAAAAATGATGATAAATTTGTAAAAAAAAAAGGCCATTACAAAACCATACAAGGGATACTTACTGCTTTAGCAAGAATTAGATTGAGGGAGCCGGCAAGGTATGGTGTGAATTTCTCTCCACCCATTGCTTTGGCCAAGTTAGGGAAGATGTCCCCCGCGTACTCGATCAACATGGCGTCCTGCTCAGCTTGCTCACTGTCACCATCACCACCATCATCCATTTCTTCATTGCCCTGACAGAGAGTCTGAAAATGATAAACAAAGCTTTTACAAACCAGTTAAAAGTTTGATATCTCTAGGATTTCATGTGCGTACGAAGAAAGCATGGCAGCTCAGTGGTGGAAGCATGGCAGCTCAGTGGTGGAAGCATGGCAGCTCAGTGGTGGAAGCATGGCAGCTCAGTGGTGGAAGCATGGCAGCTCAGTGGTGGAAGCATGGCAGCTCAGTGGTGGAAGCATGGCAGCTCAGTGGTGGAAGCATGGCAGCTCAGTGGTGGAAGCATGGCAGCTCAGTGGTGGAAGCATGGCAGCTCAGTGGTGGAAGCATGGCAGCTCAGTGGTGGAAGCATGGCAGCTCAGTGGTGGAAGCATGGCAGCTCAGTGGTGGAAGCATGGCAGCTCAGTGGTGGAAGCATGGCAGCTCAGTGGTGGAAGCATGGCAGCTCAGTGGTGGAAGCATGGCAGCTCAGTGGTGGAAGCATGGCAGCTCAGTGGTGGAAGCATGGCAGCTCAGTGGTGGAAGCATGGCAGCTCAGTGGTGGAAGCATGGCAGCTCAGTGGTGGAAGCATGGCAGCTCAGTGGTGGAAGCATGACAGCTCAGTGGTGAAAGCATGGCAGCTCAGTGGTGAAAGCATGGCAGCTCAGTGGTGGAAGCATGGCAGCTCAGTGGTGGAAGCATGGCAGCTCAGTGGTGGAAGCGTGGCAGCTCAGTGGTGGAAGCGTGGCAGCTCAGTGGTGGAAGCGTGGCAGCTCAGTGGTGGAAGCGTGGCAGCTCAGTGGTGGAAGCGTGGCAGCTCAGTGGTGGAAGCGTGGCAGCTCAGTGGTGGAAGCGTGACAGCTCAGTGGTGAAAGCATGGCAGCTCAGTGGTGAAAGCGTGGCAGCTCAGTGGTGGAAGCGTGGCAGCTCAGTGGTGGAAGCGTGGCAGCTCAGTGGTGGAAGCATGGCAGCTCAGTGGTGGAAGCATGGCAGCTCAGTGGTGGAAACATGGCAGCTCAGTGGTAGAGCATCTGACCCTTGCTCCAAAGGTAATGAGCTTGATTCCCACTCTGGGTACCATCATCATCGGACGTCCGTAAACAGAATAGTAGAAACAGCTTTTATTAGTTGCCTCTGATATTCTTACTTGGCCAAGTATACTCCATTGATTTGCCACATCTAGTGGAGTGTGAGCGGGATGGAAGTGAATGAACACCGGGTTTTCACCTACACTATTCGACAAGTGTTTAGAGAACCAGGTAGGGTGTAACTGTCCTACCATCGGGACCGCAGCTTAACGTTCCCTCCAAAGAACGGCGAGCACCATTCAACCATTGCCACTTCTCTCAACAGCTGAATGATGGAGCAGGAGCTGCAAACAACGTTTTTCCACTTTGATGATCAGCGTATCTGTCAGCATAGCTGTGGAAAAATGTGTTAGACCTGACCAAGGCATTTCGGATAGCTCCAGCAACCCACCCATTTGTAAAATGAGTATTAGCTGGCTGGGGATTAAGCCTGCGATGGATTAGTAAGCTGTCCAGGGGAAGTAAAGAACCCTATCCGCTTGCAACCTGGAAATAAACACCTGCCTGTATGAGCCTCGATTGACTTGGAAGAATGAACATACTATATACCTTCAGCACACATTACTCAAAATAACTCTATACCTTTCACATAGTGAGTCACATTCTGAACTGGGTATTTGAGAATTTAAAGGACAAATTATGCCAAAAAATGAATACAACATTTATAAACCTGCTTTATTTACAATAAAAAACAGGGTTAAGCTTTTATATGGTAATCTCTTCCATATATGTCAACATTCAAGGTTCACTATCCATTGTACAGCACAATTTACCTTTTGTTGAAAAACATTTTTCACAGCATCTGTTATTGAAGACCTTAGCGTATCGTCGGCCACCATCAATCCACCAATCACCTTCAACATTTCATTTAAAGTCTCCAGCGTTGTCATGACAACTTCCCTCTCTTCGTCCTCATTTACAATTTCAAGGAACTTTGGTATCACTTGCTTTAAACTATTGCAAAGTTCTGCAGAAGAAGAAATAAATATGGGATTAATAAGAGATAAAACTGAGAAGCAGCTTAAACAAAACCAAAGGAAATAGAAATTCAGTATTAAATTGTAGCAGTGTGGTTTTAAGCATGTTCCCCAATACAATTATAATACCGTATTCAGATAATAAGCGACCATGCTCTAATAAGTGCCCACCCAGCATTTATAATATATCCCAACATTAAGAAATAATCTGTTCCATATCATTTTTAGTATGCTTTTCCTTTGTTCTTTTTTATTTCAGAGCTAATTAATGCGCCGTTATATGCAGTATGCCTAGACCTGATACTGCTACATTAGGCAGTTAGGCTTCAATCTCACTAATGTTAGGCCAAAAGTTCAAAACCCGTTTTACAAGTTGCAAAACTGACACAAAAATATACTCAGACAAAAAAGCTTGAATTGTTGTTCACTACAAATAAATGCAAATACTACCTGATGGTCAAACAAATTGCACAAAAAAGAAAAAAGGTTTTAAAATAAAGGAACAAAAATGTCAAAAATTGTTTTAAAGATGCTGAAATCTTGGCTTGCTTCGCAAAGATTGCAGCCATTTTGCAAAGCCACTAGGCTTAAGGACATGAACAGTTTTTTTGCATTCTGCAGCAGCTCATTTTTGAGATTTGTACGTTGCTATGAGGTGTTGTAATTTACAGCAAAATGGTTGACAACACAGTGAATTTCCTTACTAATTTTTGTATTTCTGCATCCGTTTCAAAACATTTAAAGCAAGAATCTTATCTTTTTGACAATGTTTTCAGCCTAATGGGTAATTTAAAGTATAAAAATGTTTTGTTACATTCTTTGCTTATTTTGCATCTGACCCTCTGACATTCTTATTTTACATCTGACCTGCTGACACTCTTATTTTGCATCTGACCTGCTGACATTCTTATTTTACATCTGACCTGCTTACATTCTTATTTTGCATCTGACCTGCTGACATTCTTATTTTGCATCTGACCCGCTGACATTCTTATTTTGCATCTGACCTGCTGACACTCTTATTTTACATCTGACCTGCTGACATTCTTATTTTACATCTGACCTGCTGACAATCTTATTTTGCATCTGACCTGCTTACATTCTTATTTTACATCTGACCTGCTGACAATCTTATTTTGCATCTGACCTGCTTACATTCTTATTTTGCATCTGACCTGCTGACATTCTTATTTTGCATCTGACCCGCTGACATTCTTATTTTGCATCTGACCTGCTGACACTCTTATTTTACATCTGACCTGCTGACATTCTTATTTTACATCTGACCTGCTGACAATCTTATTTTGCATCTGACCTGCTGACATTCTTATTTTGCATCTGACCCGCTGACATTCTTATTTTGCATCTGACCTACTGACATTCTTATTTTGCATCTGACCCGCTGACATTCTTATTTTGCATCTGACCTGCTGACATTCTTATTTTGCATCTGACCCGCTGACATTCTTATTTTGCATCTGACCCGCTGACATTCTTATTTCGCATCTGACCTGCTGACATTCTTATTTTGCATCTGACCTGCTGACATTCTTATTTTGCATCTGACCTACTGACATTCTTATTTTGCATCTGACCTGCTGACATTCTTATTTTGCATCTGACCTACTGACATTCTTATTTTGCATCTGACCTGCTGACATTCACATTTTTTTTGTAGTGGTTTAATACTGTGAGGTTAGTATACAACTAGTTAACATATGTAAGTACAATGCAGTTCAGATAGCACTGTACGGGACTCTCATAAGTATGGGCTTATTAGAAAGAAACTTGGGCCTAAAAAGTGATGCAATTATTTAACTGCCTTTATTTTCTATTTAATCTAAGAGTGATAGCGTCAAACTCTAGAAGGCTTTTTGTATCTTATTGAAATAATGTTTTGAAATTCTATGGCTTACAACTATTGGATATGTAAGTATGTCAAAGTTATTTTGGCTCCAACACAAGACTACATGTGGAATGATGATATGTATGATATATGATGATATGTGATGATATATGATAAATGACAATGTAAGATATATGATGATATATAGGATATATAATGATATATAGGATATAGATGATATATGATATGATATGATATATGATGATATATGTAATATATGATGATATAATTTATGATAAATGATGATATATAATATGATGATATATATATATAGATGATGATATGATATATATTATATGATATAAGATATATATGTAGCCCCTCTAACTCCACATTGTCAGGATGGAGGCTAGGGTGGGGAGCTACATTTGGTGTCAGAAGTGGCCAAATGTAAAGTGATTACATTTGGTGTCAGAAGTGGCCAAATGTAAAGTGCTTACATTTGGTGTCAGAAGTGGCCAAATGTAAAGTGCTTACATTTGGTGTCAGAAGTGGCCAAATGTAAAGTGATTACATTTGGTGTCAGAAGTGGCCAAATGTAAAGTGATTACATTTCGAAGTGGTCATTTGGTAATTATCATATGTCATTTGGTTAACAAAACGTTTTTTTTAACTGAGGATGATACCTGATTTAACCAGTTGCTGATCCCGGATTTGTGATTGTTTTTCTATGTGATGGTCCAACACCGCTATGAACTCAATGCTGTGGGAAGTGCGGACCACCCCTCAACGGTTTAATTCATCGGTGGCCTTATATGCGCCCACAGTATTAGCCATGGTGCGTCTCAATTGAACATTCTTCACCAACATGCGTTTCTTTTAACTGTTTGTACTGTTCACCCTTTCTGTTCTTGCCAAATTTTTTGGAAGTTTTCACCGGTACCTAGCTCTGATGCCCGCCAATGGAGACGTATGATGCCGCCCGGACTGTGTGCCCTTGCACTTTAAAGCCCAGAAGGAGGAAATGCTGACCTTGAGGTTGACGGACTGACGCAGTGAATTTATATATATATGTATGAACTTAATGTGACATTTTGTAAATGTTGTGCCTTCTCGTTACTGGGTATTGTTTATCTGTTTTAACTTTTCAACCTGAAACAATTGTAAGTTACATTTTCTCTTCATGATCTGCTTGTATGTGCGTGTGTGTCATGTGGTCAGCGAACCATTATCCTGAAGCACTGTATGTACCAATTGTTACTATGTTGGGTATCATAGTTTCTTTTGTATTCATGCAGTGTGATTGTGCCTCTAGGCTATCTCTTTTCTTTGGGAGAGGCCGGGGTAGGGAGAGGCCCGGGGTGGGGTTCTCCCGTGCCATAGGGCCTGTGTCGTTGTGTTGTGATATTGTTCCAGCATATAATTCATGCATGAACAGATGAATTCGTTTGAAAGAATTTGTTTTGTTGTAATTGTTTAATTGCTACATTTGGGTTAGAAATGGTTTGAATTACACAAGTTGCAGACAATTGACATGAAAAGTCAGATGCTTTATAAAATGTAGATTTTTGTTGTTATTGGTGAAATGGACTGAAAATCCAGGAATTCCATAATTATCTTTTTCTTTAAATGTTGTATGTTATTCAAGTTTTTATTTTGTTTTGTCATAGCAGAAATTAATATTTTGATGTTTGTGTTCTCTAATTGAATTTGGTTAGATGAGTAGACTGAATTGATTACACACTGTTTTTACACGTATGTGCTGTTGGTGAATGGTGATGTGAAGTGTTGCGGCTGCTGTGGTTGTAGTCTGAATTTCTTTGATTTAAATTGGTTGTGATGTTTGGATGAGTCTCCTCACGATTATGGTCCGAATGGGGAACAAGGTTCCATGGACAACCAGGTTTGGTTGGTTCGGCATAGTCGTCGACAAGCTTGTCTTGTGAGTAAATCCAATGCATGCATTACCATTTTTTGTTGTTGAAAGAAGTATGATGGAATTAACAGTAGCTGTCTTAGATCAAACATGCAGGTATAGTTTTGTGTAGCTTTTGGATTATTGGTGTGTGTGTGTGTTTTTCATTGAGATCATTGCATTTCGGAATGGCTGGTGACTGATGAGTCTCTGCTATAAGTATAGAGGTTACAAATGGCTTCTTTTGTGAACTATTGTTATTTTGCATAAGTTTTCTACTTTAATGCTTATACTTAGTTGTTGCAAGCTTTAACAAGCTTAACTTCCTTCTTAGATAAGGGTGCACTAGATAGGCATTCGGCAAGTGACGATAGTTTCATTATTATGCAGAAAAAGTCAGGTTAATCAGATTAATGCTATAGTTCAGACCAAAAACAATTGGAGTGATTGGTTCAGATCATTTATTCAATGATGAAATTGGTTTATTTTCTTCTTTTCATTGTCCTGTATCTTATTAAACTAATTTGAACTCGATAAGTACACTTGTTTGATTAATTTAACTTGAACTTCACTAGTCTACTTTTAGTCATAGCTATATTATATATAGTCAGGTGATTTTCAGTTAAAACTTTCGAGTTTTGAATATATGAAAGTGTAATTATGTGGATCCAAAATAGTTATTTTATGGTTGAAAATGAAATGCCATTTATGAAACTCCTTGTATATATTTGTACCTTCTGTTGTATTGTTATCCTGCTAGGAGAGGATATTTTCTTTTCCTGTGCATGCTGCATTTTCATGCTACAAGAATTTATTCATGGTCTATCCTTTTTAGGGTCTGCATGGGTTTTGATAGCTGCATTGAGGAGCAGTGTTTTTCTTGATTTGATGCGTTTATCATCTTTGTTATTTGTGTTTAAACTTTGTTTTGTTTCCTGATTCTATACTGCGTATATTATTCTTGCTTATTTGACTTCCGTCTATGATGATTATATTCTATATTTGGTTAGTAGTATAGCGTTTTTACGATTTGTAACTAATGTATTCGTGTATCTGTATTATTATAAGTTTTTTTGCTATACACCATTGTCCCGAGGATGTGACAACATTCGGCGGGGAGAGTTGTAAGAGATATTTTTCCCCTCACGACCCATCTTTATCTTTTCTCTTTATGTCTCTTTAACCATACAGTTATTTACCAGCTTATATCCTAGCAGCATTAATATTCAGTGATTACTCCTCCTAGTGATATACTTATTCATTCATGCAAATTATCTCTTCATTCACCTATTTTATTCCTTATATGGATCACAATGATACCTCTTACAATGTACTTACTCACTATTCGGAAGAAACATACTTGTGGTTGACCCATCCTTCACTGACCAGCCAATTCCTCACTTTCTCCCTTTGTTAATGTTTTTCACTTGGTTTTATGATACAGTAATGTTCACTTGGTTTTTATAATTCTGTAAAGTAAAGTTGCATCTGCTTGTGATTTGGAGATTTTGAGTTAAAACATGATTTAAAGTGTTGAATCTAATTTGTGTTTGCTGTTTTTGTTATTTAGTGAAATATTCCATGTAGCTCCCCACCCTAGCCTCCATCCTGACAATGTGGAGCTAGAGGGGCTACATATATATATATATATATGATATATATATATATATGATGATACATATGATACAAAAAAACCAAACAACCTAACAAAAATAGCAACATTGCAGTATCCAAGTAGAGATATAGATTAGAAAGAGATTGTCTGAAAAGGAAGGATGTTGCTATTTTGGTATAAATATACAGGATTTTTAAATAGTAAAATTCTCATCTTAAGTTCCATCTGTTCAGCTTTAGCACTAACATCACTAAAAAAATGTAGTTAATATTCATGCTAACAAATGTGATTGATTTAAACATTGATATGATACTTTTTCAGATTATAGTATAAGATGCCATCATGGGCAGGAGCTCCATTCAGATTACACAGAATTTAAATATTTCATTTTCTTGAGAACAAATAAAAGGGAATAAGATTTTACCTTCCTTTATGCCTGCAGGGGCTTGATTATCAGTGACTAGTTTACCAAGCATGCAGTACAACTGTCCCAGACTGTTTACAGCAGTTTTACGAATATTCACAGCAGAAAAGTCAGTTAAATTTAGGATTTCACTAAAACTTGCTTCATAGTATGGCAAAAATGCAGCCCTGAAAAGAAAAAAAAAGGAAACATTGAGATGAAACAAGAAAACAACACAAGCAACATCAACTGTGGTGATGATAACAACAAATCACCATCAGTCACTGAAAACTATAGGGTATGTGTAAATGTTCGTGCCATGAAATCACCAGTCAGGGAATAGTAAACCAGAGTTGGAAAAATTTTAACTGCAGGAAAATCGGGAATTCGCCAAAAGAAAACAACAATTCATTAACATTTTTATTTACTGTTTTAGATTTCTTGAATAAAGAACAATATAAGTGGTAATTATGTGCTTTAAAAATGCCCCCCATGTAGTTGTGCGATGAAAAGTACATTAAATTGCAAAAGAGGAAAGTACATAAAGATGTATTCACTACATTAATATTATTTCTGTCACGACTTTTCGTGGGAAGATATTTAACACCGTGATTCAGAAATTTCATAATAAATTCCAACTCCAAAGTAAACAATCAAGTGTGGTGTTTGGCCTCCATGTGGTAGCACCTTTGATATAAACATTTGACATAGTGATACAGTAAATCACAACTACACACTTTTCTATACAGCAATACTTTGTTCAAATCCATGTTGTCTTATTGTTGTATAAAAAAACACAAATTTAATATGAAAGAAAACATAATATACCTAGGTAGTCGTCTTTTCACTGTGACGTAGACAAGAACATATAATTGTGTAAACAAAAAGAAAAAGAAGAAAAAGAACAATTGTTATGATTGACTACTATTCAATTTTATTCCAAAAAAGGTGACTGTTCATCAAAAATTCTTGTTTCATTCTTACCCTAAATTTGATGCAATTTCTCCTATTGCTTGGCAGGCATCTTCCTTCTCCTCAAGGTAGGCATTCTCTATGGAGTAGCTACAGATACAAAGCAGGGGGAAAAGTTTGGTGGGACTTCGTCCGAACATTAAACCAGAACAAATACCATTAGTTTGTATAATTAGCAGGTGCTAGGCCTTTAGACATCGAATACAATGCAACATGGAAACATTACAAACAAATTTACATACAATTTTTTATTCCATGAGCATTTGAATGTAATATTTCTTAAACTTCTTGTACCACCTTTTAATAGCCTAATAATATTTTGTGCAAATAAGAGACTTTGAAGAAAACCACACTCCCTTCGCATGTAAATGTTTTAACAAATCACCTATCTTTCATGACTTAAATGCAGTAGAGTTAAAGTTCAACAATATTTTGTTTTTCCATATATGTGTGAATTTGAAGAAAAATATTCACATACTTCTTTTCTGACAATCAATTTTCAAACACTTAAATTACCTGTTTATAAATTTTGTCTTCAGTTAAAAAAAATTGCATTCCAAAATGAATGAGAAAAACCATAAGTATTGGTATTTCCAATTTATGGTATCCATATTTTCTTGAACATCAACCAATCAAAACACTGGAACTGACTACGTTTATCTCAATGAGAATTGTCCTTTAAATCTTCTGAGTCCTCCAAAAATAACAAACTAACAACACATCAGATTCCAACTCACCCTTCAATCTCATCATCATAGCCGTCATCTTCTGCATTTGCATCGTGTGTGATGTCATCCTCCCTATCATCCAGGAGAGAGGCTACATGGCTGGTGTCTTCATTGTAATGCGTCTGAGATGAATAAAAAATGGCCCCAATATGATATATATTACTTTCTTCAATGAATTGTGGATACAATAAATATCTGAATTTCATGGTGATGTCAGCCAAGGAAATGTCTTTGAAGGGCTTTTCTGTAGAAATGTACTATGAGCAGACAATTAGTAGAAAATCTTTTTCTCATGTAATTAACCCCCTCCCTCTCCTCCCCCCTTCTCCTCTACCTTCTCTTTTCCATCCCACAAACACCCAAAGTGAGGAATAAAGGTTAGGACACTTTAAATTTGCTTGCCAATATTTCTAAATGGTTCAAATTAATACACGGATAAGTTTAACGAAGGAGGTCCCGTTTTTGCATCTGTTACTTATAAATGCAATTAAGTATACAGTATTACAAAGGAAGTTATTCAAATTCAATTTGGAACCCAGCGCTACCATCAAAAAATTCTTACCACAACTCCCTCCGTAGATTGTAATGAGGCCAACAGGTACTTGATAAGTTGAGATAAGCAAGGACCAAGGTCCTGCTTCATCACCGTTGACATGGCAGCAAATAAACCATACCTATACAACAAAGAAAATATAGATATCCAAGTCCCCTTCAGCTACAATGCTTAAAGTCCATTGAATTCTATGAAAAGAGCTTCAACTGTTAATAAAACAAAGATTGCCCATTTGACAGTTTACATCATTTTCAGGCCTTAATATGCAAGTTCGTTACAAAACAGACTGGTCTGTCTGCACAATTCTTCCAAAAAGAGCAATATAATATAAAATTATGACTCTGCAAAGTAAATGGACAGGTAGTAATAGCATGACTTTAAATGATTTAAAATATATTGAAAACCATGAAAACAACAAAGTCACATCAAAATCGATTTAAAATTAACCATTTTTTCAGCATTTTAAAACTTAGATACCTAATTAGCATACATTGTGCAATATTTTGTAATCTTAGGATGGGACAACTAGAAAATTGGCTATAGTGAACAGCAGTAGAACGCAGTTTAAGAACGTATGACATTTAAAGTTTGGTGGAAAGATTTAAAGAATTACATTTAAGAATTTTAGTTTTATTCCCTCCTTTCATACATCATAATTTTACAAGCTTTGATTGTCATGACGTAAACCTACAAGTGCTATTGTGACTGTTTGCAGACTCTTCTGCTCAGACTTTAATGCTCTTTCATCTGGGTAACAACTGTCCTTACACCTTAACCATTATCTATCTGGAATAATAATCATTATTATTATCAAGTTACCGAACTTCAGAAAGGCTTAATTCCTCTCAGGTTTATGATATTTAGGCATGTTGGTGCTAAGCTTTGGAACGCTCTTCCCACATTATCAAAAGTTCTGCTTCTTTTAACTCTTTTAAGTCCTGTTTAAATAACTCTGTTGATAACAACCGATTGTAATCAGTGTTGTATCTGTTAAATGATTTTCTGACCTATTTATAAGATTATTATAATTCATGTATTACGCACTTGTGCACATGGGAGGAGGTGAGGGTAGGTTTAGGTGGAATGGATATAAGGTTTAGGATGGGGTCTAGGGAGGGGAGTACTTTGGGGAGAGTGGGGTTTAGGGACAGGTGGGGTTCACAGGTTTATTCAATTCCTTCTTTATATGCATACAGAATTCAATTATCTATTGTCTTGTTTTCTGTTATTGTATCATAAGGGGGTTTTGCACCCATACGCTTTGGGTAAGTTTTTTGTGAAATCTTCTCAGCCACTGTGTTTATATTTGTTAAGCCATGTTACTCGATCTAACAATCTCATTTACATTTCATCAATCAATATATAATTTTCAACATGTATCTATTTCACTCGATGTATATGTTTAAATTTGTATTGTTTGGCTGGAATAAAGTACTTGAAATTAAGAAAGAATTGTAAAAATTACATCAGGATGCTGCATAGCTTCCCAGTTATATATCACAAACCTTGCAAATTGAAAACCCTCAAACTTTGGTAAGTCATAACCAAGAAATTTCTCAAAGTCAGACATTGCTATACTCGGGAAATAAAACTCCTTTGTAGGGAATTAAACTGTAGAGTCCACATATTTTAGGTTCTGTTATGTTTATTTCTTTAATTTCTGTCACATTTGTGTTTACTTTTTAAATAAGAATTGAGACAGAATCTTTATTTATGCTAATTCAAACAAACAGTAAATTGGACGAACCTGAACTTGCTGATAAAGATTGTTCAACTTACGTGCATCTTCTGAGGTCAGGGTCGTCAACTTCATCAAGGAGTTTAAGACCAAACGTAACACAAGTGTCTGCCAACGGGAGGAAATGGTCCCGCCCCACTGACCTGGCAAGAACCCCTAGGGTATCTAATACAAGAAAAGAATTCATTTACTTTGAAATTATTACTATCATTATCATTTGATATTATCAATCCATTAATACTATTATCAATCAATGTTATTAATTTACTAGAACCCATTATGAAACACTTATCATGAAAAGAACAAAATTTCTTTCAAATGCTGCATTTCTATGCAAGGTATCATTAATAAATCACATCTACGACTTAGCACCAATTGTTAAAACAATTTTCTGAAGCCCTCTACAAAAACATTTTATAATAATGTACAATTGTTTCTGGCAAATTCAATTTATGTTAAAGTATGGAGAATATGCTCAGCAGATCAAATAAACTATTAATGAATTTTTTTCTAAAATAATGAATTTTACCTGAATAAATCTTTTAATAATTTGTACCTAAAATAACCTTTTAATCCTTTTTACCTATTGCTTGACTTTGTAAAACAAGGAGGTCACCAGTCAGTGGTTCCTGGAGATAGACCTGTAGTTGAGCCATGATTGGTTCAAAGTAAGGCATCATTTCATCTTCCACTGCACTGGCTGCTGCACCTGTATAAATATTCATAGACATTGGTTGGTGGATGAAGATGGTGTGCACTGTGACTAATAAACAACTAAAATCCCAAGTTACAGCAAAGAAGGAATATTCCCGTGAATTTACGTTTTCATTAAAATTATCTTATTCCGTTTAAGAATTATTGCATTTCAAAGATTTAAAAGTGTGTTGACAAGTGACCTTGCCTAAATATTGTGATGTCATGAAGGCAGATCCAAAACAATTTTTATGTATTTCTATGAAATGAAAATGTATATTTTTTCAATCAGAATGTAAGCTACGTGAGCAGTTAGGCGAGGCATGTTCTTGTAAAGTGCATGTTATTCCACATCTCAATAATGAAACCATTTCCAATAATTTAGAAACAAGTTATAATTTTAAAAGAAATACATAAACATTGTTTTGGTTCTGCAGTTATGACATCACAATTTACACTGTGAGGTCACTTTTCAGCACACTGGTCAAATGCAATAACAACTCCTCAAAAAAATAAGATATCAAAATGATTTTTACACCAATTTGTTTCTTAAATATACAATATCACATACATCAAAATGATAATTCACAGGAATATTCCTTTAACATGTTCCATTTCTTTCTTTTGCTAAGTTAATCTATTTGCTTTAAGTTCCATTTCTTTTGTTGTACTTAAGCTTTTTCTCATTTTAATGTATCTTGTCTATGTTGTAAATATATCACTGAGACTCAATGAGCGAAGTCTGGTATTTCAGTACAATAGACATCAGCAAAAGGATAAGAAGACTTGTCCTTGTATCTATTTGTGATCATAATATCTGCTTAATCCCGTGCAATTACTACTGTTATAATATCACTAATATATTTCATGCACCAGTCAATTCACTCACTGCCCAAACTGCAAAAACAGTCAATATTTCAAACTACAATCACCAAAATCTTAATGTCTTGTGTAGCGTAAGTCTCTCAATACAAAGTGTAATCTACCATTATCACATGAAAAAGAAGTTTGTTACTGAAATAAGGCATACAAATACTGAATAAATAAATGTATCACAGAATAGAAACTAGGACTAGTACATTTAGCGTGGGGTTGCCTATTTGAACAACTGACAGGACAACAAGGTTAACAAAGACAAACTTATCAAAATATGTACAGAACATGACATCTGATATCATAATTGTTAGGTAATTTGAAACAAAAGTGACATCATATTATTCTTACCAATTGCACTAATGGCCAGTTCTCTTTGATGGACCTTAGCAGCCGTCTGTAAAGTCTCCAAGAGTTGTTCAAGTAAAGCTGGAAGGTACGGGACCAAATCCTTCCCTATCAAAAAGTACAAATTTGAAATATTTGTTACATTTAATAAGGAATTAAGGCTGTTGCTTACCAAAAAAAGCAATTTTTAGAACAGGAGACATCAGAAACATTTGGATTTTTTGCTAAGATATGATTAAATGAATATTCCCATGGTTTTTTGTAAAATTTTATTTGAAAGAGCTTACTTTTTGAGTCAATTTGGTACAAAAATCAGATTGATATCATATTCCGTTTAGGAGGTAAGGATTTTTAAAGATTTCCCAATTGCATTTTAAAGTTTTTGTACGATATGATGAATTCATGTTTGATGATGTCATAGAGACAATTCCATTGCAAATGTTTATGTATTTCTTTGAACGTTAATTGGTTGTTTTTGTATGATTACAAACAATTTTCCAAAAGTTATTGAAGTAGGGTGTGTTTGGCAATGTATATAAATACCTGACATTCATCCATTTATTTTTCTTCAGGTTTTACTAATAAAAAAGTATGGTAGATTTTAATAAAATACATCAACTTTGTGGGCGAATGTTTTGCTGTGATGTCATACTGAGCCTTTTACTATTCGTTTATTGGCATTTTTTGAGAACATTAAAATTTGAATATCTTTTGATAGGAATTACATATCAACATGATTTTTCAACTAAATTTTTCCTAAAATTTTAATTTCATATGAAAGGTTACGAAAAAACATAGGAATATTCCTTTCAAGTTTACGATAAAGGCTTTGGATGATACTGGAAAATTTGCAACAAGTGCAATTTTGTTCAAGCCCTGGGGAAATTCGGGTAAGTGGGGCACGATTTCCTGTCCTGGCATGATTATTGCTTTTTACTACAGGAAAGGAACACTCCTTAAATACAATGTCATGCATCACCTGAAAGGCCATAAAATGACACCTTATCTACGAAAGCAACAAGTCAAAATGTTTCTTTTTCTTTGTTTGATTCATTTCGTTTTTTTTGAAAATCACTTGCAACACCACATTAGTGTGCAATGACCTTTAGTCTAAATGTCCTTCAAGCAAATCAAACATGTTATAGCATTGATACAGTGGTATTCTTGGCATCACTGACGTTGATTCTTAGGTCTTATTACCTCTGTAAGGTTAGTGAATTTTAAAGATTTTTTTTCTTCAAGATATATGGACAAATAGAAGCAACAGAAGCTAAACTGGTAAAATATGATGCAAAACCTATGAATCAGCAGAACTCCCTCATTTATACTCTATGAATCAGCAGAACTACCTCATTCATACTCTACGAATCAGCAGAACTCCCTCATTCATACTCTACAATCAGCAGAACTCCCTCATTCATACTCTACAATCAGCAGAACTCCCTCATTCATACTCTACGAATCAGCAGAACTCCTCATTCATACTCTACTGAATCAGCAGAACTCCCTCATTCATACTCTGAATCAGCAGAACTCCCTCATTCATACTCTCAAGAAATCAGCAGAACTCCTCATTCATACTCTATAAATCAGCAGAACTCCCTCACTCATACTCTACGAATCAGCAGAACTCCCTCATTCATACTCTACGAATCAGCAGAACTCCCTCATTCATACTCTACGAATCAGCAGAACTCCCTCATTCATACTCTACGAATCAGCAGAACTCCCTCATTCATACTCTACAATCAGCAGAACTCCCTCATTCATACTCTACAATCAGCAGAACTCCCTCATTCATACTCTACAATCAGCAGAACTCCCTCATTCATACTCTACAATCAGCAGAACTCCTCATTCATACTCTACAATCAGCAGAACTCCCTCATTCATACTCTACAATCAGCAGAACTCCCTCATTCATACTCTACAATCAGCAGAACTCCCTCATTCATACTCTACTGAATCAGCAGAACTCCCTCATTCATACTCTCTAATCAGCAGAACTCCCTCATTCATACTCTACAATCAGCAGAACTCCCTCATTCATACTCTACAAATCAGCAGAACTCCCTCATTCATACTCTACAATCAGCAGAACTCCCTCATTCATACTCTACAAATCAGCAGAACTCCCTCATTCATACTCTACAAATCAGCAGAACTCCTCATTCATACTCTACAATCAGCAGAACTCCCTCATTCATACTCTACAATCAGCAGAACTCCCTCATTCATACTCTACAATCAGCAGAACTCCCTCATTCATACTCTACAATCAGCAGAACTCCCTCATTCATACTCTACAATCAGCAGAACTCCCTCATTCATACTCTACAATCAGCAGAACTCCCTCATTCATACTCTACGAATCAGCAGAACTCCCTCATTCATACTCTACGAATCAGCAGAACTCCCTCATTCATACTCTCTATAAAGCAGAACTCCTCATTCATACTCTACAAATCAGCAGAACTCCCTCATTCATACTCTAAATCAGCAGAACTCCTCATTCATACTCTACTTAATCAGCAGAACTCCCTCATTCATACTCTACAATCAGCAGAACTCCCTCATTCATACTCTACGAATCAGCAGAACTCCCTCATTCATACTCTACGAATCAGCAGAACTCCCATTCATTCATACTCTACAATCAGCAGAACTCCTCATTCATACTCTACAATCAGCAGAACTCCTCATTCATACTCTACGAATCAGCAGAACTCCCTCATTCATACTCTACGAATCAGCAGAACTCCCTCATTCATACTCTACGAATCAGCAGAACTCCCTCATTCATACTCTATAAATCAGCAAAACTCCCTCATTCATACTCTACAAATCAGCAGAACTCCCTCATTCATACTCTATAAATCAGCAGAACTCCCTCATTCATACTTTATGAATCAGCAGAACTCCCTCATTCATACACTACGAATCAGCAGAGCTCCCTAATTCATACTCTTTTCAAAACTTTTAAGTTTATATTTTCTTAATTAGAATTGAAACAGACAGCTGCCCATAGAGGAGAACATGAGTAAAGATAACAACAAACCAATTTTATCAGCATCTCACCTAAATTTTCACAGAACATTTCCAGAGCGTAATACATCCTTGTGAGTTCCTTCCTGTTAGAATCAGCCTCTTTGCTTTTGGCCTTTAAGTAGTTGAGCAGCAACGGAAGCAACTCAGCATGAAACTGGTTGATTTCAGGCTGGAGATGTAGAGAGAACTGACCCAGGGCAAAGAAGGCTGCATGGCGAACACCACGATGGACATGAGGTATGTGCTCACAGGTGCACTGTAAGAACACCTGAAGGTGGCTACAAATATAAAAACAAGTTTAAAGGTCACATTTTGACTGTAACAGGTTCATTTCTGGGTTTAACAAATCATTAGGAAAAGGAATTTTTGCTCAGGATGGAAATAGCATTGCCCTTATAATGTGTAACGGTGTAATATAAATGCAACTAGAAAACTGGATTTCCAAATGGCAGATCCTTCAAAAACTATCTATGTCAGTCTGGGTACTATATTTGTTGTCCCAATGGGGCTAAATGATTGGATTGCTGATCCCTGTAAAAGTTTGGTAGGTCTTATCTCACACAAAACAATGAGCAGAAGATGAAACAGTTGGGCAATGCAAGAACGTACTTGTTTCTAATATAATCAGCGCATCCTTCTGCAAGAACAGCTAGACTTAGCAGTCCGGCCTTTCTTTCTTGTGGGTTTAGACTCTGAAGTGCAGGCTGAAGAATTTCATGAGAGGTGGAATCAGTTTCTCAGGTGGGAGATGAAGAGCCATGATATCTAGTACCTGGGAAAACAAAATTAGTTTGAAAAATCATTATCTACATCTCTATCACTTTGATCACATGATACAGCAAGAGGTCGAGCAGAGGTCAAATGTACATCTTCTCTTGATGATATACAACATAAGGACTTTCTGATATCAGTCTTTGAATACAAAAGGGAATGAACAGCATCAAAAACCTTCTTTGTACAAGTAAAATAGTTTGGGGTGTTTCTGGATAACAAACCAAGTTTGATATCAGTTTTGATCCAAGAAAGTTTTGTCTTTTTTTTTAACTTATCCACTCAGCTATGTAAGTACCAGCTTCAGTTAAGGAGTTGAAATGTTAAAGACTGACAAGGCCTGGAGTTAGGAACTTTATGCGTTTGCTCTAAAAATCTTATAACAAAATCAATCAAATAAAGAACAACAAACAAGATCCAAAAGAATCTGCAATCACCAAGAGTTGCCAAATCCTTACATCTATCATTTTAATCTTTCCATTAAATTTTCATTGTTTTATCTCCATATTTCAGTTTGTATGTATGTTGAGGATATACTGCACAGTGACAGTCAGAGTCAACCATGCCAAACTTGGGTACAAATCAAACCAGAGTACTAAAAGAATGGGACAGAGAAGTTTAAGTATGAAAACTTAAGAAGTGAGGAAGAGAGAGGAGAAAAGAACACTTTTCAAAGCTCCTTTTTAGAAATGAGCTAACAATATATTTATAATCTCCTTCGTTCACAGGAAATATCTTACTTACACAGCTACCAATGAAGGGTTTTGAGTTTCAACCTCTGTAGTTAATTTTCCGGAGAATAACTTACTTGGTACTGCTACCAGATGGCTTCTGGGTCTCAAGTCTTTACTTATTTTACAGGGAATAATTTACTTGCACCGCTACCAGATGGCTTCTGGGTCTCAAGTCTTCACTTATTTTACAGGAAATAACTTTCTTGCACCGTTACCAGACAGCTTCTGGCTCTGAAGTCTTTACTTATTTTACAGGGAATAACTTACTTGCACTGTACTAGACGGCTTCCAGGTCTGACGTCTTTACTTATTTTACAAGGAATAACTTACTTGCACCGCTACTAGATGGCTTCCAGGTCTGACGTCTTTACTTATTTTACAGGGAATAACTTACTTGCACCGCTACTAGACGGCTTCCAGGTCTGAAGTCTTCACTTATTTTACAGGGAATAACTTACTAGCACCGCTACTAGACGGCTTCCAGGTCTGAAATCTTTACCTATTTTACAGGGAATAACTTACTTGCACCGCTACTAGATGGCTTCCAGGTCTGAAGTCTTTACGTATTTTACAAGGAATAACTTACTTGCACCGCTACTAGATGGCTTCCAGGTCTGAAGTCTTTACTTATTTTACAGGGAATAAGTTACTTGCACCGCCACTAGACGGCTTCCAGGTCTGAAGTCTTAACTTATTTTACAAGGAATAACTTACTTGCACCGCTACTAGATGGCTTCCAGGTCTGAAGTCTTTACTTATTTTACAAGGAATAACTTACTTGCACCGCTACTAGATGGCTTCCAGGTCTGAAGGCTTTACTTATTTTACAGGGAATAACTTACTTGCACCGCTACTAGACGGCTTCCAGGTCTGAAGTCTTCACTTATCTTACAGGGAATAACTTACTTGCACCGCTACTAGACGGCTTCCAGGTCTGAAGTCTTTACTTATTTTACAAGGAATAACTTACTTGCACCGCTACTAGATGGCTTCCAGGTCTGAAGTCTTTCTTATTTTACAGGAAATAACTTATTTTAGATGGCTTCCAGGTCTGAGGGAATAACTTACTTGCACCGCTACTAGACAGCTTCCAGGTCTGAAGTCTTTACTTTTTTTAC
The DNA here is from genome assembly GCA_020152595.1 of Chiridota heheva. Taxonomy (NCBI): domain Eukaryota; kingdom Metazoa; phylum Echinodermata; class Holothuroidea; order Apodida; family Chiridotidae; genus Chiridota; species Chiridota heheva. Next base: position 398,744 of record JAIGNY010001133.1, read on the forward strand.
AAGGAATAACTTACTTGCACTGCTACTAGATGGCTCCCAGGTCTGAAGTCTTTACTTATTTTACAGGAAATAACTTACTTGCACCGCTACTAGACGGCTTCCAGGTCTAAAGTCTTTACTTATTTTACAGGAAATAACTTACTTGCACCAGACGGCTTTTAGGTCTGAAGTCTTTACTTATTTTACAGGAAATAACTCACTTGCACTGCTACCAGACATGGCTTCTGGGTCTCAATGTCATCCTCATCCTCATCATCGCATTCATCATCTTCATCCGTCCCTGAGCACATGATCGGAAACAACATCGTCAGAATTGGTTTCACCAGCTTGTGCTTTCAACACAGCCTGTACAAGAAAGATGATTTTAATCATCTGTATTACTTCTTATTGAAATTAAAAATTATATTTTATTTCAACATGAGTTTGTTTGGTTTTTGTCCTATAAAACACATTGATTTCCTAGAATCTCTTCCATCACAAAAAGTTTGCATTTATAAAAAAAAATTCACTTGATGAAATATCTTTCTATTTACAGAGTCACTTTCATTTCACTACAATACTTTCCACTTGCTGAAATTATTCATTTCATGCAAGATTTTTCACTAAAGGAAATACCCCTACTTACTGGAACACTTTTAATCTACTGCAATACTTTCAGTTCCCTAAAACTGCTTCAATTTATTTGAAAATGTTTATCAACTAAAGCTTTGTTAGAAGCCTCTTCAGTTTCTATATACAAGCACACTTTCTACCTACTGAAATATATTTATTGCAAAAAAACTTTCCACTTCATATAATACTTTATATCCACTACAATACCTTCAAATCCTGAACACACTTTCAATTTACTAGAAAATGTATTTATCTACTAAAACTTTATATATATTAGAACCCTTTTCAATGAATGAACTACTCTCGATTTACAAGCCCAGTTTCAATTTAGCAAAACTTTCTATTCACTAAAACTGTTCATTTCCTAGAACATTTTTCACTTACTCTGAAACGCCATCTACTTACTAGATCACTTTCCTCTATTGCATTATTTTCCATTTCCCACAACACTTTCAAAGCATTAGAAACTGTTCATCTACTAAAACTGTTCACCTACTAAAACTGTTCATCTACAAAACTGTTCATCTACTAAAACTGTACATCTACTAAAACCGTTCATCTACTAAATCAGTTCATCTACTAAAACTGTTCATCTACTAAAACTGTTCACCTACTAAAACTGTTCATCTACTAATCTACTAAAACTGTAAATCTACTAAAACCGTTCATCTACTAAATCAGTTTATCCACTAAAACTGTTTATCTACTAAAATTGTTCATCTTCTAAAACTGTTCATCTACTAAAACTGTTCATCTACTAAAACTGTTCATCTACTAAAACTGTTCATCTACTAAAACTGTGAATCAACTAAAACTGTTAATCTACTAAAACTGTTCATCTACTAAAAATGTTCATCTACTAAAACTTTTAGTTTTTAGAACTTTTTCAACTTGATGAAATACTCTTTATGTGGAAGCATATTTTAACATTTATAAAACATTTTATATCACTAAAATAATTTCCATATCCTAAAACTTTCATTTTTTCCATTTAACACAAACTCCACTTACTATGATATTTTCTATGCTAAGGGCACCTTCTATTAGAGCATTTGTCACCCATCAGTCCACTTTCCATTATCAAACGTTATAGACCATTTAAAACTAATTTCAGCATAACGTGATTACTTCAGTATCAGAGCTTTGACCAATTAGCTGCTGGAGGAATTTTCCCTTTGTTAAACAAACCAATCAACTGCATTTTTAAACAATAAAGAAAAGCAAAATTCCAGCAATGGGGTCAATATTTTTGCTATACTGGTTATCGATTTTTTTTTACAAAGCATTGTAAATTGGAGCATTTTTGGTATATTTCCGAAAATTACTGTACTAAACTAAAAAATTACCCCCCTTTATGCAATGATGTAATAATTTGTACTACACAATAATAATCTTCAAAAGATTTTGTATGTCTCACTCACATCCCTGATACTGTGTTTGCATATGTTAACTAACACAACTATCATGAGTTCCATTACGTATTACCCCGTACATATGATATGATACATGTTACAGCTTTACTTGGTTTAGAATTTCAACACGTGTGCAGCAGCCTTATGACTATCATTTACTTCTTGTTTCTCTTACAGGTATATTATGACAAGAAAGGTGTATATTAAGTCCAATTTCAAGCATGGAATTTGCTTCTTTTTTTTTATTGATGAAAATGTTGGAACAGTGAAATTTGATCCAGAACAGTGTTTTTTAAGAAAACACTGTTTCGTGGAACGGTGTAGAAAAATTTGAAATTCAACCCCTGCCAATGTTCCACTATGTTTATATAATTTTGATCATGCGGCATTATTTAAATTACTTTTTTGGAACTTGCTGTTTCATATTTGAAATGGTCTTTGTATTTGACTTAATAAGCACCCCTGCCCTTATGAGTGCCCACCCTACATTTTTTTGACTAATAACATTAATTTATTTAATTAATTTAAAGACTTAAGATAGGTTTTGTTACATTATTTGCTTATTTTGCATGTGATGCCCACAATGTTCTTGTGGTGGTTATTGTGGGGTTAGTATAGAACCAGTTCACACAATACAGTTTGAATAGCACACCGTACACAACCACAGAGTATAGGTGCTTATTGGAGAGAATTTTTGGGCCTAAAAATTGGTGCATTTCTACTTTAGCAAGTGCCCCAGGTGCTTATTACGTCAAATATGTTATTTCATTTCTAAAAACACCTCTGTTCTTACCTTCCTCTTGAGGCGAATGAGCCAGCTGATGCATGACAGGGCTTTCACTCTTGCGTTATCGTCAAACTCTGCATTCGCTGCTATCTAAGTACAAATAAAGCAAACACATCAGTGTTTTTCCTCACTTTAATTTTGATTGAGAATATGGTACCTATTCAATACCCCTGGTCATATTTAACTGCTCCCATTCAGAGAATATTGGTAAAGGAATAACAAATGATCTGAAAAGAAATTCATAGCATTTTTCATGTCATCAATTCACATAAATTTCTGCATTATTTTCATAAAAGGCCTTAAAATTTAAAATGCTATAAAATGGTAAAATTTCAAAAAATTGTGGCAACTATTTTTGCCATTTTCATGTTTACAGCATACTTTCTTCTAATTAATCTACTACACTTGTTGCTACCTGTTCACATATCTTTATTATAAGGATTTATTACAGTAACAGTAAACAGCAACTGCACAACTTTCTTGATATACAGGTTGTTGCTACCTGTCCATAGAGCTTTACTATGAGGATTTAATGTTGTACCTGTGAACAGCACTGCACAACTTGCTTGATATAAGGCACAATGATGGAGACTTCACTCTCCAGGAGTTCATCAAACAGCTCCATTGCTTCACATCCATAATCCTCCTCCCAAGCAACCAACGGACCAATCAGAGGCAACACTTGTGGAATCAATGGACGAAACTGAACCTAGGGAGAAACAAGATAACCTTCCAGTCATTTTTGCATTCTACAAAAGTATTTAAAAACCTAAAATATATCAATCATTTTGTAGTTGGAAAGGAATATGTTATATGCAATATCCTGCACCTACATAATATTATCTTTGATTCTTTAACATAATCTACGAGAGTTCCCACACAAACCAACTTTTATGACTTTCCATGACCCCATTTAAAATTTCCATGACCCCATTTATAATTTCCATGACTCTTTTATTTAAGTGACTACTGCCAAACTTACCCTCAATGGGAAAAAAAAAAAAAACTACAGGAACATAAACATTCAGCTACTGCAACTCTCTTTGGAAATTCCATGGATTTTCCAGGACCATAACCTAGATTTCTCACATTTCCATAACTTTCAAGGCCTGGGAACTTAAACATTCATATTTCATGACTATCCAGAGATTCAAGGACCTGTGGGGCAACCCTGTCTATTAGCATCACCTTCTCTGAGCAAACCATCTTCCTCTTATTTTTCTTCAAAGAAACTGAAAATGTATCATTCAACACAGAATCTTCTGCTTTTGTGACATTTCAAGTAATCATATTTTCTGGATTGTATGTAGTTTTTAGTCATTTTATTGTGTACATTAATTCTGCTACTGTCGTTTGCAAAACATCTTCCTGTTATTTTTCTTCAAAGAAACTGAAAATGTATCATTCAGCAAAGGCTCTTCTGCTTTTGTGACATTTCAAGTTACCATATTTTCTGGATTGTATGTAGTTTTAAGTCACTTTATTGTGTTTGTTTGTTTGTTTGATGATGGCTTAACGGCACCACAACAACTAAGGTTAAATTGTGCCTGAGAGGTCAGATCATTCTAGAGGTAGGAAGTAAAGGAAACAGAGGGAGAATGAGAGAAATTTAAGGACAAAAGGTCAGAAAGCAGTGATCGTGAGGGGAGGTGCATGGTTGAAACAAAACAAAGTAGAGAGGGGGTGGAAAAGGAGAATTAAATATGGTCGTAGAGGGAGGCATGATGAAGGAAGGAGATAATTTTATCCAGAGGATTTTTTTGGAAGAACTCAGCAATTGAGTTGTAGGGAGCGTGGGAAGCTCTGGGAAGGTTGTACAGGGGGCAAGCAAGGAGAACGTAATGGATTGTGAGGGTGCAATGGCAATTGTTGCAGTGGGGTTGGGGGGAGCCAATTAGGAGGTGGCAGTGGGTGAGATGAGTGTGACCAATTCTAAGACGGGTAATATGAACATTGCCAATACGAGAGAGGTTGTTGATGGTGGCTTTGATCGGAATTGTGGGCTGGATGACATGGAGTTTGTTATCAATTTGGGACTTCCATGAGGTTTGCCAGCGGTCACGAACAAGAGAAGCGATAAGCGGTTTGATGTCAGAGAGGGTTTTGGGAAAAGGGGCAGGGAGGAGGGTGAGGGCAAGCTTAGCGGCTGCATCAGCCCTGTCATTACCCGGGATGCCAACATGGCTGGGTATCTAGAAGAAAAGAATACTTTTCCTGCAGAGGGTGGGAGAAAGGAGTTTGCGGAGGAGGAGGTGGCATGTAAGGTTATCCCATTTAAGGTTGAGTAAAGAAGTAAGAACAGCCTTCGAGTCGGAGAAAATAACAAAGTGGCTGAGCAGGGAGTACTCAATAAAGTTGAGGGCAAGGAGAATGGCCTTAGGCTTGGCTGAAAAGATGGATGAGTAGCCGGGAAGTCTGCTACTAAGGGTGATGTCTTGGATGACCGCAGCAGCAGCTGTCTTGTTGCCCTCCTTGGACCCATCAGTATAGATGGAGGTGTAATTTGAGAGTTGATGAAGAGGTTAGGATGGGTTTGAGCTTTGTGATGAGTGGAGAGGCCCAAGTGGACAGAAGGGAGGGGGGGTGGCCCAAGGAGGAAAAGTGGACCAGGAGAAGGTGCCGAGAGTGGTGGGGTTGATGCCGAGATGGAAGGTCTGATTTAATGCGCAAGCTGAGGGAGGGGATAGGGTTTTAGTCCTATCAAAGAGGGAGGAGAAATTGGGGTACCTAATGAGGTTGTAAACAGGGTTCTGGGTGTTGGTGAGGACCCTAAAAGCATAGAATAGGCTAAGCTTTCTACATCTAAGTAGAAAGGGGAGTTCGTTGGCTTCAGCATGAAGGCTGGTGATTAGGGAGGTCCTGTAAGCACCTAGACAAAGCCTGGAGCCTTATTTTGGATGGTGTTGATGTGGTTGAGGTACGAGTTGTGAGCGACACAGCAGACAATATTGCCATAGTCAAGCTTGGCACGAATAGTGAGCCTGAAAATTTTGAGGAGAGCATAGCGGTTCGCTCCCCAAGTAGTGTTGGAGAGCAGTCGGAGGATGTTGAGGGAGCTATTGCATTTTAGTTTCAGGTTGGTGATGTGTGGCTTGTAGGTGAGCTTGGAGTCTAGAGTTAGACCAAGGAACTTTGTGTTTTAAACTTTAGGGATGCGATTCCCATTGAGCACAAAGTTCGGGTTGGGGTGGAGGTTGTTGAAATGACAAAAGTGCATGCAGACTGTCTTGTCTTTGGAGAATTTAAAACCGTTATTGTTGCTCCAGACTTGCAGCTGATTGAGGCTGGTTTGGAGCCTATTTTCAACAATAGGAAAGCTAGGGAGGGTAGAAGATGGTGAAGTCATCTACGAGAGGGTACGTTTGATGCTGGGGCCAAGGTCATTCCCGATGTCATTAATGCTCAGGTTGAAGAGAGTGGGGAGAGGATGCTGCCTTGGGGCGCCCTCTTCTTGGGGGTACGGCTTGGAGAGGGTGTGGCCAATACGAACTTGGAACTGCCTGGGTGAGAGGAAGTTTTGATTAAAGATGGGAGGTGGCCTCTGAGGCCAATGGTGTGAAGTTTCCGGGTAATGCCGTATTTCCAAGTAGTGTGAAAGCTTTCTCAAGGTCAAAAATATGGCAATGAGGTGTTCCTTTTTTGCAAAGGATTCCCGGATAGCGGTGTCGAGCGTAATTAACTGGTCTAGGGTATTGCGACATTTTCGGAAGCCGCTTTGGTCAGGGGAGAGGATTCTGTTGGTCTTAAGAAACCAGTTTAGTCTCTGATTAATGATCCTTTCCATAATTTTACAGCGCAACTTAGGGCGATGGGGCGGTAGCTGGAGGGGTCGATACCGTCTTTCCCCGGTTTAAGGACGGGGATGACAATAGCTGTCCTCCATATAGGGGGAAAGGAGTGTGAGGTCCAAATGTTGTTGAAGATTGTGAGTAGGGTAGTGGTGGCCTTGTTGGGGAGGTGTTTCAGGAACTGGTAGGGGATGTTATCTGGGCCCTTGGAGGTACAGCCAGCATCGTGGATGGCTAGGTTTAATTCAGAGAGGGTGAGAGGGGCGTTGTAGCTTACGGAGTTGTCGGAAGGAAAAGTGATTTTGCGGGCTTCATCAGAAGCTTTTTTTAGTTTTGAAGGCATTGGAGTAGTTGGTCGAGGATGAGATGCTGCTGAAAGTGGCGGCGAGGTGGTTAACGATGTCCTTTTTTGCGGTGAGAAGGTCACCATTCTGAGAGATATAGGAGATTTGCCCACTCTGCCGTGGAAGCTGTTAACCATTCTCCAAATCTTCTTTGTGGGGGTGTTGGTGGTGAGAGAAGAGATGAAGTTGTTCCAAGTGTTAGTTTTACTATCTTTGATGGTGCGTCTGGCCTTGGCACAACTGATGCGTAGAGGTGTGAGTCACAGAGGGTTTCGAAAAGGGGCCAGTCAGCCTTCTCGAGGTTCCAATTTGGGGTGTGGTCAGTGGGGGTTTGAAGGTTGGAGTGTATAAGAAGAGGGTAATGATCACTACCACAAAGGTCAGCAGTGACTCTCCAGGTAAAATCAGGGAGGAGGTTAGGGGAACAGATAGACAGGTCAATACAGGTAAGGGAACCTGTGGCAGGGTGAAGGTAGGTCGGGGAGTTAGTGTTGAGCAAGGAGAGGCTGTGCTGACGAAGAGTGTTCTCGATGAGCTTGCCTCTGGGGGTGATGGTAACAGAGCCCCACAGAGGGTTGTGAGCGTTGAAGTCACCAAGAAGGATGAAGGGGGAGGGGAGCTGAGAGATGAGGTTGTTAAGGCTGGTTGGCTGAATGTTGGTGTTGGGGGGAGATAGATATTGCAAAGAGTGAAAGTTTTGTGGAGGGAGATAGATATACAGATGGCCTGAAGGTCGGTGTGCACTTGAACAGGGCTGTGCGGGATATCGTGTCTTACGAGAATGGAGACGCCCCCACAGGCCCTGTCGGCGTCCACTTGATGTTTGTGATAGCAAGTGAAATTGTTGAGGGAGTAATGGTCGGTGGTTTTCAAGAAAGTTTCTTGTAGGCAGAAAACGACCGGGTTGAAGGTGGTGACCAGAAGGTCAATTTCTTCAGAATTGGCCTTAAGGCTCCTTATGTTCCATTGTATGATGTTGAGAATGTTATTTCTATCGTTTATGTTGCACGCCATAAGGAGGCAAAGGGTTATCTTGAGGAGGATCTGTTCGATCTGAGTTGGTTAATTTTCTCTTTGGATTTGTCCCTATTTCTTTTTTCTTTAGGAACACTTATCTTTGAAAGTTGGACAAGAAGTATGTTCGGTAACCGAACAATCCATGTTCTCTTCCGTGTCATTAGCGTGGGTGTGGGTTTGGATGGTGGACTGTTTGTTTATTGGTTGTTTCTTGATTTGTTGCTTGTTGATTGGGTGACTGTTAGCCACGTTGGCTTGAGTTTGTTGTTTGTTGGCATTAGATGTGTTGACGCAGGGGATGGCGGAAGTCTTTGAGGAGGAAGGAAGGTTAGGGGGAGAAGTGGTGGAGGTGGAGGTCGTTTGGGTAGTAGGTGTGGATTGTTTGTTGTCAATGGTGATGGGCTTAGGACTTGGTAAGAAGAGCCAGGTCAGGTCTGTTTGGGTATGCGAGTCAATTTTTTTTTGTGTTAGGGGCGGCATTATTGGTGTTGGAGGAGACTACGCTCAAATAGGATGGTTTAGTGAGCAGTGAAGCGAGAAATTGTTTCCTGGCCTCTGGGTATGTGATGTTGGGGTTAAGAAATTTTAGTTTGGTTATTTGTTTTTCTTGGAGCCAGGTGGGGCAGTCTTTAGAGAAGGAGGGATGGTTTGCTGGATGGGTACCGCTGCAATTCGTGCAGTGTGGGGTGCTGGTGCAGGAGGTGCTGTCATGGTCTAGGGCTTCACAGTTGCCACACTTGGCTGCGGCAGGAGTTTTTCTAATGGCCATACCTCTGGCACTTATGGCAACGGAGGGGGTTTGGGATGTAAGGGGTGACTGGGATCCTTAAGTAGCCTGCTGTTATGGGGAGGGGAGAGTTGGTGTGGAAAAAGTTAGGAAAATGGTGTTAGTGGAAGTTTCAGCACCATCTCTCTTGAGGACGAGACGACGGGCTTCTGTGACATTTTGGTTGGTTAGTTCATTGACGAGGTCTTCATCAGTAAGGTAGGCCAGATCCCTGGATCTGACCACACGTTCACTAAAGTTTAGGGAATGGTGGGAGGTGACAGTAACATCGATACCTGTATTTGCAAGGGTTTTAATCTTGAGGAGGGTGGTAGCTTGAGTATCTCTGGTGCATTGCACCACGAGATCGCTGGATCTGAGGGTGGAGACTTTAGGGAGGGTACCGACAAGGCCTTGGAGTGCCTTGTGGATTAGAAATGGGGAAACTTTCTTGAAACTATCTTCTTTATTTGTGGCCTGTATTATAAGGATTTTAGGGATTGGGGCTGAATAATGGTCAACAGTGGTAGCAGGTGGGTCACGGGAGGGGAGGGAGGGTCAAGATCAAAGTCAAGGCAAAAGCGTTTTGTCATCTTGAAAAAAAAAAACCAAGGGTCGAGACCCGAGGCAAGTAGAAAAAAAAAGTCACGGAACTACTATATTAGGACCGCTATACTTGTACCAAAGGCGCGAAAAGTTTGGTCAGAACGAAAAGGAACGGAAGAAAAAATATAAAAGGAAACAATCTCACCGAGAACAAAAGCCAATCCACAGAAAAGAGATCCAAAAATGAGGATATAAAGCAAAATTTGTGCAAAGTAAAGTGTAAAACGGAGCGAAATATTTAAGAAAGAAAAGAGTCAGAAGTCACGTCGCTCTTGTAGGCTAACAGTATGCTGGTCACTTTATTGTGTACTTTAATTTTGCTACTGTCTTTGGATAAGAGCCTCCAAGGTATATGGACAGGTATTAGAGCCTCATGAGGTATACGGACAGGTATTAGAGCATAAAAGGTATATCGACAGGTATCAGAGCCTCATGAGGTATACAGACCAGGTATCAGAGCCCCAAAGGTATATAAGCAGGTATCAGACCCTCAAAGGTATATTGACAGGTATCAGAGCCTCATAAGGTATACAGACCAGGTATCAGAGTCTCAAAGGTATATAAACAGGTATCAGACTCTCAAAGGTATATCAACAGGTATCAGAGCCTCATGAGGTATACGGACAGGTATCAGAGCCTCAAAGGTATACAGACCAGGTATCAGAGCCTCAAAGGTATACAGACCAGGTATCAGAGCTTTAAAGGTATATGAACAGGTATCAGAGCCTTAAATGTTTGTTTGTTTGATGAGGTCTTAACGGCACCACGACAACGAAGGTCAAATTGTGCCTGAGAGGTCAGATCATTTTAGAGGTAGTAAGGAAAGAGACCAGGGGAAGAATGAGAGAAATTCAAGAACAAAAGCCAGAAAGCTGTGATTGAGAGAGGAGGTGCATGGGTAAAACAAAAACAAAGTAGAGAGGGGGTGGAAGAGGAGAATTAAATATGGTTGTAGAGGGATGCATGCTGAAGGAAGGAGACTATTTTATCTGGAGGATTTTTTTGGAAGAACTCAGCAATTGAGTTGTGGGGAGCGAGGAAGCTCTGGGAAGGTTGTACAGGGGCAAGCAGGGAGAACGTGTTGGATTGTGAGGATGCAGTGGCAATTGTTACAGAGGGGTTGGGGGAACCAATAAGGTGGTGGGAGTGAGTGAGGTGGGTGTGACCAATTCTAAGACGGGTAATATGAACGTTGTCGTCTGAGAAAGGTTGTTGATGGTGGATTTGATCAGGATTGTGGGCTGGATAACATGGAGTTTGTTATCAATTCGGAAGTTCCATAAGGTTTGCCAGCGGTCACGAACAAGAGAAGCGATAAAGCGGTTTGATGTCAGAGAGGGTTTTTGGAAAAAGGGAAGGGAGGAGGTTAAGGGCAAGCTTAGCGGCTGTATCAGCCCTGTCATTGCCAGGGATGCCAACATGGCTGGGTATCCAGAAGAAAAGAACACTTTTCCTGCAGAGGGTGGGAGAGAAGAGTTTCCGGAGGAGGAGGTGGCAGGTGAGGTTATCCCATTTAAGATTGAGTAATGAAGTAAGAACAGCCTTTGAGTCAGAGAAAATGGCAAAGTGACTAAGAGGAGAGTACTCAATAAAGTTGAGGGCGAGGAGAATGGCCTTAGCCTCGGCTGAAAAGATGGATGAGTGGTCAGGAAGTCTGCTACTGAGGGTGATGTCTTGGATGATGGCAGCAGCAGCTGTCTTGTTGCCTTCCTTGGAGCCATCAGTATAGATGGAGGTGTAATTTGAGAGTTGGTCTTTGATTTGGTTGTGGAGATTGATGAAGAGATTAGGGTGAGTTTGAGTTTTGTTATAAGTGGAGAGGTCTAGGTGGACAGAAGGAAGGGGTGGCCCAAAGGCGGAAAAGTGGGCCAGGAATAGGTGCCGAGAGTGGCGGGGTTGATGCCAAGTTGAAAGAGGTCTGATTTAATGCGTAAGCTGAAGGGAGGCGATAGGGTTTTAGTCCTATCAAAGAGGGAGGAGAAATTGGGGTACCTAATGAGGTTGTAAACAGGGTTCTGGGTGTTGGTGAGGACTCTAAAGCATAGGAGAGGCTAAGCTTTTACATCTAAGTAGAAAGGGGGTTCGTTGGCTTCAACATGAAGGCTAGTGATTGGGAGGTCCTGTAGGCTCTAGACAAAGCCTGAGGGCTTCATTTTGGATGGTGTTAATGTGGTTGAGGTATGAGTTGTGAGCGACACAGTAAACAATATTGCCATAGTCAAGCTTGGCACGAATGGTTTCGGAGTTGTCAGAGGGAAAACAGACCAGGTATCAGAGCCTTAAAGGTATATGGACAGGTATCAGAGCCTCATAAGGTATACAGACAGGTATCAGAGCCTTAAAGGTATACAGACAGGTTTCAGAGCCTCATGAGGTATACGGACAGGTATCAGAGCCTCAAAGGTATATGGACAGGTATCAGAGCCTCAAAGGTATACGGACAGGTATCAAAGCCTCAAGGTATACGGACAGGTATCAGAGCCTCAAAGGTATACAGACAGGTATCAGAGCCTCAAAGGTATATGGCAGGTATCAGAGCCTCATGAGGTATACGGGTATCAGAGCCTCAAGGTATACGGACAGGTTTCAGAGCCTCATGAGGTATACGGACAGGTATCAGAGCCTCAAAGATATATGGACAGGTATCAGAGCCTCATAAGTTATACGGACAGATAGGTATCAGAGCCTCATGAGGTATAGACAGGTATCAGAGCCTCAAAGGTATACGGACAAGTATCAGAGCCTCAAAGGTATACAGAGCAGGTATCAGACCTTCAAAGGTATACGGAAAGGTATCAGAGCCTCAAAGGTATACGGACAGGTTTCAGAGCCTCATAAGGTATACGGACAGGTATCAGAGCCTCATGAGGTATACAGACAGGTTTCAGAGCCTCATAAGGTATACAGACAGGTATCAGAGATGCAAAGGTATACAGACAGGTGTCAGATTCTCATGAGGTATACAGACAGGTATCAGAGCCTCAAAGGTATAGACAGGTTTCAGAGCCTCATGAGGTATACGGACAGGTATCAGAGCCGCAAAGGTATATAGACAGGTATCAGATTCTCATGAGGTATACAGACAGGTATCAGAGCCTCAAAGGTATACAGACAGGTATCAGAGCCTCAAAGGTATACAGACAGGTATCAGAGCCTCAAAGGTATACAGACAGGTATCAGAGCCTCAAAGGTATACGGACAGGTATCAGAGCCTCAAAGGTATACACACAGGTATCAGAGCCTCATGAGGTATACGGACAGGTATCAGAGCCTCAAAGGTATACAGACAGGTATCAGAGCCTCATGAGGTATACGGACAGGTATCAGAGCCTCAAAGGTATACAGACAGGTGTCAGAGCCTCATGAGTTATACAGACAGACAGGTATCAGAGCCTGATGAGGTATAGACAGGTATCAGAGCCTCATAAGGTATACAGACATGTATCAGAGCCTTAAAGGTATACAGACAGGTTTCAGAGCCTCATACGGACAGGTATCAGAGCCGCAAAGGTATATAGACAGGTATCAGATCCTCATAAGGTATACAGACAGGTATCAGAGCCTCAAAGGTATACAGACAGGTATTAGAGCCTCTAAGGTATACAGACAGGTATCAGAGTCTCAAAGGTATACAGACAGGTATCAGAGCCTCTAAGATATACAGACAGGTATCAGAGCCTCAAAGGTATACGGACATGAATCAGAGCCTCAAAGGTATATAGACAGGTAGATGCAGGTAGAGGTAACATTAATTAACACATCGAGTCCCACTAGGTTTTAATATGTTCCCTTGGGGCCCAGGTTTTTCCAAATTTATCATTGTTCCATTTAGATTTTTAATCTGCATTGTCTATGTCAAAGTTGATCAAAAAATCACCATTATTTATAGTCAATTCCTCTTTATCACTGTCAAAATCACTCTCGCTATTACTGTTTATATCAAAATCTATGAAATCTGGCTCCAAATCAGACTCATTGTCATTATTTAATGGCCGTGGATGGCCAACTAGTAACGCCATTTTGTGTGTAAATTGCCTATATAAATCTCCGCTTCGCTTTGTTCACAAAAGTTTGTCCTGTGTTTGACCCTTTTCTTATAAAAACAGGAAGTATAACTGAAGTATTTATGTTAATTTTACAAAACAAAAAAGGAAGTACTCCACCAATTTGAATAAATTCCATGTAATTGATGCTATGATATCTGTTGCGTCGCTGGTACATGAAAGTAAACAAATATGGATGCATATACGCAATGCTGGGACTCAATGTGTTAAATTGATTTTAAGTCAACAAAAAACATGAAGAAAGCAACCAAATTCATCAAATTCTGTTACAAATTGGCCATTTTACAGTTTTTTTCTTTGTAAATCCCATTCTTTTTAACCCTTCGCCATTTCTCCTTAAAAAGCAAAAATCATTCTGATGAAGAAAATGATCATTACCATAACCCTAACCAACTTCATCTCATGCTGGAGAAGGCATTTTGAACATTTTTAAGGTCGAAATTGAAGGAACAGATATTAAGAAACACAAAAACATTTTGAGGTGTATTCCTGTTCATACATCACATAATTTTAATATTTAAAAAAAATTCAAACTCTGATTACTTATAACTTGAAAACTACACAATGCTATTTTCAACATTCAAAAACGACTATACTCTTGAGTTTAATGCTCTTTGTGGCCAGTGACTGAACCTGCGGTCAGTGGCTAAACCTGTGGTCAGTGGCTGAACCTGCGGTCAGTGGCTGAACCTGCGGTCAGTGGCTGAACCTGCGGTCAGTGGCTGGCCCAGCGGTCAGTGGCTGGCCCAGCGGTCAGTGGCTGAACCTGCGGTCAGTGGCTGAACCTGCGGTCAGTGGCTGAACCTGCGGTCAGTGGCTGAACAGAAACCTTTTGTACGTGTCCATAGACATTTAAATATACTGTTTTGTATATTCAGTTACCGGCATGAAATACATTGCAAAAAAACAAAACAACATCATATACCATTAATTTACCGATTGAAGCTACATGACATTACAAGGAAGGTACACTTACAATTTCATCGGTTCCGATATACTGTACCATTGCAGTCATGGTTCTGAAAAACACAATTAAATTCAAACTTGAACTTGTGTACTTTAAAAATATCTATATAATATAATATATATACATATATATAATTTTAATTATATAATGAACTATTTATAATAATAATTACTTTCAAGTTTTTTTTTCGTTTTTTTTTCAAGTTCTTTACAGGAAAGGTATGTGAGTGGTTATATTACTCAAATCCTCTTTATATTCTGTAAATACTACGAAAGATATTGTGAAGAAAAATATATGAAATGAAATGAATCAAATATAAGTAGATGTTAACGGAAAATATATAAACATAACAAACTGAATCTTATCTTTGACAAAAGATATTTGTATAATTCTCAAAGTAATTTTGAACTATGTCAGCGTCTCAGTCTATAGACCCTTTCAAACCGAATTTAGCCGACAAGAAACTTAATCTATGGACATGTGGAAGCTTCTATATTGGTTAAAAGTTTTCAAATCTGTGCAAATCAGCTCTAACATTTTGGAAATAGTTCATTTTTAAGAAATGTTCATCAATACTTCATTCTTGTTAAATATGTGATGTATGTCTGGTCTACCATCTCACACTCTTCATGTAATTCTTGAAATTTCTTTACTTAACCTTTATGAGTCCCAGGAAGTCCAAAACATGACTGCAATTTTTCAGATCTTTTTTTTTCTTCTTCAAAAATAATTTCTATAACTTTCTTTTCGTTTTCTGTCACTACAAGTTTGGTTTATATGAATACTAAGATAATAAAATTTTCAATAAAAAAGTCAAAATAAAGAAAATTTTGACATAAATATGCAAAATTTAGGCAAAATTAGGTCAGAATTGCTCAGTTTTTTGAGCTGTGTAATATTTCTTGTGAAGAATGAAAATGTAGGATTTTTTACATATTTAGATTGTTTGTGAAAGTTCCTTTCCATTGCTACCAGTCTAATATTTTTCTTTCTCAAAGCAAAACATGCAAAAACAATAAAAATAAACAAAGAATGATCACTGCTGTAATTACTCACGGAAAAACAAAGCCACACATCCGGCTCGGTATTCAAGCCCAGGCCAATCACTTGAACTTCCCCAACACTAACCGCTGCACTAAACTGGGTATGCTTTAGTGTGTGGATTTCTTTTAGGACTTAAATTGCGCTATGATTAAAGAGGGTAGATGCTCTTTGTGTTTTCAACTGAAAATAGGTGAAATGGCCTTTCTAATGGTATATTTCGTTTAGGTGAGTTATATCAGATCAGAAACTACAATTTTTGCCAAATATTGGTCTCAAAAAGGCTAAAAATCATGATATTTTTCTCAACTTTTGCCAAAAAAAGATACTGATGATAGGGGCAATCAAAATTCGACCGGAATTGGATGCATTGAAGTCTTTGTAAGTTCCTCATGGCTTTTCAGGCAAAAGCAAGTTCTGAAAGCATGAACAAGTAAGCTTTAGAAGAAAAAATTGTTTTTTTGTTAAATCTAGTGCATTATTTGAATTATTTCAATTCATCCTTTTTTTCTAAATCTTCAACATAACCCCCATCAAAATGTTACATTTTCTGAAAGAGCTATTCCAGCTGTTTCAAATGATACCAGAATCACTGCTGTGGGCCTATTTGCAAAGTAAAATAATTTTTTGAAAAGTGCAAGTCAAATAGGTCATGCCACGACCGCGTGGGTCACGAAGGGTTAAATATCGGTCATGGAAAACTCAAAACCTCGGGTCAGAATTTGCTAACCCCTCCCATCCACCACCCCAACCCCACACACTTCCAGAAAATATAAGAAAAGATGAAGGTCACTCTGTAATACATCAGATTCAATTGCATAAAGAAATTGCATTCTGATGCCCATGTTTTCACAATGCTGTGTTATAGTCAATTTTTCCCCAATTCTGAGGATTTCAATTCCTTTTTTGCTACTTTTATAGTGTTTAAGTAGGCCACACCCACCATAGCAACGCTGTTACTACGTGGGACAAACAAACCTCAAATCTGCAATCACGCATGACCAATGCATTAACAATTAGATGTCCATGTGGCCTGCCACAAGCTTTGATCCATTTATGGCACTTCTAAGGATCTTGAGAGTTTTTAGCAAAAGGAAGAAACAAAATTTGCTAACCGCTCTAGGTAACGGGAATCAGATTTTAAAAGCCCGTAGCAGGCCCATAGGCGCAATTTTTGTTCACTATTTTATCTTCATTCAGTCTTGTGTGGGCAGAAATTTGTTTTGTGCAGTATATTGCATTGACTGCATAAGCGCATGCCACTAGCACACTGTACTGTACCAGTACCGCATACCGTGATTTTTGACCCACTTAGTTATGCATATTTTGTTGCTAGGCAAATTCGTGCAGTGATTGGTTGAGAAAGCTGTCAATCAACTAACTCAGAGAGGTTATTTAATATAATGTTGTCTCTATATGTCTATACATCTTTAAACAGTGGCTAATAACCAGTAATAAGGACTGCTTACCTGATGGCATGGAAGGGCACATATTTACTCTCAGGATCTTGTAGCATCACCGAGAGCAATTTCATGAGATTTTTGTACAATGGTTTCAGCCACATACCGGCACTCTCAGCTACCGTGCTAAGAACAAGACTGGACACCTGCAATAAAGGCAAAAAATAAACTCCTTAATTTCATTTTTCATCAATTTCAAAAAAGCTTCTTCTTTTGTGAATCAAGAGACGATAATGTTGCATGCTGTAATTGGAAGATTTAGAAGCGCTGTAGCTCAGTGGTTAAGGAGTCATGCTCGTATTCGAGAGGTACAAAGTTTGATTCCCATCGTGAGCACTACATTGTGTCCTTGAGCAAGACACTTTACTCTACTTGCTTAAGTCCACTCAGCTGTAAAATGAGTACCAGCACTGCAGGAGAGTTAATCTGCGATGGACTGGTGTCCCGCCCAGGGGGAGTCATGTACTCTTATCCGCTTGCGACATGGAAACCGGGGATAAGCACCAGCTCAATGAGCCTAATGGCTTGGATGGATTTAGCTTTTTAGTGATTGGAAGCTAGGTAACTGAGTCACAATTGCTACACTGTGGCAAAAACAGATCTTCATCTAACATTGATCTTTCCATTTCAGAGTTACACACAAAGCTTGTG
This sequence comes from Chiridota heheva, assembly GCA_020152595.1. Classification (NCBI taxonomy): domain Eukaryota; kingdom Metazoa; phylum Echinodermata; class Holothuroidea; order Apodida; family Chiridotidae; genus Chiridota; species Chiridota heheva. The sequence continues at coordinate 416,259 of JAIGNY010001133.1, forward strand.
GTAGGAACAAGTGAGTGGAACTGGTGTAAAGGTACCCTCCAAATATTGACAAATCTTTTTTGCAAATGGCAGACAAACAAAACATCACATATTGCTGATAAAAAGGATTGTACAAAAGCCTACCTCTCTTTCGGCTACCACAAGGCTTTTCAACCCATTATTGAAAAACTCCTGCAACTGAGGCCAGCCAGTGTCAGCAAGCTCATGTTTGGCGATGATTCCAATCACTTGCGAAACTGAGTGCCTTACTTTCCTCCTGTAACAGAAAGAAACAAAACCTTGAATAAACACCATCCTTTTTAAAAGGTTATTACTTAAGAACATTATTACTTGAGCCATGAGAGCCTAGCCCATGAATACTCATCCCCACTTTACGATGAGAGCACATGACTCTCCGTGGACAGGACACCAGTCCATCCCAGGTTAACTCCCCAGCAGAGCTGGTACTGATTTTACAGCTGAATGGACTGGAGCAAGTAAAGTGTTTTGCTCACAGACGCAATGCAGTGCTAACACATTTTCAAAGCTGAATCAGCAATTTCTGGAAAACCAATTTAAATAATGTCACATGGCCAAAATTCATGTGTTCATAATGGGCTTTTTGCATACAGGGGAATCTTTATCGACAAATACGAGGAACTCCTTTGCCATCTGCAAAATTCACGCACAAAAAGAATGCTTTTAAACTCCCATTATATGTGCGTTATACATGAAGGTAATACGCTTATGCATTGCTGCTTACAAGGAGTGGATAAAAAACACATATGTCCGAAAGAGAACAAATTATTCTCTTGGTGCAAATGAAGACTTTCTCACTTTAAGTGACCTACGTGGTCGTGGCATGACCGATTCGAAATGCACTTTTCAAAAAATTTATTTTACTTCGTCAAATGGGCCCACAACAGTGATTCTGGTATCATTTGAAAGAGCTCAAATAGTTCTTTCAGAAATGTAACTTTTTGTTGGAGGCTATGTTGAAAAAGTTTGAAAAAAAAAGATGGGTTGAAATAGAGAAAATTCAAAAAAGCTTACTTGCCATACTTCCAGACTTTGCTTTTGCCTGAAAACCCATGAGGAACCTACAGAGATATCAATGCATCCAATTCCAGTTTCATGCCCCTACCATCAATATCATGTTTTTAGGCAAATTTTGTGAAATATCATGATTTTTAGCCTTTTTGGAGACTAAAATGTGGCAAAAAACGAAGTTCCTGATTGCAAAGTAACTCCCCTACGTGAAATATACCGTTAGAAAAGCCATTTCACCAATTTTCAATTAAAAACACAAAGAGTAACTACCCTCTCTTGTTTATAGTGCAATTTAAGTACTAAAAGAAATCTACACATTAAGAAATACCTAGTATAGTGCAGCAGTTAGCATTCTGAATGTTCACGTGAATGGCCCAGGTTCAAATACCGAGTCAGATGCACGCGAGTAATTACAGCAGTGATTATTAATTGTGTATTTTCATTGTTTTTGCATGTTTTGATTTGAGAAAAAAAGAAAAAAGGACTGGTATCATTAGAAAGAAAATTTCACAAAAAATCTTAATACGTACAAAAATCCTACATTTTCATTATTCACCAAAAATAATACAAGCTCAAATAAGTGAGCAATTTTGACCTCATTTTGCCTAAAATTTACATATTTATGTCAATATTTTCACTTTTTTATTGAAAAGTTTATTGTCTTAGCATTCATATCAACCAAACTTGTATGATAGAAAACAAAAGGGAAGTTGTAAAATTTTGAAGAAAAAAATTCTGAAAAACTGCAGTCACGTTTTGGACCCCTAGGACTCCAGGAGTTAATACTATGATATAATTTGCTGTGTAGTTCTGAACTGAAAATTTGCCTTCAAATTGCCCATGCCTAATGTTCACTATAAACAGAGATTTCTGAAAGAAAAACTTCTAAAAAACTAACTCCTCTTTTCAACTACAATTTTACTGTTAGTCTTATACATGCTTTAATACTTTCTGGCCAAGTGAAATGCCAAACCTGAAAGGCTGCCCTCCTTAATTCTCTGACAGATAATTTCCCATTTTATTTCACACACTGTCAGGGCTACTAAAAAAAAAAAAATTGTCTGACATACAGTACTTTCCACATGTAGATTTCTATACAAATGTATCAATCATTCTGCACTGTGTATATATTAAGAGATATTCAAAGTATACCAATTCACATGCACATCCTTGTTGTTAATTAGTAAGTTGCCATCTCAGGTCAAGAAAGCAATCATAGATTTGAACTAAAATCTAAGAAAACTGATGGTGCAAATGGAATGAGAGGGTGTAAAAGGTCCAGTAAATGCATCATAAAATGTTTGTTTGTTTGATGAGGGCTTAACGGCACCACGACAACGAGGGTCAAATTGTGCCTAAGAGGTCAGATCATTCTAGAGGTAGGAAGGAAAGAAAACAGGGGAGAATGAAAAAAATTCAAAAACAAAAAGTCAGAAAGCTGTGATCAAGAGAGGAGGTGCACGGTTGGTACAAAAACAAAGTAGAGAGAGGGGGTGGAAGAAGAGAATTAAATATGGTTGTAGAGGGAAGCATGATGAAGGACGGAGATCATTTTATCCGGAGGATTTTTCTGGAAGAACTCAGCAATTGAGTTGTGGGGAGCAAGGGAAGCTCCAGGAAGGTTGCACAGGGGGCGAGCAAGGAGAACGTGATGGATTGTGAGGGTGCAATGGCAATTGTTGCAAAGGGGTTGCACAGGCGGTTTGTACAGGAAGTGAGCCCAAATACAAAGAGAGCAAATGAAAAAGGTTCAGATGACATTAAATATAATGGAAGTTTACTCTTGGTGGTAGGAAAGTTTTACTGGAAAAGTTGGTGATGGTAATTAGAGGGGAAAGATTGTTACTTTGTCTCCTGAAAATGGCACAATATATGCTAATGGGTCGCTTTAAAACCTGACCATGAAGCACCCGAGCTCAGGTGGGGTAACCCGAGTATTACACGCTTGGTCAATTCTTATGGTCTCGTATTTACAGTTACTAATTGAGCGAACCAGAGAGTTACTGAACAATTTCAAAGCTGATCTTGCCGAGCACAATGCTATGTTAATATATAGTGATAAGCAGTGCACTATCTCAACACATACAGAAGCAATTGCTTACTCTCTGTTTAATACAATGAAGTGGTTTATGAGGGAAAGTGACAATTCATTCAAGATTGTTTACATGGAAAAATATTATCCATAGGAAAAAATAATAATTAAAAAATTCAGTGAAGCTGCATGGTTTAAGAAAGATGAGTGATCTTTAAAAGGTGAGTATTGTATAATTGAGAATATCCTTGACTGCAAGAGCAACAGTGCAATTTCAATAGTTTGTTTGTTTGTTTGATGAGGGCTTAACGGCACCATGACAACGAGGGTCAAATTGTGCCTGAGAGGTCAGATCATTCTAGAGGTAGGAAGGAAAGAAAACAGGAGGAGAATGAAAAAAATTCAAAAACAAAAAGTCAGAAAGCTGTGATCAAGAGAGGAGGTGCACGGTTGGAACAAAAACAAAGTAGAGAGAGGGGGTGGAAGAAGAGAATTAAATATGGTTGTAGAGGGAAGCATGATGAAGGAAGGAGATAATTTTATCCGGAGGTTTTTTTTGGAAGAGTTCGGCTACTAAATTGTGAGCAGCAAGGGAAGCTCTGGGAAGGTTGTACAGGGGGCAAGCAAGGAGAATGTGATGGACTGTGAGGGTGCAGTGGCAATTGTTGAACAGTGTGATGGAGGGTTGCCTTCAAGAACTTGTGATGTGGGATAAGGAACCGTGAAGGTGACCAACTATTCATTGCTATCCTTAAGTATACATTTAACTGACAGTGGCATTAGTCCTTCGTGCAACCCATTGCTTTCTAGGTTTCTTGGTTGGTTTGTTGATGTTTTACGGCACCGAGACAGTCAGAGTCAAATATGCCAAGAGGGTGTTAATGAATTATGGTGTAAGAGTTAGGATAGTGAGGAGATGGAAGGTTTGTAAGGGAGATAAAGGGGAAAGGCTGAATGTGGGAGAAAAATTTATGTGAAAAGAAAGGTTTTTCTTTCACAAAAAGTTAGCAAATTTGGTCTTCATGATGAATGGATAGCTAACTCACTAGCCAAGATCATACACTCAGTGCACAGTAACCAAGTTACAAAATTCAAGGTTTCTATTTTACACTAAGATGAGTAGTTTGTAATCATTGTAAAGTACTAGTACCTTGAAATACTTTCATTTACTTTCTGTACCTTGTAAACAAGGTTACACACACTAAAATAATCAGTACAATGTGACTATTCAAAAAATCTGTCAAGCATACTGTAGCACACCAAAAATCTTGAAATGTCCCAAGAAGGAAATCTTTTTGTGATAATTTTCTTAAAGTACTGCCACTGCTGATGGCATAATCCCTGGCACACAGCCAGTACCACCCATTTTAACATTCCTTTCTGTTTTAAGTCTTAAGAGTTTTTACAATATTTGCCCACCATGCTACATACGTGGAGGAACCACGAAGGAGAGATTCCGTGACAAACATGGTAATGAAGGTCAATCTGTGCCGTCTGAATGTCATTCCAATTAAATGCAAAAATCAGTACAGTAAAAATTGACATTGTCACTTACTACTCAACACGAAGTGTGGTTACCTATTTCTATTAAATAACTCGTGAAACGTGTATGTTTGTGACGATTCCCTGCTTGAGGTAGCAAGGAAGCCTGGTAGTCCAGATCTTTATGCTTGTCTGTAAAATTCTTGTTCATAAAACAGAATATGACCAACTTTCAAAAAAGAATTCTTTGTTGATATTGGCTGCCTTTCATCAGACTGATGTGACAGAAGGTTGAAGAACAATGGATTTAAAAACAGAAACTAAAAATGTCAAAAAGAAAATTAAGAAAACTAAAAAATGGTGAATTCTAACTGATCTTGAAAAAACATTCATTGCTATGATAAGATCCTTGTATTAGAAGTTGCCATAAAAAAATTACTTCAGTGTTTTACTGATACACTATTCTTATATATCAAAAAGATGGAAACTTTCTTGAAGGCTTTCGTTCCTTTATGCAAGGACCTTAAATGTTGTTTTAGTGTAGCAGTAGAAAGTATTTATAACAATAAAAATTGTTTTCAACTCTACACTGCATAACTTTAAAGTTACTTATAATAACATAGGGCCTACAGCTTAAAAAAATGTATATCCTATCTTTTTAAATTCTTTAACTAGATTAACGACACACATGCTTCTCTTATGTAAATTACGTACGATATACATGCTTCTCTTAAATAAATTACAAAATACATGCTTCCTTATACGACATACATGCTTCTCTTATATAAATTATGACATACATGCTTCTCTTAAATAAATTATGACATACATGCTTCTTTTATATAAATTACAACATACATGCTTCTTTTATATAAATTCGACATACATGCTTATATAAATTACAACATACATGCTTCTCTTATATAAATTATGACATACATGCTTCTCTTATATAAATTACGACATACATGCTTCTCTAAATTACGACATACATGCTTCTCTTATATAAATTATGACATACATGCTTCTCTTATATAAATTACGACATACATGCTTCTCTTATATCAATTCGACATACATGCTTCTCTTATAAATTATGACATACATGCTTCTCTTATATAAATTACAACATACATGCTTCTCTTATGTATATTACGACATACATGCTTCTCTAAATTACGACATACATGCTTCTCTTATATGAATTATGATATACATGCTTCTCGTATATAAATTACAACATACAAGCTTCTCTTATATAAATTATGACATACATGCTTCTCTTATATAAATTACGACATACATGCTTCCTTATACGACATACATGCTTTTCTCATATAAATTACGACATACTTGTTTGTTTGTTTGTTTGATGAGGTCTTAACGGCACCACGACATCGAAGGTCAAATTGTGCCTGAGAGGTTAGATCATTTTAGAGGTAGGAAGAAAAGAAACCAGGGGAGAATGAGAGAAATTCAAGAACAAAAGCCAGAAAGCTGTGATCGAAAGAGGTGCATGGGTAAAACAAAAATAGGGGGTGGAAGAGGAGAAATGGTTGTAGAGGGATGCATGCTGAAGGAAGGAGATTATTTTACAGAGGATTTTTCTGAAAGATCTCAGCAATTGAGTTGTGGGGAGCGAGGGAAGCTCTATATACAGGGGGCAAGCAAGGAGAACCTGTTGGATTGTGAGGATGCAGTGGCAATTGTTACAGAGGGGTTGGGGGAACCAATAAGGAGATGGGAGGAGTGAGGTGGGTGTGACCAATTCTAAGACGGGTAATATGAACGTTTCGATACGAGAAAGGTTGTTGATGGTGGATTTGATCATTGTGGGCTGGATGACATGGAGTTTGTTATCAATTTGGGAGTTCCATGATGAACAATACGATGCGGTTTGATGTCAGAGAGGGTTTTGGGAAAAGGGGAAGAAAGGAGGTTAAGGGCAAGCTTAGCGGCTGTATCAGCCCTGTCATTGCCAGGGATGCCAACATGGCTGGGTATCCAGAAGAAAAGAACACTTTTCCTGCAGAGGGTGGGAGAAAAGAGTTTCCAGAGGAGGAGGTGGCAGGTGAGGTTATCCCATTTAAGATTGAGTAATAAAGTAAGAACAGCCTTTGAGTCAGAGAAAATGGCAAAGTGACTAAGAGGAGAGTACTCAATAAAGTTGAGGGCAAGGAGAATGGCCTTAGCCTCGGCTGAAACGATGGATGAGTAGTCAGGAAGTCTGCTACTGAGGGTGATGTCTTGGATGATGGCAGCAGCAGCTGTCTTGTTGCCTTCCTTGGAGCCATCTCTTATATAAATTATGACATACATGCTTCTCTTATATAAATTACGACATACACGCTTCTCTTATATAAATTACGACATACATGCTTCTCTTATATAAATTACGACATACACGCTTCTCTTATATAAATTACGACATACATGCTTCTCTTATATCAATTATGATATACATGCTTCTCTTATATAAATTACAAAATACATGCTTCTTTTATATGATTACAATGCTTCTCTTATATAAATTACAACATACATGCTTCTCTTATATAAATTCGACATACATGCTTCTCTTATATAAATGCGACATACATGCTTTTTATATAAATTATGACATACATGCTTCTCTTATATAAATTATGACATACATGCTTCTCTTATATAAATTACGACATACATGGTTCTGTTATATAAATTACGACATTCATGCTTCTCTTATATAAATTACGACATACACGCTTCTCTTATGTAAATTACGACATACACGCTCCTCTTATATAAATCACGACATACATGCTTCTCTGATTTAAATTACGACATACATGCTTCTCTGATATAAATTACGACATACATGCTTCTTCTATATAAATTACTACATATATGCTCTTCTTATATAAATTAAAACATACATGCTTCTTTTATATAAATTACGACATAAATGCTTCTCTTGTATAAATTACAACATACATGCTTCTCTTATATGACATACATGCTTCTCTTATATAAATAACAACATACATGCTTCTCTTATATGACATACATGCTTCTCTTGTATAAATTACGACATGCATGCTTCCTTATATGACATACATGCTTCTCTTATATAAATTATGACATACATGCTTCTCTTATATTAATCAAAATTAAGTCTCATTCCTCTGTATTTCACTTTTTTTAACTTATAACATAACATCATTTTATCAGTGCATATAGAACATTTTAATTTACCTCCAGTCAATAAGCAAGATACTATAAACACATTTTCCTAGTAATAACAAAGAAAACATTCAAGTTCATGGCTGCTTCAATGACACTCAATGAAATACAGTACCAATGAGGTAGAATTTGAAAATTCAAACCTAGGAATCGTTATTTACACATAAAGTACATCCAGTTTTAACAAAACGAAATACCTGAATTTTAAAGAATTTAATTTGACCCTCATCTACTCTTTGTGCTTTGACTATAAAGTGTACATGTGACCAAAAAAGGAGCAAAAAGTATCAAAAATTTACAAAAGAGCAAATGACCTTGACAAAAGAATGTTCTTTATGCAGGCCTTACCCCGAATCAACATGAACATGGGAAACAAATTGCACCATCGTCAGGAATTCATTTAAGAATATTTTAAACAATTACATGAAGACGTTGAAGTCTAGCATTTCTGGTTATCATCAAGGAAAACTGTGGCTGTCAACATAATTTCAATAAAATAAAACCCATTTTGTTTTCTTCTGAAAATTATAAACAAGATTTAAATCTTCAAACTTTGATCAGCGATGTTTCCAAAACAGTTCCCCAAGTGGAAGTATTCTTCTACTGATAACTTAAAGCTGTTTGTATTTAATTATAAAACAAAATGTTTTGTAGATGTTCTTAGCCCTTTAAACTATAAGAAGTTCAAATTCTAAATCAATACCAATGAGTCACCATTTCACCTTTCAACAGGTCAATTAAAACATGGCAGACAAAAACCTTTGGACTCACCGGGTCACAAGAAACAGGTACAACACAAATCAAAACAATCCCAGCACAAAAGTGCTGTGCTGGGAGTCGCGAAGACCAACTTAAGCAGAAAAAGGGTGGTTATTCTGTTAATACGATAGTATTTTAGAAAGGTAAGAGATTATAAGCAGAGTTGTCTAAAAACAATTAACCACAGGTCATTATCCATTTAATGCTTGTAAGCCTTTAATTGGCGACCACCGTTCTCCTCAAAACTTGCCAAATCCCTTACAACAGATTACAAATAATCTGTAGAACAATTGCAATCAACCACAAAAGTAGATTCTTTCTCACACTGCTGTCTAGGTTCTTTAAGGAGTTCATTAAAAAAAACCACCTTTCTGAGCTGATGGGAAAATTTAAGTATAAACATCAAATTTCTTGTATTTTCATTTCTCTTTTTTGGTTTCCTATACAGAAAAATGACCTAGTTGTCAATGTGACCCATTAACTCATGGTCAAATATTACATATCCAGGTCAGAATTCTTTATACATTTTTCTGTGTCATTTCATTGATATATTCTACCCTTTTAATTAAATGGTTTGCTATGAACATTGAAATTATTCCCTTGTATGGATGGACTAGAAACACACCAGCACAACTTCATTGTAAATACAGATTGGTATGGATGGACCAGAAACATACCAGCACAACTTCATTGTAAATACAGATTGGTATGGATGGACCAGAAACACACCAGCACAAGTTCATTGTAAATACAGATTGGTATGGATGGACCAGAAACACACCAGCACAACTTCATTGTAAATACAGATTGGTATGGATGGACCAGAAACACACCAGCACAACTTCATTGTAAATACAGATTGGTATGGATGGACCAGAAACACACCAGCACAACTTCATTGTAAATACAGATTGTTCACGCTACCTTAAATTACAATGCAAAATTCTCTTATGTATTTATGTTTAATTCAACCAATCACATGCCTTTACTGCCTGTACATTGCAGCATTGCAAATAAGACCCGCTTAGTATCTTTATAATAACTTAAAAGAATTACAACTGGTCCAAACATGAATGTTAAAATGTAGTACACAAGCAGCTGTTTTTCAACAACATTTTTATGAGAAAGAAAATAAAATAATTTTTTCTTGTTCAAATTAATTTCTTGTGGGGTTTGCCATGATGAATTATCTCGTATATTTATGGTTTGACATTCTTTTCTTCCATGACTCTCAAAACTACGTTTTTTTTTTTCTTCAAATAGTTGATCAAATCTCCCACATTTACAAACTACTAATCTTACAGGAAGCCCTACAACTTAAAACACACTGAAAATATATTGCCAATAAAGATGATTTTATGGATCATTGGAAGTTACTTTTGATGCAGTCATCAACTTTCAGCTCAACAAAGAAAGCACACTCCTTAAATGAGACCCCAAACTTCTTTGGAGAATTGGACAAAAGAACTGCTTTTATTCTTTTTCTATGAGTAACCTTCATGAATTAATTACCCACGAATCTTTCTTATTTTCTATGGAAGGGTTAAGGTTTTGAGTTCACAATGTTTAGTTTGTAATTGCTTCTAATCAAATCTGAACATTTGTGAAGACTTTAATAGATTTTGAATAATGCCAGCATGACCAACACAGGAGTATAAGCATGAACTATAATATCAATAATTAGCAAAATTCCCTCTGCTTAAGTGCTTTTCATCAAATTACATAAGTAGAGCTCTGCCATTAGGAAAGCAGCTTGTTGACTACTTGACCTATTAAGCTTTTAAATGCAAATTAAATTTAATTGAAACTACAGGTAATTTACTTTTATGTAACTGTAATGAAATCTAGGAAGTTCATCTTTGTATGAAAGGGCACTCAATTCTGAGTTGTATTATTAGCCTGTCATTTTACCCTCACAAGTGACATTATACAACCTATGACCTTCTTTCATATGCAAATTATATTGAAACTTCTTAGAATCTTGAAAAACAGCAATAGTTTACCAAAATATATATAAAACCACTCCTTGTCAGATGTGTCAAGTTTATTCACTTTTTGGTCATTGGGTCCAGTGAAGACATGGTATGCCTTATCTATCAATGGGCTTCATCTCCGCCAAAATATTTCTCACAAATTAGAGAAAGTGAAACTTAAAATAGTAGTGGTTAATAGCTTAAAATGATGAAAGACTAAATTATTCAAAGTTGATTTGATTTATCTTGCATAATCTAAAGCAAGGTCACCGATATATCAAAATTATCCTCAACTACAGCTTTCTCACTGAATGTTCAAAATATGTGTTGAATGCATACTGTGCAAGTACAATGTACACATACAATGCTGAAATGGAGTACGTGTTGAATACATACTGTGCAAGTACAATGTACACATACAATGCTGAAATGGAGAACGTGTTGAATACATACTGTGCAAGTACAATGTACACATACAATGCTGAAATGGAGTACGTGTTGAATACATACTGTGCAAGTACAATGTACACATACAATGCTGAAATGGAGTACGTGTTGAATACATACTGTGCAAGTACAATGTACACATACAATGCTGAAATGGAGTACGTGTTGAATACATACTGTGCAAGTACAATGTACACATACAATGCTGAAATGGAGTACGTGTTGAATACATACTGTGCAAGTACAATGTACACATACAATGCTGAAATGGAGTAAGTGTTGAATACATACTGTGCAAGTACAATGTACACATACAATGCTAAAATGGAGTACGTGTTGAATACATACTGTGCAAGTACAATTTACACATACAATGCCGAAATGGAGTATGTGTTGAATACATACTGTGCAAGTACAATGTACACATACAATGCTGAAATAGAGTACGTGTTTAATACATACTGTGCAAGTACAATGTACACATACAATGCTGAAATGGAGTACTACTTACTCAGTCTCCTTCAGAAGAATATCAATGCTCATTTGCTTCAATCTGAAATTAAAAAATAGATTCATGTTTATAGTGTTTGATTCATTCTTTAAATAATTATTCAAAACAATATAATAATCCATGTCGATATGGTTATCCATGTTGATATGGTTATCCATGTTGATATGGTTATCCATGTTAATATGGTTATCCATGTTGATATGGTTATCCATGTTGATATGGATATCCATGTTGATATGGTTATCCATGTTGATATGGCTATCCATGATGATATGGTTTTCCATGTTGATATGGTTATCCATGTCGATATGGTTATCCATGTCGATATGGTTATCCATGTCGATATGGTTATCCATGTCGATATGGTTATCCATGTCGATATGGTTATCCATGTCGATATGGTTATCCATGTTAAAATGGTTATCCATGTTGATATGGTTATCCATGTCGATATGGTTATCCATGTCGATATGCTTATCCATGTTAAAATGGTTATCCATGTTGATATGGTTATCCATGTTGATATGGTTATCCATGTTGATATGGTTATCCATGTTGATATGGTTATCCATGTTGATATGGCAATTTATCTTAATATGAATATTCTTGTTAAAATGAACATTCATGTTGATATTGTTTATACAGAGATGTGAAATATTCAAATGCATTCCATACAGCTTTGTGCATAATCTTTGCATCACTTCAAAATCAATAAGCTTATCTTTTCCATTTTAAGCCATATGAAAACTGAGAATTACATATTTCAGTAAAAAAATATTCACTCAATAAACCTCAACTTACATTTTCTGCTTATTTTTCTAAAGTAATTTGTCTTTTTGTGGTTATCTGTATCACTTAAGCACAATAGGACAATATCGATTCATCTTTTAAAGAACTGGAGAGGGGATTGCCCTTTAAAAGCTGTAATGATGAAATGTACACATACTGTTGTTTGAATTCTGGTGGCAACTTCTTCCACTGTTTCTGTAATTTCCTTCTTAGTAGCACAGCAGCCAGTTGTTTACTCTGATGAAATGAAAATATTTTTACGTTTCTGATATTGTGACAAGCATTTTAACTACTGAACATTTTATGCAACAAAATTGATGCACTGCAGGAAGAATAAAACAAACAAACTACATCTGTATCTAGACATACACGCACGTCATCAAACAAATATTATTGATCTTAGACTACAGAAAATTCTCAAATGTAAAGTGTGTACTACTATGGGGCAAAAACCTAGAAGCACACCAAAGGAATTGAGAACAAGCTACAGGTCTTTGTCATGCAGATAAGATGGCGAATAAGCAAACAATGACCCATCTTTAATGACGTGATAGAGCGCAAATGGGTTGGACACACACTATGCAAACCAGTGCAACATTGCCTATTATGCTCTTAAATGGAACCCTCCTGCAAACGTAGAAGAGGAAGGCTTGCAATGACATGGAGGACCCTTAATGCTGAAGCTTAAGAAAATTTGATCATCCTGGGGAGAAACGAGACGGCTTCCCCAAGACCAAACAAAATGGAGAACTGTCCTATGCTCCCTAGGGAGGGACTAAAAGTAAAATGTGATAAAAAATGCTAAAAATAAAACTAAAATATACTAATTGGTTTTAAAGATATGGCATCATGATCTACTTATAGGTAAAATGATAAAATACTACTGAAAGCCTTTATTTAGCCAAAATGTTCAATTTGAGCCCATAATAAATTTTAAACACATGAGAAAAAGGGACTTTTAACTTCTCAAGTGTCATCATCTTGGTCTTTGGGCAATTTACAAAGGTTACCCCCATCACCCCCCCCCCCTCCATTCCTTCCAAGTCATGTGTGCACATAGCATCTTACATCAATAGGTCAAATGGCTGCCTTTCACAGACTAATTTTTCCTTATATCACAAAATAAAGCAAAAACTTGTCACCTGAGGGCTGTCTGACTGAATAATCAGATTACACAAGGCAGGAATGAACTCAGGATTCTTGCTGGCTTCATGCAATTGCTTACTCCCCTGAGAAAAGAAAACAAAAAACATGTAGCTGAAAAGCTAAGCACAAAATTCTTTTTTATCTGATGACGCTCTACATAATAACAGACTGATTCACATCTTTATGCAAACAACATTGTAATGACCGAACGGAGCTGAACAAACCTACGGTTCTGGCGGTTATAAGCGCGGGAAAGTATGGAATTCGCGGGAAAGTATGGAATACGCGGAAAAGTATGGAATACATGGAAAAGTATGGAATTCACGATAAAGTATGGAATACACGGGAAAGTATGGAATATGCGGAAAAGTATGGAATATGCGGGAAAGTATAGAATTTACGGGAAAGTATGGAATACGCGGGAAAATATGGAATACGCGGAAAAGTATGAAATTCACGGAAAAGTATGGAATACGCGGGAAAGTATGGAATACGCGGGAAAGTATGGAATACGCGGGAAAGTATAGAACACGCGGGAAAGTATGGAATACGCGGGAAAGTATGAAATATGCGGGGAAGTATGGAATACGCGGGGAAGTATGGAATACGCGGGAAAGTATGGAACACGCGGGAAAGTATGGAACACGCGGGAAAGTATGGAATACGCGGGAAAGTATGGAATTCGCGGAAAAGTATGGAATACGCGGGAAAGTATGGAATGCGCGGAAAAGTATGGAATTCACGGGGGAATAAAATCATAACAATAGTTTTTTCTTGAGTAAAACAACAGTACTGTATATGTGCTAAAAACGTACCCCATGTAACTGTATGATGAAAAGTACATTAATTGTGAAAGTGGGAAGTATATAAAGATGTATTCACTACATTAGTATCATTTCTGTTACAATTTTTTGTGGGAAGATTTTTGCCACCTTTATTTAGATCCATGGGAAATTTTATAATTAATTCCAACTCCATGACTGAATATGATAAACCACTGGATACATACTTTTGCAAAAGCAACAGCAAGCTTCTCTGATGAGGTTGTTTGCTTTTTTGTGTTTAACATATGAATTCAGGTTGAAATTGTTTGTTTAACGCCACTTTTACAGATGAATTCAGGTTGAGGTTGTTTGTGTTTAAAGGCACTTTAACAGATGAATTTATCAGGTTGAGGTTGTTTGTGTTTAACAGCACTTCAACAAATGAATTCAGCTTGAGGATGTTTGTGTTTCGCGGCACTTTAACAGATGAATTTATCAGGTTAAGGTTGTTTGTGTTTAACGACACTTTAACAGATGAATTCAGGTTGAGGTTGTTTGGGTTTAACAACACTTTAACAGATGAATTCAGGTTGAGGTTGTTTGTATTTAATGGCATTTTAACAGATGAATTTAGGTTGAGGCTGTTTGTGTTTAACAGCACTTTAGGAGATGAATTCAGCTTGAGGTTGTTTGTGTTTAATGGCACTTTAACAGATGAATGCAGGTTAAGGTTGTTTGTGTTTAACAACACTTTAACAGATGAATTCAGGTTGAGGTTGTTTGTATTTAACGACACTTTAACAGATGAATTCAGGTTGAGGTTGTTTGTGTTTAACAACACTTTAACAGATGAATTCAGGTTGAGGTTGTTTGTGTTTAATGGCACTTTAACAGATGAATGCAGGTTAAGGTTGTTTGTGTTTAATGACACTTTAACAGATGAATTCAGGTTGAGGTTGTTTGTGTTTAATGACACTTTAACAGATGAATTCAGGTTGAGGTTGTTTGTGTTTAACGACACTTTAACAGATGAATTCAGGTTGAGGTTGTTTGTGTTTAATGACACTTTAACAGATGAATTCAGGTTGAGGTTGTTTGTGTTTAACAACACTTTAACAGATGAATTCAGGTTGAGGTTGACATTTTAATAGATGAATTCAGATTGAAGTTGTTTGTGTTTAACGGCATTTTAACAGATGAATTCAGGTTGAGGTTGTTTGTGTTTACCGGCACTTTAAGAGATGAATTCAGGTTAAGGTTGTTTGTGTTTAACGACATTTTAATAGATGAATTCAGGTTGAAGTTGTTTGTGTTTAACGACACTTTAACAGATGAATTCAGGTTGTTTGTTTGTTTGTTTAATGGCACCACAACAGCAAAGGTCAAATTGTGCCTGAGAGAGTAGATCATTCCAGAGGTAGGTAGGAGAGTAAACAGGGGAAGATTGAGAGAAACACGAAAACTAAAAGCCAGAAAGCTGGGATCGAGAGAGGTGTATGGGTGAAAAAATAATGTAGAGAGAGAGGGGGTGGAGAAGGACTAAATATGGTTTTGAGGGAAGCATGATGAAGGAAGGAGATAATTTTATCCGGAGAAACTTTTTTGGAACAGCTCGGCTATTGAGTTGTGGGCAGCGAGGGAAGCTCTGGGAAGGTTGCACAGGGGGCAAGAAAGGAAATTGTGATGGACTGTGAGGGTGCAATGGCAATTGTTGCAGAGGGGTGGGGGGAGCCAATAAGGAGGTGGGGGTGAGTGAGTTGAGTGTGACCTATTCTAAGGCGGGTAATGTGGACATTGTCGACACGGGATGGGTTGTGAATGGTGGGTTTGATGGGAATGGTGGGCTGGATGATGTGGAGTTTGTTATCAATTTGGCAGTTCCATGAGGTTTGCCAGCGGCTACAAACAAGGAAAGCGATAAGTGGTTTGATGTCAGAAAGGGGTTTTGGGGATAGGGGTAGGGGGAAGGGTAAGGGCATGCTTAGCAGCTGCATCAGCCCTGTCATTGCCAGGGATGCCAACATGGATACCCAAAAATATGTTTCCTACGGAGAGGGGGGGGGGCGAAAGGAGTTTATGGAGGATGAGGTGAGATGTGGGGTTATCCTATTTAACATTAGGTAATGAAGTAAGGACAGCCTTTGAGTCTGAGAAAATGGCAAAGTGGCTGAGCGGAGAGTACTCAATAAAGTCGAGGGCAAAGAGAATGGCCTTAGCCTCGGCTGAAAAGATGGATGAGTAGTCGGGAAGTCTGTTACTGAGGGTGATGTCTTGGATGACGGCAGCAGCAGCTGTCTTGTTGCCTTCCTTGAATCATCAGTATAAATAGAGGTGTAATTTGAGAGTTGGTCTTTGATTTGGTTGTGGA
This sequence comes from Chiridota heheva, assembly GCA_020152595.1. Lineage (NCBI taxonomy): Eukaryota > Metazoa > Echinodermata > Holothuroidea > Apodida > Chiridotidae > Chiridota > Chiridota heheva. The sequence goes on from JAIGNY010001133.1 coordinate 432,781, forward strand.
GATTGATGAAGAGGTTAGGATAGGTTTGAGTTTTGTGATGAGTGGAGAGGCCCAGGTGGACAGAGGGGAGGGGGGTGGCCCAAGGAGGAAAAGTGGGCCAGGAGTAGGTGCCGAGAGTCGCAGGGTTGATGCCGAGATGGAAGAGGTCTGATTTAATGCGTAAGCTGAAGGGAGGAGATAGGGTTTTAGTCCTATCAAAGAGGGAGGAGAAATTGGGGTACCTAATGAGGTTGTAAACAGGATTCTGGGTGTTGGTGAGGACTCTAAAAGCATAGGAGATGCCAAGCTTTCTACATCTAAGTAGAAAGGGGAGTTTATTGGCTTCAACATGAAGGCTGGTGATTGGGAAGGTCCTGTAGGCACCTAACAAAGCCCGAGGGCTTCATTTTGGATGGTGTTGATGTGGTTGAGGTATGAGTTGTGAGCGACACAGTAGACAATATTGCCGTAGTCAAGCTTGGCACGAATGGTGAGCCCGAAAATTTTAAGGAGAGCATAGCGGTTCACACCCCAAGTGGTGTTGGAGAGAAGACAGAGGATGTTGAGGGAGCTGTTGCATTTTAGTTTAAGGTTAGTGATGTGTTGCTTGTAGGTAAGCTTGGGGTCTAGAGTTAGACCCAGGAACTTTGTGTGTTCAACTTTAGGGATGCGATTGCCATTGAGCACAAAGTTCGGGTTGGGGTGGAGGCTGTTGAAATGACAAAAGTGCATGCAGACTGTCTTGTCTTTAAAGAATTTAAAACCGTTATTGTTGCTCCAGATTTGCAGCTGGTTGAGGCTAATTTGGAGCCTATTTTCAACTACAGGAAAGCTAAAGGAGGAGTAGAAGATGGTAAAGTCATCCACGTAGAGGGTACGTTTGATGTTGGGGCCAAGTTTATCTGCGATGTCATCAATGCTCAGGTTGAAGAGAGTGGGAGAGAGGATGCTGCCTTGGGGGACGCCCTCCTCTTGGGGGTACGGGTTGGAGAGGGTGTGGCCAATACGAACTTGGAACTACCTGGGTGAGAGAAAGTTTTGAATAAAGATGGGGAGATGGCCTTTAAGGCCGATGGTGTGAAGTTTGCAGGTAATGCCGTATTTCCAAGTGGTGTCAAAAGCTTTCTTGAGGTCAAAAAATATGGCAATGAGGTGTTCCTTTTTTGCAAAGGATTCCCAGATAGCAGTGTCAAGCGTAATTAACTGGTCTAGGGTATTACGACGTTTTCAGAAGCCGCTTTGGTAAGGGGAGAGGATTCTGTTGGTCTCAAGGAACCAGTTTAGTATCTAATTAATGATCCTTTCCATAATTTTACAGAGACAGCAGGTGAGGGCGATGGGGCGGTAGCTGGAGGGGTCGGTTCTGTCCTTCCCCAGGTTAAGGACGGCGATGACAATAACTGTCCTCCAGATAGAGGGAAAGGAATGTGAGGACCAAATGTGGTTGAAGATGGTGAGTAGGGTAATGGTGGCTTTGATGGGGAGGTGTTTCAGGAACTGGTAGGGGATGTTATCTGGGCCCTTGAAGGTGCAGCCAGCGTCATGGATGGCTTGGTTTAATTCAGAAAGAGTGAGAGGGGTGTTGTAGCTTTCGGAGTTGTCGGAGGGAAAAGTGATTCTCCCGGCTTCATCGCAAGCTTTTTTGGTTTTGAAGACATTGGAGTTAGTTGGTCGAGGACGAGATGTTGCTGAAAGTGGCGGCAAGGTGGTTAACGATGTCCTTTTTCGCAGTGAGGTCACCATTTTAAGAAAGATGGGAGATGGGAGATTTGCCCACTCTGCCGTGGAAGCTGTTAACCATTCTCCAAATCTTCTTAGTGGGGGGTGTTGGTGGTGAGAGAAAAGATGAAGTTGTTCCAAGTGTTGGTTTTACTGTCCTTGATAGCGTGTCTGGCCTTGGCACGGCTGATGCGAAAGAGGTTGAGGTTATGGATGGTCGGATTAGTTTTGAAGTTCCTGAGGGCCCTTTTCCTGTTCTTGATGGCAGTTTTACAGTCATCAGAGAACCAGGGGTTTGGGGGATGATTTGGGGGTTTGAAGGTTTTAAGAATTGAGCAGGTGGCGATGCAACTTTCCAGCCTGGAACAGTATAGTTTAGTTTAGTTTATTTACACTCTTTGTGACCCCAACCGGAGTATGAGAGTACAAGGTACAACAACAAACATAAATTACAATATTTACAATAAACTGGTAAACAGCAAGGCAAAAGACAATAGAAAGTTAAAAATAAAAAAGATGAGAAAAGGAAAGTAAAAAACTGATCAAAAGTAAAAAGATAACAAATGTGAAAAATCAAAAAGAAAATATGAACGGAAAATCAAACCAAGCACAAAAGATACAACTACTTAAAGTAAGAGTTGATGATCTTTAAAAATCTACACAGAATCTGAAGGATCAGCTTGTTGCTGGAATTAAGCAGATTTGACATTTTGTAGGAGTTTGGTTTGTGCAAGTACCAAGAGTCGATGAAAGATTTCCTCGGTTTTTCTAATTTGGTGCAGATGAATAAGTAGTGAAACTCATCACCGAGATCATTTGAATTACATAAGTTACACAAATTATCTTTCCTTCTAGCGTGATTGGGATAGCTATTATTAGGTATTTTGAAATTTCTGCAGCGAAATCGAGTCAGCATGATCCTATCTGCAACATTTAAATTGCTCAAATAGCTGTCATAGCGAAAAACTGATTTAAGCAGTCTATAATTCAGGCAAATTCCATTAGAATTTAAGTTTGTTTGCCTTGTTGAATCTCTATGCCATACAACACTTGCTTTAACTGGTTATGGATTTTAGTAGGATAAACATGGTCCCACTTTGGTAGCCAAGCATAGCCAAGACCATTCACGCTAAAAATATTTTCAACTTTATCCAGCCATTTGTGACTTGAATTACAATTTTGCTTCAAAAAGTAAGCTAGCTGTAAAAGTCTATAAGAATACTTAGTATCTTTTCCTTTGATGATGCTACACCAAAAATTAACCATTCTATTATAAACAATATTTGAAAGCGGGAGAGTACCTGTTTCACCGAACAACATTGAATTTGGCGTCCCTTTCTTCACTTTAAGAATGGTTCTAAGAAATTTTCTGAAAAAAATGTCAATGTAAGTGAGGTCTTTATGACCCCAGATTTCACATCCGTACAACAAAATTGGGAGGACAGTACTATTAAAAAGCTCTAAGTTAATGTCCAAAAGTAAGTAAAGATTGCCAATCTTACTAAGCAAGGCATACATGGCATTCTGAGCTCAGTTAATTTGCTTATTAATTGCTTTTTTAAATGTGCCATTATAATTGAATTCAATTCCCAAATAATTGAAGTCATAACAAATCTCAAGTATATCATTACTAGATCTAAATTCAGGCCTATTTCTGATTTTACCCCATGAAAAGACAACAATCAATGTTTTAGAGCTATTAACTTTAAGGTTCCACATATGAAAATAACTGAACAGTGCTTTCAATGAAAGTTGCAGTTCATTTTCTGACTCTGCAAGAAGAATTGTATCATCAGCGTAAAGTAAAATTATAAGATTAAGCCAAACTTCAACATCTTCATTGCTTAAATGATCAATAATATCATTACTTACTGGGCCCCTAGTTTAAAATGTTCTGCTTTAGTCTCTAGGCTACATGAAAAACTGTATTTTGCGGGAAGAGTGTGCACTCCCCTTAGTGGGGAGAAATGGAAGATATTGCCGTTTTATTACCCCACCTGTCTAACCAAGCACAACATCCGAGTTAAAAGTAAATGTGCCAGTGTGCTAGCCTAACCTTAAGCCTAGGTTTAAGTTAACGTTAGGCCTAACATTATGAACACTATCACACAAGCTCACACATTTCTGGAGTCAAAATAACATCCATCTTTGGTAACGATTTGAGCTCATGGCATTACAAATAACAACACCCATATTGACCACTTGCATATAATTTACACAATAGTACGTTTATTCTGAATATACCTCTTGAATAAGCTCATTTGAGGGTTGCAGAAGCTTGGAAAAAATCTCCTCCAAGGAGGCCGCCATTTTGCTCAATGTTGTTATAGGCTTGACTAACCAGCGGTTTTCTGACTCAAGCGATGGAAATCGCTACAATATTGGTAGTTATTGCTCACCTTCGTTACGGTCTTAACGAATATAGGACATTTTAAGTCACATAAGTATTTTGTTTTAAGAAATGTGTCATATGCCAAAAAAGCCTGATCCAGTCTAGTCCATTTTACAAGTCTCATACTACTCATAGGCCTTATGAAATTGTGGCAGGCGAATCACGAACCTTAGAGGCATGCCATAGGGGGGGGGGGGGGCCGAGGGAGTGGGAGTAAGTCTGGTTTCTAGGATATAGAACATTGTGATCAGATCAAGCGCCATAAACAATTTTCGCCAGCTCACTAAAATGGGCCAACCAATGTCATACGCAGTGAAAAAAAAAGAAGCAATGAATGAAAATCGCCTAAAACACTTACCAACTGTATTGAAATTGTTTCATGCATGGCAATACCCACAGTATATTTGTATAAGGAGCGAGTGAGCTGTGAACATCATACCCCACCCATACAAGTGGGGACGCCCGGCGAGTGGCCGGGGCGAGGGAGGCCCTGCAGGTTTTTGTTTACGGGCCCCCTAGTAGGATAGGGCCCAAGCCGGGCCCTTTTTAGGGGAGACTGCCCCATGCTTTTCTCTCCCCTTAGTTGCACCACTGCGCCAGGCGTATGAGGCTTCCCTCCCCACGAAAATCATCCCAACACCTACCAAAATTGACTCAAAATCAGAATTGTTACCAAATAATTGTATTGCAAGCAAGTTCAAGTCACATATTCCATTTTTTACAATTCAAGTTGCAAGTCTAGTCAAAAAATGGTAGATTTGATTTGAATCCAAATCAATCATTCCACTCAAAAACTTTAGATGTTTTATTCAAAAACCTTGGTAAAATAATACATTTCAATATATATTATAAACCCAAGTTGTTATTCGGACCGGGTTAGGACCATTTCGGATGAATACACAAAATCAATCTCATGCAGAATCCCACAGTGGCAGCCAAAAGGAATGTTTCAATTATTTGTCCGCCACCTCCCTGGTGAATATAGACCCCTACAATTTTGTCTGGTTTATGTTAACAATATATATCGTTTGTTCTCTATGCCATAGCAATAGCTTCTCGCCCCCAGGAAAAAAGAATATCATGGTGCCGCCAACAGTACCCAAAAAAAAAAAATCCTTTCACCAACATATGGAGGTATCATGCAAATATGTATTTTTATGGGAGGCATACAAACCCAGAACCAAAGTGATTCACTAAGATAAACAATATTTAATTTTCTCACTTGTATTTGCATTTGTTTATGTGTTCGCCTCCTTGTATAGATACATATAAGATTCAAACACAAACGGCGAAATTTTTGTCTATCGACCTGATACTTTTGCTTCTGCATGAATCTGTGTATGTAAAGTTAAGACAGCTTGCAAAGGTTTTCTTCAATGCGTTTATCAAGTAACAACAGTGGCAGCGTGGGTAGGGGGAAGGCAGGGGGACATACCCACTGCTAAGATTTTGAGGGGTGCCAAAAGAATAAAAAGGGCGGTAAAATAATGATATGCTCTTCTAAATCAAAAAGGAAATGTTTTGCTATTACCAGCAATTTTTATCAAATGAACATTGTGTTGAAAATTCGATTAGAACTATGTACATGATGCATTGTGCCAGATTACGCAGTTCTGGCAGCTATTACCTGTTACCTCTGCGACGGCAGAGCGAACTTGAACATTTTCGTCGCTCAGAAGGATCAAAACACGCCTCCAGTCATCAATGCTGCGAGAGCGACTGGAATCCCTTCTTCTTATGAACGTGCATGGAAAGAGACGCTCACCGCGTTATTAATATCTTTGGAAAATGATCTGCTGAACTGTCTAAAGCTCTCTTTTAATTTTTTTGACAACTCCTTTTTTTGTACCTAATATTTGATTTTTTTGATTTTTTATAATTTTTTCATTTTTAAAACCCTTATCATAAGATTGTCATGTTTCAAATGGGAACTCACAAGGACCTGGTTCCAAACAAAAAGTATCACAATAGTTTATTAGACGGTTTACCATATATACCAAAGCTCGGTGTTCAAACAAAATTACGAGACCCATTACCCGTAACGCCACTACGCCTGCTACAGTTCTACAGTTGTTGACAAATTTCAATGAGCAATTCAGCATATAAAACCCAAGATCGCAATGGGGAGCTGGTTTAGCCCTGGCTACCCCAGATAAAACAGCCCCACGCCGCCACTGAGTAACAATAGGAATTTGATAATACATATAAGAACTTGGATACGCAGAACGCGAACAGGGTTATTCGCTATTGTCAGATTGTGTCGCCACCGCCCTGTGTATTTCCTTGTAAAGGTTTGCACTACATAATTAAGAGCAATCAGTTAACTTGGAATTCTAATTACCTATCTGACGCATTCATTTTTTTCTTCTCATAAGTGTTCCAAATTCTCCATTAAAATCCAGTGTGTGCATGTTCCTTTGTGAATGATTTTGGTTATTTGCCGATTAGTAAACTAAGGGTTTTAATTACCAATTGGTAAACTAAGGGTCTAAATCACTTTTCTGAATCTGAATCTGATTCGGTTAAGTCGGCAAAAATCCTTCAAGAGGACATGCACGCCAACCGAGCGTATAAAGTATGAGTAAAAAAACTAGTTAGCAATACTAGTGTTAGTACGTTTAGCTTTGAAACAATTAAGACTTGGTGCATGTGCAATGTCTGTCTGTAAAGCATTTTAATCCTTTAGTGTGTGAGGGAAGAAAGAGTGTTTATATACATTCTTTTTAGCATAGGGAACCTGGAAATTAAGGTCATGATTATTTCTTGTATTAGTTCTGCCGGTGGGGATAAGTTCGTCTTTATTGATGGCGACAAGATTGTTATTGATTTTATATAGCATATGTGACCGGGTGTTGTATCTTCTTGTTTTTAGCAGTGGCCAATCTAACTCATGAAGCATGTTTTTTACACTAGATTTATAAGAGTAGTCTGCCATACAGAAGCTGGCTGCTCTCCTTTGAATAGATTCAAGTTTATCCACATCGCACTGGTGATGGGGGTCCCAGACTCCTGATGCGTACTCAAGTACTGGCCTGACTAGAGCTTTATAAGGAGTGGATTTAACGTCGGTGGGACAGTTTGAGAGGTTACGTTTTGATTGGCCAAGTATAGAGTTAGCTTTCTTGGTTATGTTATGTATATGTTTATCCCATCAAAGTTTATTATCTATTTCAACACCTAGGTATGGGTGGGAGTTGACATGTTTTCTCCAGCTATGTTATCACTTTAATAATATCTTACTTGCAAATAACAGGCATGAAGCATAGGTTTGGAGGGATGTGGTCACCCTTGATGCTGAAGATACAAAAGCATAAATTCTTGAATATAGTGCAAGATTCACCATTGTTGGGCAACCTTCAACCTTTTTTATTTAAGAAAAGTTATCGTTTTTTCTCATGAGAAAATTTGCAGCAAATCTCAACACAATTATTCTTGCCAATAAAATAAATCTTATGCTTCCTATTCAGGAAGTTCACTTTTCTTGGCTTTAAATCTACGCCATTGTATTCCCATTACTCGTTTGAGTGGCAATTGAGTGTTATATTCAAAAGAAACTCATTCAAGCTAAATGGTTTCTTTAAATCATGAATGACGTTCACCCGAGGTTGACAAACCATGAAAGCGATGTAACCTTGAGTCAGTGAATGTGCAACCTTCACCTCATAGACCCTTCTTTTCATCACGGTCTCTTACTGAGAAACTTTATGTGAAGCTCCTTACTGCCATATTCTTTGTGTTTTGTCGTGGACTCCTCATTGACGATTTTTTTTTCTTGTCAGCTTTGGGTAGATCAAGGAGCTGTTACTTTTGAAAGTAAAAGCTCCCTGGGTAAAAGCGACGCCGAAAGATTCATCAAAAGTGTGTAAGGAGGGGGTGGGGGACCCTGAAATACTTTCAGTTTTTGTCATCTTAATATTTTTGTTGTCATTTTCCTTGAAAGTGAATTTGGGTTGAACTGTTGAAGGTGGGCATCAAAACTTTAATTCATTTCTAAAAGAAGGGCTCCGACGCCACTGCGCTATAGTCACTCTAACTAATACATACATATATGAGACATGCATGGGGACAGCATATCTTTTAGGGGTACTCTCTTTTGGGAAGAAATCGTGGGCTTTATGACAAAAGAAATAAGTGGTATATAGTCAGATAGTGTATTTTCTCAGCACTGGACAGGTGTTTTTAGCAGAAGTGTATTCTAAAAAATATATCATGCAGTGGGGGCTCTAAATATAAGCACTGCAGAAATGTCGCCTTTTGGAAGAATATATACTGAACAGCAAATGAAATGATCAATTAAATGAAATAATAGATAGAACACTTATTGTAGAAATATTTTCATTGGGACTGGGAAATTCACGTTGGATTGCAATAAAGTTCTCATTTACTTGACATTTCTAATGCGAATGATGAAAGCCACTGTAAACCAGTGGCGTAGCTAAAGCCCTATTGGAAACAAGGATCACAAAATTTCCGAAAACTGATTTTTAGGCTTATTAGAGTGAGCAAATTTCCTCAAAACTTCCGACATTTTCCTCAAAATTTTTGAAGGCTTTCTTCAAAATATTCGAAGTTTTTCCACAAGTATCTGACTTTTTCCTCAAAATTTCCAAAGGTTTACTTAAAATGATTATAAGTTTTTCCTCAAAATGGACCGACTATTGCCTCAAAGTTATTAAGTATTTCCTGAAAATTCCCGGTAACAAGAGGGATGGAGAAGGGGAGGGGTGGTGGCTTCGATTGCTCTCCCCTCCCGCAAAAAAGTATGGCTACGCCGCTGCTGTAAAATAATGGTGCTGATTGAGGATATTTTGTGATTGAGGATATTTTCTTTTAATCTATATTCGTACACATTTGAAGATAGATCAGTTATTTAATTCGATTCTGTTTCAAACATGTACCCCCGGATTAGTTCAGGGGTGAAACAAGTCCATCTTATAGAAACAGAAACATGATGGTGAAGGAAGCATTAAAATATCATATCTGATAAGGAGATATTTAAGTTTGAAGTTTGGTGTAATTTGTGTAGAAACGACTAAAATAAGAATAGCTGTGACGTCACAGCCTCAGATTTCTCAAAATCTTTATGTATTCTATCACAGTTTGTCACTTTTTCCTGTGATTTTGTGGTTAATAAAGAACATTGGATATGTCAAAAGAGTAGTAAAACAGAATCTATAGTAAGGGTAACTATAATTTACCACCTGAAGAAAGTCAGAGGAAAATAATTCACATAGTTAAAAAGTTAAATAAAATTTCTTTAAAATACATTAACAAATGTTAAGAATGTGAGGATCAGGGCGCCAACCTTCCATCAGTCATTTCTCAGTTTTTACTGAAAATATGAATATATGAATACATTCTTAACAGAAAAAGATATTTTATTGTTTTCCTCACCATTTTGTTTCTTTTGAAGTCCTCAGACTTTAATATAAGATAACTTTGTTCACCTTATTTTATATGAAACGACAAAATCTTTTAAGTATTAGCAGTCATTTCTACGCAATATGGCAGAGCTTTGAACTTGAATATCCTGGGTATTGTTCGATAAATTCCTAATCATTCTGTTAATTTATATGCTGTATACCTGTCTATCATACTGTCATAGATGTAAATGCTTCATTGTCTAAAACATCTTTTACGAAGCTAATTTACATTCACTCCTTAAAACGTGATCTTGCAATACTCATGCGTTAGTTGAATTCTGTATATATGCCATCGCCTTTTAATGAATATGACGCAACGCACAATAGCTTCGTGCAAGTGAGAAAGTACCAAATATTTTTTCCTTCGAATTAGCAAAAGCTTTGAACTTGAATATTGCCTAGGTAACATCGATTGTATACACACTTGTCTGACTATACCTGCCCATACTCATTTGTGACTAGAAATGGATCAACGTTTTCTGGCCTTAATGGAAAAATTGATCACGAATGATATTCAGAAGTTTTATCGATCGTATTTCGATTAATGACAATTTAAGGGAGGTTTATTAATTTATGAAAGGCCAACGTATTTTTTTTTTTTAATGTTGCATTTGTTAAATTGTTTTAGATGAGTTATTATTACACCAATCTACATCTGTAACTGCTTGGAGAGCAGCTGAATAGGGAGTACCACCGGGATATGGGGAGCAATATTGGGATGGGGAGCACCACCGGGATATGGGGAGCAAGATTGGGATGGGGAGCAACATTAATAGAGGGTATAGAACTTCATTGGAAAAGACATACAGGGATGTCCCGGATGTGCTGCCAATGTGGATCATTAAGTAAGCATAGTCATCATAGGACGTGTCGCTGAAATCGTTAGTTTACAAATCGCGAAGTATAAAACTAGGTGACCGCAAACCACACATAATTAACAAGACGCCATGTGTAGAAACATGCCCCCTCCCCCATCCTTTCTCTCCATTGAGTTCAATTGCTCTTTCGAAGTAGAAAAAAACGTTTTGTAGCACATGCATGCATGGCCACAGTACCGTGACAGCTTTCTGCATACTATCCCTAACAGCCATTGGTCATACTTGTAGACCTGGTACCAATTATTATTTTTGTCCGAATTTGTTTTGAAATAACGCGAACAAGAGGGAAGGCGTTTCCCGCAGGCCCGAAGTCGACGACGACGACGAGTGAACACACAATTACAATGACGGGGTCGTCGCCTGCGTATTCGGTTATGATAGTAACAATGCTATCACGAAACGCTTAATATGGCCACGGCCTTTGATAACCAGTTGCGGTGCACTGGCGTGTCTGCCCAACCTAGGCTTGAACCCAGGGCCTCGTGGTATGTAGACATGCATGATAACCGCTACGCCACAGTTAGTAGACAAGGCCCGAGGTCGTAGAGGCCTGGGTTTTAAAGGCTCGTGACAATTAGGTGTGCATACATGGGTTGAACTAGCAAGATGTCTTAAAAGAATCGATCAATTTCACAGTCAGTATATAGTCAACGTTGGCTTATCAAAAGGGCCTTATCAAAAGGTGTGTCTGTGTGTTCAAGAAGACACCCAGATCCACATTCGCTCTCGGCGACCACGGTAACTCATATCATTAACTTTAACGTATCGAAAAAATAGGTGAACGGTTGAAAAAAGGCTCTTTTAAATCCTTAAAATTTTGTCTCGTATATATTGCACATTTCTTTTGGAAGTCTCGCTGAACGAATGGTGAAAAGCAAATATTTGTCTTAATAAACGTTCTGTCAGAGAAAGGACATTATTTTCTATGTGCTTCACTTGGCATCTGCCTCTCTATCCCAATATTGCAAAATATAATTATGTATTTTATTCTTAGCCAAATTAGGCGTGTGCAACTATTTGTCAACCGATGTCATGGCGACGCGTTTAGTTTATCCCAACATTATTTTGATCAATAATCTTGCAAAACTGCAAAATGGCTGAATAGAATACTCTCATTTGGAGAAAATATGAAACTAAAACAAGAAATCTTGATCACTTGATTAGGAATTTCTTTCCGCTAATTGGCATTTCAATATTTCATTGCGAATGAGGTTGTTGGACGCTTTTTACAAACGGATATAAATTATTGTTTTATGTCGAGATGGATCATCGGCATGACACGGTGGATAACAGGATTGTATAAAATTGACAACTCCAATTATGTTTGGAAGAGGAGTTACTAAAGGAAAATGTTCAAGTGTTTTTTTTCGTGAATAGCAGGATCAAGACTACGAAGGTTGAAACTTTCTCGTGTTCTGAAAAGTTTTAACCCTGAAGGTTATTTCGTGTACTTTATCCAACCCAACAAAGAGTTGTCCAAAAATATTAAGGCTTTAATCAGTTAGGGAGAGCTTTGCCTAGGTGGATGACAAATTCACCAGCGGTGTCAAGGTCTGCTTTCTGATTAGTTTATGGAGGACGTATTCATTCATGCGTGACAGACATCAGAGCCCAAAAGAATACTCTTTTTCGATCTGTGCCATTATAAACACTTGCATATTTTCATGGTGTTCGCACGTTTGTCGGACTGAGGAATTTCGGAGTGAGGTTACGGGAGAAAAGAGTGCGGCGCTGGCGTTTGCACGTTACTTCCCATACAAAGAAAAAATAAAGAATATCTGATCCGTACACTAGATTTTGGGTACAGGAATTAGATTTAAACAGAGAGAGAGGAAAAAATAATAATAATTTGTGTCAACTTTCGCCTTATTCTGAATAATTGGAAATCACATTAAATTTTTTTGAAACTCTCGGAGGAATTGGAAATCGATAGGAGCAGATGGCTCTTGTAAATATATTTTGCTATGCATCTCTATTTATTTTGACAACAGTATTTGTACGAGCTCAGGGTAAGTAACTAACACCTTTTCATAAAGTGCAAATGAATGAAGAAAGCAGTATTCCATGGTGTTCCATCTTTATTTGATCACCATGACTTTGTAATGTTATATGAACCTGTATATGGGGAAGGGGCAGGGTAAAATTACCCCCTGACATTGTGACAATTTTTGCTATATTCTTACACTGCAAACTATCTAAGGTAAGGAAAACTGGACCATACACCCAAAGCTCGCTTTACATACATTCTCCCCCTACTCGGTGACGTGATTCCAAATAATGAGCAGCATCGCGGTCCACCCCATGGGATAGGTATATCATACATGGCCGTAATCCTCGGGGGCTGAGAGGGATTTGATTCTCATCTTTGAAACCGGATTTTTATCTTAATAAGGTTTTTGAACATATTATCATTAACTTTGTGAAGGAAATTTAGGGCCCCATCCCCACTTTATGAAGGAGAATTGCGTCCCTAATAATGATTGTGACGTCAGAATCCATCATTTCCATTCTTATATTTAGCACTTTGATATAGCAATGCATAAGTGTAGAAATCGTCAGGCAAAACGAGTGATTTTGCTTAACCTGTTTATGAATTTAGATATTTAACTACCGATTTTTTTCTCTGTTCTTTTTTGCTCTCAGCCAAGCTACATACATTTATCTTTGATTGACAATGTGTGATATAGACTCTAAGCAACATACTATGCCACGCATGACTCCCAGCATGAGTGCCAGCCCCAGTGCAGGACACTTAAAAATAAAGGCCTATTGATAGGGCGGGGGCAAACACTTCAAGAGAGGTATTTGGGCAGACTGTATTTTTTGTATCTTATTTTTTCGTTTAATTTCACACCGCTTTCAGACGAGGATGCAGGACATACTGGTTACGCGTCTATATCTTTACCGCTATAGTTAATTCCTCCTGTATCATAACTATTCAGCGATTATTCAAAATAATGGACCTGTCATTTTAGCCTCATAAGTTATTTACAAAATGTGCACACAATAAAAAAAATATAAAAAAATTATCCTATTTTACGTAAGACAATATATCTTTTGCAATATCTGAATATGATATTGATTTCTGTATCCAACGGGAGCATGGGGGAGGGGAGGGAGAGGGGGCGGAAAGGGTTGGGCAAATCTTTCAGGCCAAATTCATGTGGGTGCATGTTATTCAGCACGACGAACAAAGTAAGTAGCCGTCTGACCGTGCGTAATATTTGTGTGGTATAAACATGCATGAGAAATGATCTCAAGACTTAAAGTCATTTGCATATCTCATCATCAATTTCGTAAGAAATGAGAACAGGTAATAAATTTTAGAACATTAGAGAATCGGTTGTGTCTATGTGTTTAAGTTAAAAATTAAAATTGGCTTGGATTATCATCCGTTCTAACGCCATCGCTGGGCTCAGTCTGGTGCAAATTATTTGCTCTCATGGTTTTTAGTAGATTTTGACCCAATTTAGCTGTTGCCTTTACACGTCCTGACGTCCATAAACCTATAACGGTGGATGTGTAACATAAATATCGATAAGGATGAAACGCTATGGCTGCTCTCAGTTGGAGGGGGTAGAATTATCTGGAACTCAAAGTTTCACACTTTTCTTGGTTCTTAGACATGTTGGATATGGTGAACAAAGTATTCTGTCGGGATTTTGCTTCAAAGTTGTTTTAAACAAAAATAGAAAAAACAAATATGGGTTAAAAGGTTCTCAGTGGGTTACTCCCAACAAATTAACCTTGGAACCATGCATGTGCATGTAGCGGAACGAGCTTTTCCTTAGCATAGCATAGCATAGCAAGGTTTAACGTCCCGAAAGCATCCAATGCTGGATATTATATCAAGACGGCCACGGCCTTTGATAACCAGTTGTGAACTCACTGGTGGCAGACCCACCGGGAAACGAACCCGGGACGTGCGGGGGTTTGGACAAAGCACTAACCACTACACCACAGAGGTCTGTTACTTATAAGGCTGGGATACCAAATGATCCAGGCCCAACATGATTTGGAGTTGGTTATCAAACCAAGGTGTATAGTACTTCCTTGAATAAAAAAGATCTGTTCACTGTTCAAGCATGTCCATCTTATATGACAGACTTCTTTTAAAGTCCTCTTTCATATCAGATGGTTTTGCTTGACCACTGAACTAATCTTTTAAACAGACATTTGGGGATGTTTTGAATCGCTGTCGTCTTAAAGGCCATCTATCGTGATTAACATGTGGCGGCGTACATTTGATTCCAAAACGAATCTGATTTGTCTATCACTGTAAATGTACATTATACCATTGTGTTTTAACCAATCAAAACACGGGAATTGAAATGTATTTACCTCCACGAAAACTGGCCTTTAAATTTCATAGAACAGAAAACTATAAATCTACTCGTCGTATAAAAATTAAGAACTTTCAATTATAGTATTTGTGGGGCTGGGGTGGGGATGCGACCCGTTCAACGACACCCTTGACTACAACGATTATTCTTAAGTGCAACTATACCTCAGTTATTTATACTTTAATGAATTGTATCTGCATGGCACCTATCCAACTTATTTTAGAAGCATTCAATCAGCCGCTCACGTGTCAAACAAATAAATCAATTGGGCATATTTGACCTTGTCATGTTAACTTGGACAGTTATATAATAGATCCTTAAATGGTTACACAAATTAGAGTTCTGTAACAAATGGACAATGGGTTGGGACTAAACATGCCTATCTGCCTAATAATCATTCTTTATAAGTGTAGCCTACTTCAGACTTTAAGCTTTTCAACAAATAACATTCGCATGCATTGGAAGAAAACATGATATAAATCAAGGACCTTGGAAACTGGTTTCACTCGTCGTCGTCGGCGGCTGGTTCTTGTATAAACCATGAAAAATAGTCAAACGTCTTATCAAAATTGGTCAAAACTTGACCAGTTGACCATTTACAGCATTTTGAAGTAGTCTTATAAATAACATTGGAAATAGAAATTCTATGAATTTCCTTTCACATGGATTTTTTTGGTGTTATTTTCGTGCTATAAATTGATAAACAGTTAAAACACATTTTAATTATTTTACTGCATGTCCATTTGCCATTTGGTCCACCAGTTACTTCATTTGGTCCACTACTTTTTCGAAAATTGTGCTTCTGGTGGGCAGAATCTGCATATTTTACACAGGGACATATCCAGAAGGGGAGCAACCTCTGTGAAAAAATATTTTGCATCTAACGGGACTAATCTCTACTGGGGGAGGGGTCAGAACTCTCTTTGCCCGAAACAAAACAAAAACGGTTTGAATTTTGGGTAGTTTTTTTCAAAAAATTTACTGATTTCTTTTTTTTGTAGAAATTTGGCTGACTTTTTGGGACAATTAACATATTTTTCAAATAAATGGCAATTAGAGAAGCTTTGAAGCTCATACATCAGTACATACCATAATTATTCAACAAGTCGCGCAAAGGGGGTGGGGGCAAAGGGGGAGCGACCGCTCTCACTGTTCCCCTTGGCTAATGTCGCTGACATGTTGTTTATAGATAAGTGGGGCAGATTTTCTTACACACCAAAAATTTGAACTGATAAATTAAGTTTCCATTCAGTTTTCCATTCAGTAAACCATTACTGTTAATCTGGAAATCTTCAATTTTCTGTAAATTACTTTCATTTTCGGACAATTTTTCTGGAAATTTCCTTCATTTCGGAAAATTTTGCCAAGATTACGACAAATTTCTTCAAATTGCTAGTGCTAGTCTCTTTTCTAGCCTTTCCCACGTGTAATTTACTTTTTGGTACCCGGAAGAGGAGAGCGATCTCTTCAACCCCGGCTCCATTGGCTACGTCCCTGATTTTACACGAGGGCCGAACGAGCAAAACAAAAAGATCATGAAAATGTTCATATGAATTAGAGGATTTTTTTCTTCAAGGGGTACTTTATCCATTTGTTGTCATTATTTTCTTATTCAAATAATCCTCTAAAGCTTCTGCAATAGGGGTACATTGTCTGATGCCATTTTGCCATCAATAACTTGATTGGCAAACTAGTGAAATTTCCATTAAAAACACCTGCCGTAGTAGATCATTATTATTTGAATTGGGGTTTCAAGGATCCTCAAATATAATTAGGCGGAGGAGGGAGTGGGTGTGTATAAATGTTTTCACTGCAAACGAATATGTCCGCGGATCTCCAATCTGCCAATTGAGATTCTATTCTTCACTTAATCTTATGCCGCTTAATGATAACGAGGAAGAGTTCCGTTGGGTATTAAGCATGTTGGGTATTGTATGCTAATACTGTCGCCCCGTATATACCTTGGGTAAACTGGTAAAACATCAATCTATTGAGCAAAATGTGCGCATTGTCCCAAAATAATCCTGAAAAGAGGCCACATCTTACCCCGATGAACATGTTGTGTTATATAACTTGAAAGATAGATCGAAACTAAACTCTACCAAAGGGCCTTGTCCACTTGGAAATACTATTGATTTGTACTCCAAATATACTGCTGTATATAGTAGAGCAGGCATAGGCGGGATTACGGAGTAATTACGAAGATCCCCCCACCCCCACACACACACACATGCTTTTGATCGAGTTATATATTTTGCAACTTAGCATACTTTTGGGATCCACTCCCCTTAATATAGATAAATTTGATTTCGTGACTTTCCACACACACATCCACACTTTTGGTAGGCAAACACCGCCAGTGCATGCATGGGAAGGTAATGAGGAGATGCAAAGATATAGGCCTATGGGCGTGATCATTGAAGGACTATATATAGGCTATGCATAATGCATTAACGGGGCAAAAACATACGCTCGTTGAAAGGTGCAAACATTGACCCAGGCCGTCATTTCCCCAATGTAACATATTTCTTTTGTTGTCAGACATTTCTTACAGAAAAAAGTTGCTCGTTAGAATTGAAGCGCGTCTGATCTGATCACTCTCATTCAAAAGATTGATGGTTAGTAAAGATAAGAACTTGTTTGCTCAGAAAAAGAGGTGCATGTCGCAAACAGTTTGGCCATCATTCATTGTCATCAATAATATTCAACTTTTGATTACGCAATTCTATGTAGATTGCAAAGAGACATTTTGGATTTTCCTTTTGATATAATTGTTTAAGGGCTAAACATTCCAATTACTGGATAAAAGTTATTTTATTTAGACTAATGATTGAATGAATTAATTAAGTGATTTGATATTTACAAACCTTTGGAGATTCTTTTCATTAGTCTGAAGATCTGTTTCTGCCAGATGTGCAACTTTTGGTACACCAGGGAAATAAGTCAAACAGCAAACTTCGTTTTCAGGAACTCATTAACTTGATATAACAAAATACAAATAACATTCAGGTGAATCAAATAAAAGCTTTTAAGCTGTGGTAAGAGAACATTTCGTTATGCATCTTGGCAATATTACTGTGTGTGCATGGAATACAGCTTGATTCACTAATGCGAGAATAATAACCTTCAGTACCTGTTAATATAAAGGGCTTAAGTTATTTATACAATAACCCCTTTTGTTGCCGAACAATAAGGGCGTATTTAACTTGGAACCCAAGAATATTCGAACACACCTTTGGTGTACATGATGGTGCGAAAAACCTTTGATACGAATGTTTAAATTAATAAGTATTTCTTATGGATATAAGAGTAAGAACAAGAGTAACAAATATTAAACCTGTGTCATTTCAAAATTCCTTCAAGTCCTTAGCAATAACGACGCCATTACTCTACGACCGCAAGCTCCTTTAATATAGCACAACAAAGGGAAATATAAAAAAAATCACAAAAAGTTTCAAAAATATGTTAGGCCATCAGCATTTTCCCTCTCGGCGATCCCTCAATCGGAAAGAATGGCTACACCCCTTATTTTGTCACAATTCCAATGATGAAAACTTTGCCGTCTTTATATTGATTTGCGTTTTCGCTGTCCTAAGTCATATTCGCAAACACACGTAAATATTAGTCGTCCTTGCCATTCTCATAATTGTAAAATGACTACCGCGATTAAAATGGGCTGCATCTATACAACCCAGATCAGAGAGATGTTATATCGGTATATAGGCTGATGTGGTGATGTTTGATTAGTTTTATTTTGTAAATCTTAAGAAAATTAAGGTTGAAAAGAAGCAATTATCGATATCCAGAGGGTTTATCCAACCTTTGAGATCGGGAAGCGGCGAGGCACTGGCCGATAAAATATTGCTCATGGCCTGTAATATTTTTGAGAGTTATGTAAACATAGTATAATCTATATTACCTTGTTTATCTGAAGAGCAAAAAAAAAAAAGTGTCATTGCCTCAAAATCATTTAGCAGCACCTCCCTGCTTTGAGCATATATTTTCTGGACCTTTTAATCCTCACTATCAGGTGAAGTGACGTAATACTAACGGCATATTCATGAAGAAAATTAAATATTTACCTTTACCAACTCCAGCACTGCATTTACTTTGTTTAGTTATACAAATATTCTTGCCCCAATTTTAGATGGCGACACCACAGCACCATCAATTCTTGGATGTCCAGTATCAGCAATACGAGTTTTTGTCCCCAATCTTGGCCAGACGGTTTTGGGGGCGTGGTCAGAACCAACTGCAACAGATGACTCAGGGGTACCTCCCATCGTTACCAGGTCACATGTTCCAGGAATGGTGACGTTTCCTGTGGGTTTTACAGACGTGGAGTACATATTTACAGACGAGGCGGGAAATGTGGCAACGTGTACCTTTACATTTATTGTTGCGTGTAAGTATCACTATCATATCCATACTAATAATTATTAACTTCATTTGAAATTGGGTCCCTGAATGCCAATCCTATTGACACACTATAGGATAATAAGAGCGTATCAAAAAACCATATCACCTGCATTACGTTAATTATTTTGCACTTGTCATGTCGAAAAGGTGACGGAAAGTTAAATTCCACCAAACATTCCGACGAATCGCTGACGTGCTTGGCCTGCTTATACATAGGACGGGCCTCATGTGATAGTTTGTGCAGGACTCTCACTCAATATTGTCATTTATTTTACATTCAAGCTTTTTTTAGGTCTCAAGTTAGTAGCGCAACTAGAGTCCTTGGGCTCGTGGGGAATTTGACGCTCGGGCTCCAAAACAAACATATTGAAATCAGGCAGTGTCATTGCTCGAGGCCCCCAAATCTTGCTCGGCCCGTGGGCTGGGTTTACCCTCCTTTCCACCCTATTGACGCGCCACTATTTGTAATATCATTTATATGGGTACAACAATGGAGGAAGACTCGCTCCAAGATAGGCGACCAAGCCCATTGATTTTGGAAAATGTCAATAAGACAATTTTTTCAGGCCCAGATGCCGACCGACGGATAGCTGTTAAGGTGAAAATAAATGGTCCTGATGTGAATAATCCCAATAGCAAAACAAGAGCCAGAGGCCAAATGTTATGAGAATAAGAATCCAGCCCATGCGTATGTATGCATCATTCTTTTACAGCGTGATGGGGAGTCTTGCGCATCACTTTGAGAATGAATCCGTGGTTGTCTTATGGATCCATGGTTGTCTTATGGATCCATGGTTGTCTTATGGATCCATGGTTGTCTTATCAAAGTTCTTTCAGAAGGAAAAGAACATCGCCTGAAAACAGAAAATGCTGGGAAAATGTTGGAAATGTATCGAGTTCAAATTAAAAACAAGGACTTTTAGCCATAGATTAAAGGTGGCAAAGTCATACACTCAATAAGCAAATAAGAGTTAAAGAAACTTATTCACCCCCGACTCCTGATGACTTCTTCTTACGAAACCTCTCCCTCTCCCATGTAGCGGTTATACCCTGCTATCAGCCTTTGTAAATTTATGGCTCATTTCGTGAGACTCGTCAAAGTTGTCTTAACGGTGTATTTGCAACATGGATCTCTAAAATCTTGAAATTCTCTTAGTGATATGACGGTGGCAGATATTGCTGCTGGGGAGGAGGTTAGAGAGGGGGCAGCAGTGCAAACTGAAGGGAGGAGTACATTTTAAATGTCAATGATAAATCCGGTAAATCCTCCACATTCATTTTCTATGGGAGAGGGTTAAGTGGGTTAAAAATATGCTCATGTGGACAAACTCGGTCTTCCCCTTAACGCCGCTATTTGATCGTTTATATATTCATCAACTGATTTTACCGTAATCGCTAATCATTTACTATTGCAATCTTCAATCATAGGGCTTAATGACGCCCAGGACCCACAGATCAGCAATTGCCCAGTAGGTCCAATCACTACACAAGTTGCAACCCCGGGTGCTACCACAGCCGTTGTATCTTGGACAGAACCAACTGCCACTGATGACTCGAGAGCCGTACGTGTGACGAAAAGTCACGACCCAGGATCCGAGTTTTCTATTGGCGAAACTGTGGTGACCTACACATTTGAAGACCCATTCCCGCGGATGATAACTTGCACTTTTACAATCATTGTTGGAAGTAAGTTGTTGAAAATTGATAGATCTAAATTAACAAATCATTGACATAGATGTCCATGGCAAAGATAAAGAAAGTAATAATTTAATCATTAACTCTATAGCTTATTTTTTGACCTTGCTCTCTTAACAAAAATGAAAGCAATGAATAGATGAAAAATCAATAATATAGGACTAGGGTCCCTTTTTGCTGCTCATTTATTTGGACTTGAGCAGCAGGGACTTGGTTGGTCAAAATTTGAGGTACAACAGGAAATGTTTCTTTTTCATGCTCAATTGTGTCTAATTTTTACAAACAGGAAAAGTCGATATACATGTGATTAGAATGCAAGTCTTGGTGGCTACTCCATTGAGGAGTTGAGTTTTCTTCTCTATAACCCTTGCACCACATTCAGTGCAGGAACCATATGGGGAAGCTCATTCGGGGTCTTCCAATCCTCTATTTCATAAATAACGTTACCATGTTTCAGGACTGCCAATATCAACCCCCACCCCCATTTCATAACTAACTTAATCAAGGACTTTTAAACACCCACTTTTTCGAGCTGGTTACGCCTCTTAAATAATCTACATCTTAAGTGAGATGAGATGATGACTCCATCGTACTCTCTTTCAGTAAATGGAAATGATGAAACTGCTCCTACAGTAGTGTGTCCCGAGAACCAGGATCTCCAAGTTACGCAATCAGCCGGCTTTGTCTTTGTGACGTGGACATTGCCAGTAGTCTCAGATGATTCAGATATTACAAACAGAATAGCCGGTCCTAGTCCTCCACAAGGGTTCTTCATGGTAGGGTCAATCGTAGAAGTCACTTATGAATATGAAGATAACTCAGGAAATATTGGCAGCTGTACCTTCACCATATCAGTTCAAAGTAAGTATTCATATGGTTATTTTAGAACCGAAGATGTAACTGACGGGGTGGGAGGAAGCCCGCATACAGCTACTGTAAAGTGAAATATTATTACATCCCCATACTAATTGACTACCTCCACTTAATAACACAGCTCCTCCTCGTCTGCAGGTCTATATGCTGAAAAGTTTCTCTTTAAGCCTACCTGCACCCGACACCTGAGTTATTCCTGAAAGCTCAGGTGTGACAATTCCCAACCCGACTTCCTGTTCAGTGTATTGCGTTTCCACTCCAAACAATGATTGTTTATCTGTCATCATTCCCATGCATGCCACAGCCAAGTAGCCGAAGGCTTATTGTAGGTACACGATTACACAAAGCAGAGCACTTTTGTTATTGAAATCACTCATCCGTGTCTTAGTGGGAGAAGTTTGTTTTCAAAATAGTGATAAAAATAGCTATGTATCATAATGCCTGAGGTACTAATGTGCATTAAGTGTGAACGATTAACGGACCATTTCTCCTAAGGAAAGATATTGCTTGATGAGTCTGTTCATATATGATATTTACTGATAAGAGCAAAGCTTTTACTTTGCTTTTATCAATGATTGCGTCAAAAAGAGATTAATAAACGAGTTTAATTTTATATAAGTATGAATTTTTTCACTTGAACAAACCGAAAGGCACGAGGAACCTCAAAATATTTGGTCTTATTTTTCGAGAACCGAAAGGAGGATGAAGGTCCTTATGTTCCATTTTATCTTCATTTTATCTTCATTTTATCTTTCATATAATTGTTGGGTTGGTCGTTTAGCGTTCCCATGGGTGTAGCCGACCAGAAATTGATACGCCCCCCCCCCCTCCCCAAGTAAAACAAATAATACAAACAAAATAAGGTATAATTTAAAGTTACAGAAATTCACTTAAATTTAGCTTGCGAAAATTGTAATAAATAGCTTTTTTGAAACAATTTTGAAAATATGAGCAATTTTTGCCTCGACGATTATTTAAATTCAAGTTTGATAATGTGTTATTCTTGAACCAAACATCGTTCTATATTTGCCAAATCGCAAAACACGAGGTAAACCTCAACTATTAATTACCGCATCTGCAACTAAAATTTGTCAGTTAAATTTGTTTTACTGTTTAACCAAGTCATATTAGGGTTTTCATAATGTAAAACAAATCGATTTGCATTTACGTGCTATTCGGATTTCAAATTCATCAACTCTTACAAATACTTAATTGAAGGAGGTGCATATTTTTTTTTTTCATGGAAGGCTGTTTTTCGTTCACAAACAATCATGATAGAATTAGGCCCCATTAAGAAATAGCTTATCACCCTCGCGCACATTAATTTTGAGATAAGCACAGATTTTGTTGTTGTTGTTGAAAAAGTACCGTATTTTGCTCTCGATCTTGGTCATTACGCGTCCGTCCTTCGTGTTCTTCCGTTTCTTTACACTGTCTACCGGAAAATGAACGATTCCTTTAGATTGCTTCAGACAGTTTTCAACAGTTTAATTGTTTAATACGTTGCAAATCGCCGAAATGAATTGGCTTGAGAAAAAACGCACGTCCGCATCACTTTTCCAACTGTCAGACTGTGTTAGGCAGTTAGGGAGACAAGCTAATATATATATATATTTTTACGGGGCCTTATAAGCGTGAATCTCCTATTTCTCTCTTCAATATAGTGTGTAATTGAAACATAAAATATGATTTTTGTCACAAACGGAAAGTTGTATTGTTTTTTACCTCCTGAGAACATGAATCTAAATTTGACATGCACATTTAATGACCTTGGAGAAAACAATAGACAGTGCTTGAAGTAATTTCGATTTGAAAAGGAAAATGTTGAAAATAACACTCTAAAAAATGAATGGTCAAATTTTGACCATAATTTGGTCAACTCTGCACCAAACCAACTTTGGTCAAATTGAACAACAAATTTGACCACCGAAAATAATGTCAATTTTTTCATAATTACCATATTATGGTTAAATTTGACCATGTTCATTTAATTTTGACCAACATTGGTTCGGTGCAGAGTTGACCATGTAATGGTCAAATTTGACCATTCCTTTTTTTAGTGTGAAAGAGCAAGCCAACTGTCAGCAAATAAACACCGCCAAGAGGGGCAGGGGCAAGTTACTCCGGTATGTGATTGAGAAAGGACTTCATACCCCTTCAAATTGTGAAAGCAGTTAAATGCCACCATTGGATATGGTATTTTTTTACGTGTAATAGTCTAATGAAAATTTTACAACAAAAAATGCATTTTCGCCCAATAAGTAAATAATGGTCCCTAGCTATAACTCTTCCCCTGACCAGTGGCGTATTCAGTGGTTTATCAGGGGGGAAAGTTGACCCTCCCCCTGGCAAAATTCCGTATGTAAAATATAAATAGCGGGTTATACAATGTGCTATACATATTAGGGAAATAAACTGTGAAAAATTAATATATAAGCTTAAATATCAGCCAATTTTTGTGACGATTTTGTTCCTATCGAAACAAAATCTTCAATTTTCGAACAATTTCTAAAATTTACTTGCAATTGCCTTCTATTTTTAGGCATTTCTATTCAATTTTTTTGCAATTTTCTTCAATTTTTTTGCAATTTTCTTTCAATTTTTGGGCAATTTTTTTCGACATTTGGGCAATTTTCTTCGATTGTTGGGTAATGTTCTTCAATTTTATTTTCGGGATTTTTCTTCAATTTTGAGACAATTCTCTACAATTTTCAGTAATTTCCTTCATCTTGGGCAATTTTTTTATTTTTTTTTTTTCTTTTCATTTTCTTTAAAGTTACGCAAAATTCTAATAATTTTTACAAAAAATTACAAAATTTTACAATACATTTATCACAAGTTTCCTTAAATGATAGTTTTACCTCCTAACCGGGAAGGTGACCCCCTCTTTATCCCCTCATAACCTATAACGCCTCTAGATAAAGCCATGTTCCGTTAATTTCCGTTTGACCCCTTGGCACCGAAAGCTGAATACGCCACTGCCACTGACCTCCGCCGTATTTTTCTCGACGGCACTGAAAAAACCAAGTCTTTACTTTACAAACTGAAACAATTTTTATAACATTAACAGCAATAACAACAACAGATACAACTCCTCCTGTCATAAGTAACTGCCCGACGTCACCCATCACTGTACTTGCTGCTGCAAACGAAACTAATGCTCAAGTGTTTTGGACACAACCAACTGCGACTGACAATCAGGGATTGGTCACAAGAACAACCAATTACAATCCGGGTGACAGATTTGAATTTGGAACGACAACGGTGTCTTATAACTTTTCGGATGGAGTCAATAAAGCTTTATGCGAATTCGATGTCATAGTTTTGGGTAACGAACAATTTGTTTCATGTCATTCTTAGCAGAAGAAAGATTTTGATTGTGATATTGAAAATGGCATCTCCAGTAGTTTTAGTTAAGTTTATGAGGAGGGTGTTATAAGAGGCCCAGATTGCTTCCGAGTTAGTCAAACTTGTAAAAAGAAGGAAATGAGATTCGTCATATGTTGATTTCTTGACTAATAGGCCCTTTCATGTTCCAGCTCTTGAGTGCACGTTTACAGTTCTACCTTACCCGTTTGATAGTCTTCTACTTCAGATTGAATTCACGGGAAAAGTAAGGAGTTGATCAAAGATTTAGGAAGCAAAGACTTGAAAAGTCATGCATTTATTTCATAATTTCCATATAAAACCGAACACTTGGATTAATTATAGTCAGTGGCGCAACCGGCATCGTTATTTCATTTTAGGGTGCACAGTCTCAACAAGGGGGAGGGCTCAAACTAATATAATTAATGGTGATAGACCAGTTGGATACTTAGTGGAAGCTAATTGAGAATTGGTCCGCTAACCTCCCACGGCTGTCCCCTCTGCTTTGGGTAGAAATGCTTTAAGATATACAAATTACTAATGCTGAAAACTTCCTCTAATCGTTGCAAAAATGTAATGATGAAACCATTATGATACTGATTAATTTATATTTATGTCTGTGTGTGAACGTGTACAGCCACCGATGTAACTCCACCGACTATCGACAGGTGCCCAACGTCATTTACGGTGCAGGTTCCAGAAGGAGGAAATACTACCCAGGTGGCTTGGGAACAGCCATTGGCGACTGATAATTCTGGTCAGGATACAAACACCTTGCTGAACTCGCAGTCTCATGCCAGGGGTGACGTTTTTGTTTTAGGAACAACGACTGTCACATATTCCTTTGTTGATTTATCAGGAAATGAAGCCCTCTGTAGTTTTGACGTCACATTATTATGTGAGTAAACCGGTGACCTCTTTGGTAGAACAAGGAATCTCCTTGGCTAGAATAGAATCATCCCTTAGATGCAGATGCATAGTTGTAGAGTATTGAGTGTCTCTTGCAGTTCGTTTGTCTGTCAATTTGTATCGGATCTTTCCCATCCGTCCATCATCCATGGATCATGGTTCAGTTCACTGACCTTGTCGCATGTTCAACTTTTTAGCTTTAGTTCATCTTGTATTCCCGATAATACCATCGTTCGTGTCATTGGTCAGTTAATATGTACGTGTTGTGCGGTCATGTGACTTCTTGTCATCACTTCACATCAGAATATGTTGTCTCTTTATCCTTTGTCGTTTTTTAGTTCTCATTAGTTCTACAGTAGTCTTGAAACTTTTAGAAGTATTCTGTCGAATGTTCGAAAAACATTATCGTTTTCTAAATAAACATTCTCAAACATATCTTTCCTTTGATCCCGTTCCCCGTATATTAAAAAAAATCACAAATTAATCATATTACTTAATCTTTAAAAACGTAATTAGCTTTTCTAAAAGCATTGACATTGGCCCTTACCTAACAACATTAAAAATGTTGGTGATATCTGGTTTCGATAACATATTTTTTAGAGCATGAAGCATTAGCTAAGACCTCAGTAGTGATTACAGCGGGCAGGGAGGGGATTCCCCGCGTTCGACCGAAATTGTAGCGCCATCCCTGGAACATTATTACCTCCATCATGTCTTTCATCCTCTATGTATGTGAGCGCGTTTTGTTGTTCTCATTAGTTCTACCATGTCATACAGAAGTATTGGAACTTATTCTTTTATATAAGTGTTCACTATTCTGACAAATGTTTAAATAACATCATCGTTTTCTAATTAAAAATTCTCAAACAAATCTTTTCCTCCTCGAGCTATTTGGTACATTGACTATAAGGAAAATAGAAGTGACCAATTATTTAATCTAAGAATGCCGTCTATTCCATTCGTATATTTGTGATGGAAAATAACATATAAAAGTAGCATGGGTATGTGGTAGTGTAGCTGTGATACATGGGGCAAACGTCGTAACGATATACATAGATAAAATAGTCAGATGTGAGACAAATTTGACCCTTACAATTTTAACAAGGGAGAGGGAAGAAGGTTTTCATTCATGATACCCGTGCACAGGGTCCGCATCAATCCCTTGTTATTTCGTTTATATTCACCTGTTCACTGTATTTTCACAAATCAATAACATTACTTATCTATAAAAAAACAAAAAAACATAAATAAGCTTTTCTCAAATTATTGACATTGACCCTTTACCCAACAGCATTAAAAATGTTTCGATGATATATTTCCAAGAGCACGAATCATTAGATAACATCTCAGTGGTGATAAGAGCGGCAAGGGGGAGGGAAAACCCACATGGTCGAGCAAAATCATGACGGCGCCAACCCTGGAAAATTACCCCCATTATTGTCTTTCATCGTCTATGTATTTGACTTTTAAACATTGTACTATGTTTTTTAGATTGCTATTATTTTGCCACCTACTTCTGTAGCAATGCTTCTGTTGAAGCCACAGTTCCTGCTTTTACTCTAGTCTATCTGATTAGGCCTATTTTCACTAAGTTTTCACTTTTTTTCTTGGCTGAAGGTGAGTATTCTTTTTCACTTTGTGCTTATTTGTACTTGCTAGAGGTGGAAGGGAGGGGGGGGGGGGAGTGGGGAATAGGGCTATTGGGAGCTTAACCAAAAATGCCGTATCCCCCCAGGGGCGTCGCGAGTTTTGACATATTGGGGGTGGTAACTAAATTTGCTCAATTTTGTTCTCTTCAAAATGCCCGAATTTTAGAAAACATGGCTTTCACATATATAATAATATTTGTGGTAAGACTTTTTTTTCTGTGTCATTTTTAAAATATATATTTATTACTTTTTTGCTTTTAAAGATTTTCGAATGAAATTTTAGATCATGATTCGAATAAAAATGAATGACCAGGGGCGGATCCAGAGAAGGGGGGTATACATTTCTCCTTCGGTGGCAAGGTGCCCCAATTTTCTTGAAAATATGCTTTTGTATGTATGTTATTGTGCTGTGCCCAACCCTACACCCCGTTCCCCGTCTCTCGCCCTTATCTGATACTTACCAAATAAAAACGCATTTTAAGTCTATAGAATTTATATCCATAATGAAAATTCAGACAATAGAAATAAGAATAAATATATGTGATTCTTCCTTCAATTTGAGCTATTCAAATGTCAAAAAGTTTCCGGAGCTTTGCCTGTTTGCCCATGGACCCCTCGTGGGCAGTTGCGTATCCAGCTTTCGGTGCCAGAGGTGGAAAGCGCTTGAAAATATGACTGCGTCATCTGAATTCTGGCTTAACGAAAAATAATAACTGATTAGGCTCTTGAACAAAGTGAATCACTGCCAATTTGATATAATGGACGAAGTTGGGCGATTTTTTTACCACATTTAGGCCAAAATTTAAACAAAATTTAAGACATTTAAAACTAAATTTCTGCGGTTTTCATTCTAATTTGAGCAATTTAGAAATAAATTTTGTCAATTTTCAACCAAATTGAGGTAATCTTGAATAATTCTGAGCGATTTTCAACCCAAATTTTACTAAAAAAAGAATTGGGTAAGCTTGATCAAAGTTAGGGTAGTGAAGCAAATTAAGGCGATTTTTTTATCCAAAGTTGGGCAACTGTAATCGCCATTTTTGAAACAAAATGTACAATTTAGTTCCAAAATTCTTTCATGTTGGACTCCAATATACAAACGTGTTTTATGGACCGTTCATCCTCACCCCCAAAATACTAGCTCGACACACCCCCGCCCACTATAGGAATCGAACCAAGGAAGAGCTATAGCTTGTCAATCTGATGCTAGACAGTTGAGAGCCGGGATTTTGACCCGCATTCTGACCATTGGTCACCACCCTGGTTCATTTGTCCCTCCCTCAAGAATAATTATACCAAGGAAGTAGTTTGTAAAGCACTGCCTTGACCTTACGAACAGCTTTAACCCATTCGCTATACGCAAGGCACTGTAATCACTGCCTTACGTGTGGCAGTTACACATTCGCTATATGCAAGGCACTTTTATCACCACTGCCCTACGGTATAGCCACGTCGTTTTTGTTATATTTTTTATATCATACAACAACTTGAGTTTGATTTAAAAGGAAAGCAATAGCGATACATAATCAAAATTTCTGCTGTTGAAATTTGGGGAGGAACCCCATGAAATGCCTTTATCCAGATCATATGTTCTTATACATACTTATATGGTGCAGTCTGACTCGGCTTACCTAATAAGGAAAATTCCGAAATTTTCGATTCGAGGCAACATGTAATTGTTGGTAGGTACCTTTTAAAAGTTTAGTGGTAAACTAAACCAGAAAGTAAAATAATTTCATTCTTTCAAGAAATGACTTAGCTGTTTCGGAGTCAGCAATATGTCCATGTAGTAAATATCCAAGATGGATATACAGGTACTTTTTCCATCGAACAATTGTTTGAAGTATCCATAAGATCATTTTCTTCGAAGTTAAAGAATCTTATTTACCTATGGCTTACTATACCAGTTCCGCGAATTATTACCTACAAGACCTTAGTATTGTAGGGATCCACCCTAAATAAAGACAACTTTACTTCACAAGGACTAGTGATTGACTTAATGTATTAATGCTATTCTCCTGTTACCTGACCCTGCAGTCCCAATACAGTACAACATACAGAATTTCTCCACATCAGAAACACAATAGAAATACCTAACACTGTAACAGGCTTAACTTAATAGAAATACTTAATACTCTACATCTTCCCCCATTTAAATCAGGTTTACTCTATTAATTTCAACTGATCTACATAAGCTACCCGCTGATCAGCTCCTGTCTCTGACTCAACAAAAAAATTGACTGAAAAAACTGGCTTTTCACAATTAATGATACCCTCCAATTGAGGGTTAATTTGGCTGAAAAGTTTCTTTTAGGAATGAAGGGTGGATGGGATTTCAACAGAAACTTATTATTGATTTTCACTTCTACACGACCCCTTGTTTTGTTGTAGATTAACTAATTTCTCTTGGCCTGGCTTTGCATGTTTTTTCTTGCCACAGCAAACATTGAGGTTTTATATGCACTTTCCCCTGTTTTCGATTAGTGCAACACAGGAAAAAGACCTGCCCCTGCATAGTATCAATCCACTGCCCTGGCCCCTGAATCTTCCAATTCAAACACAATTGGCATGGGAAAAACCATGTGACATCATTCTTGAAAGAATTGAGGGCGAACATGAACACTATGATGAATTCTGGATGAAAGGCTTGCTGCCTGAAGGTCCAGATTGTAGTAAATCTGAGCTTAACAGCTCATGCGTGTCACTATTGTAACGAGAAGCAGAAAGCTTGCTTGCACCAATGCTTATCAAGTCTGTTTTTGAAAATGTTGAGGTTTAGCATCCGTCACAACAACTGGTAGAGAGTTGCAAAGTGAAGTTTATTGGGCTTAAATTCAACAGCAAACTGATTTCCAGTATGATTAATATGTGTTGTGTAAGATTAATCAGTTTTTCAATATTTGTTTGATAAATAATATAGTTTTCGTTTTACCTGATTTTTAGATTTGAAATTGGGGTAGTTACCAACAGTTTTCGTATATTTTTTAACTAAATTGTT
Organism: Chiridota heheva; assembly: GCA_020152595.1. Taxonomy (NCBI): domain Eukaryota; kingdom Metazoa; phylum Echinodermata; class Holothuroidea; order Apodida; family Chiridotidae; genus Chiridota; species Chiridota heheva. The sequence continues at coordinate 463,424 of JAIGNY010001133.1, forward strand.
TAGAAACTCTCCATTGTACAAGAAGGAGGCCGGGCCAGGTCTATGACATATTTATTACTATAATCCATTAAATGATTTATTTAAATAGTTTTTCGTTACATAAACAATATATTTTCATATCATAATGCAGTACGTACAAGGTACTGTTAGATCATGCTACTTTCAGAAATGGTACAGTAGGCTTCCTTAATGCTGAATTCTTATTTCCAAAAATTTAAAGCCACACAAAATTATCAAAATAAGTCTGGTAAAATATCATTAAAAAATGTTGCGTATTATTGAGCCTTACTTGCATTGCTGAAGTGTCACTTTTCTTGTCTGTCAGAGCTGTTACAAAATAATTTATGTACAGACCATACCCCGGTTTAATCAATTGGAAGAGCACCAACAATTACAGTGAACTTAGTTTTGGTCATGGTTCTAGCTTGTACAGTGCACTAGGCCACCCACATAGTATATTTGCGATTAATTGTTTAAAAATTTTACTTAATATTTCGAAGAGTTATTCTGCTCTGAAACCTTTTGGGAACAAATTTGATGTATATGAAACTACAAAAAATCAGTCCTGTAATATGTCTCTTCCTCTTTCTTTCACTAGCTGGGATGTAGGTTGATGCATGGGAGGTAGAATAAAATAAATACTACTTAAATTACCCTACTTTGAAGCAGTGTTTTAGCTAGTTATTTTTGTGCTCAAAAACTAAACTTTGAGGGTGATCATATACCTATAAGGCAGTTTGTGTTCCAAACTGATTATCAGGATCCAGAAGTGTCTGAAGATTTAAATATATATCAACATTTACAGATATTACTTCCACTTGGATCCTTATTTTAGGGTTTGTTGGACCCACACTAATAACCAAAAGTATTTTTAGTAGTGTGAAAATGTAGCACAACCTTTAGAGTTTGTTCTAGGACACTGGAGACAAATACCATATGTGACATGACAGGAGTCATTATGCAATTATATGTGAGAACTAGCTATATATAGAATGATGTCACAAGTGGGATGTTCTCTTCCTATAGCCCTCATGCATATGCATGTTTTTTTAGTATGAACAATTGGCCAATCACAACTCTCACAAGGGATTTTTTAATATTTTGTAAAGTTTCTCAATTATGTATTTAATTCTCTTTTGCTCCCTGTTTAACTTTTAGCTGCTGGTGTTGATGAGACAGGTCCAGTAATTGAGAATTGTCCGGGTCCTATTGTGCAGCCATCAAATGGACAGACCTTTGTTCAGGTGGACTGGAATGATCTTATTGTGACTGACGCACTGAGTCCCCCTGTCACTGAAGTATCAGGGAGAACTACCAGTGAGGGCTTCTTCCAAGTTGGCACAGAAACAGTTGAATATATATATCAGGATGCTGTTGGCAATCTTGGAACATGCAGATTTACTGTCACCATAACAAGCAGTAAGTACTGCATCGGGTTGTATGTAAATAATTATGAAGTTTATATTCAAAGCAAATTTGAAAAGTTACATGTACAGTATTTCAATCACAGATGAAAAGATACAAGTGAAAAAAGTTTCAAAGTATTCTTGAAAATAAGATTTCTTATTAGCAGGCCTTTTATATCCCTGATATGACAAATTTGTATTTTAGTCCTTGCTTTTCCAATACAGTCTTATCAAGTTTTTAAATGGTGCATTTGTTGGAGACAAGAATAACATTTTTGCAGCTTTTTCCACAGAAACAATTACCCTGGTGACCCATTACTTCAATTTTGATTATGTTTTGTTTTTATCGTCAAACTATTATTTGTCCCATTGGCATCATATTCATTCATATCATTTCATCTTTGTTTTGTTGAAGCAGAAATATTCCTCTAAGCAACTTCTATTATAATGTTGCCTTAAAGGAGACATCAAGTCTGACATAAAGTCTGACATAATATTTATTTCATATAATAGAATTTAAAATAACAAATCATCTAACCAAGTTTCATAACTCCCAAAGCAATCTAATACATTTATTGTAATCGTTAAAAACTTTAATACCACTACTAAAGAGTACCATGGGAGCTGCCATTTTGATTTGAAAACATGCAGATTATGATGTCATCAGCCCAGCAGGATGTTGGAATGCTTTGTATTTCTTTATAATCTACCTCAAGTTTTCTAGTTTATGAAAAAATGTTTTCTTTGTGTAAGGGTCAGGGACATTTTTGTGTACATATGAAATTATTAAAACATTCTATTAAAACTTTGTACCACATTATTTTGAAATAAAACTTTAATCACATTTATAAAGAAATACATTATAATCTTAATGTCTTTATTGGGGAAATTATGTCATTATGTACAATATTTCAAGACAGAATTGAACAAAATGGCAGCCTTCATGTGTCGACTTCAAACATAAATAACTTGAGATAGGAATAAGATTTTGACTTGCTGTTGATGGGTGTTGGTTAAGATTTGTATCCTCTATTATATGAAATAATAATTGGATCAGACGTTATGTCTCCCTTAAGGTGATCTTAATCAGGTTCATACCTTAAAGGTATCGTTTTTTGGTTATTTCACTTTCAGTGTATTGTATTTCCTTTACTAAGAAGTTGCTTAGATATCAACGTTTCTGAATGTTTTTGTTTTAATGAGAGACATTTATGGGTAGGGGATGTTTTGGAAAAAGTTGACAAAATCTTATTTATTCATGCAGCTGATGATGTCATACCACCTGTCATAAGTGGATGCCCCAGTGACATTAGCATACAGGCAGCTGTCAATCAAATTGGAAGTGTTGTACAATGGATGGAACCAACAGCCACTGACAACTCTGGATCTATTCCACAAGTCACACAGACCCATTTCTCAGGAGACTTCTTCAATACTGGAACAACCACTGTGACGTATACATTCACAGATGCTTCAGAACAGATTGCTATATGTTCTTTTAATGTCATAATTAGCGGTAGGTCTAATCATAACCAATGATATGATCAATTTTGTCTTTCAAGGACACATAGAAGGAACATTAGCTTCTATGTGAAATCTTATAAAAATTGAAAAAAGAAACAATCTCATCACATTTGTTTTGTATTGTAAAGTGACTTGAATGTGCTTTCACTGGCATGTGCCAGGTATTTCCCCTTACATACATACATGTATTTCAACATGTCATTCATTAACTATGTGTGCAAACCAAACTATGTTTTCTTCCATTTTGAAAACAATCTTTCTGAACTTTTTCTTTATTGTTCACAGCATCAGGTGCTGATGTCACTGGCCCAGTGATTGAGAACTGTCCTGGAACAATTGAAAGGGCTGCCAATGGACAGACATTTGTATCGGTGACCTGGGACGATCTGATTGTATCTGATGCACAAAGCCCACCAGTGACGGAGGTAGAAGGACGATCCCAAAGTGGAGGCTTTTTTCAGATTGGGACCACTCGGATTGACTACATCTATCAGGATGCAGTTGGAAATGAAGCGAGATGTTCATTTGATGTAATAATCACAGGCGGTAAGATTTTAAATTTTGAGGAAATATTCTCAAAGTTACATCTTTTTCCATGGTTGGAGCATGAATTGTTGCAGAAGAATTTATTAAAAAACAATGGAATTATGATAATTGCTAATTATTTTAGGTACTTTTTGATTCAATCAAGCTCCCATGCTCTAATAAGCACCTACACAACTGTTGTCTGATTTGATAGCATTGATCATGTGCATTAGTTCAAAAGCAAAACATATTAAAGTTTTCGTTCATTCGTTTATTTGAACAATCTGGATACTTTCCACCTAATTTGCAACATTTTCCTGCAAAAATACGAAAGTGAATGTAGAGATATAGGCCTCTTAAGTTGACCAATGTTACAGTGGCTGTAATGGTACACTGCTTTGTTTTCATTGACAAAGTTGGTCTTAAGCTTTTCGCTTGGTGTTATGACATCATCCTGAATACTCAAATTCTATACACACACTAGACTTGTCGGATAATGAAGCTGGAAATCTATCATTATCATCCTCTTAAAAAATCTCTTTTGCTATTGTTCTTTTGCTGTCGGGGACGAATAAGCAAAAACATTTTTGCAGACCATCTGACCCAGTTTTTCAAGTGTACATGTAATTGCAAATCAACTTTTTTCCATTGGTGATTTAAGATTGCAAATTGCAACTAATTGTTACACTGTTTTGTATATTTGTCTCATGCACATGGTTGCTTGTTAGGAAGGGAATGTATCATTACTTGATTATTTTCAAAGATTTTTAAAAGCACCCTAGTTACCATTTTGATGATTTGATTATTTATGAAATATTTTATGAATTGATATAGATTGATACAATTGTTCTTGCCCTATAGACGGTGACCAACTCCCAACAATCACATTTTGCCCACAATCCACAACCGTTTCTGCCACGGGCGGCAGTGGAGCAGTTGCAACATGGCAGGAACCAACGGCAACTGATGATAATGTTGGTTTAACTGTTTCTAGCAATCGCAATTCGGGAGATGTTTTTCCTCTTGGTAGTACAGAAGTAATTTATACATTCACAGATTCAGTTGGGCAATCAGCAACATGTACATTTACTGTCACTGTAGGAGGTATGTGAGAGTCATAATTCTTTAAAGAATTTTATACTCAAAATGTATTTTGTGATAAAATTGTAAGTTTGTTAATTATTTATGTAAGTATTGATTGCAATATCAAGATTAATTTTGCTCAATAATGTTTCTACTATTTCAAAATTAGAGTAGAAATGTACTCTTTTCATCAGTTGGTTTATTATTGTTTAGAGATGCATGAATATAAAGAAAAGAATAATTTCTTAACCTTGCATTATGCTCTAATGTAGTGTGGTACAGGTCTTCTTCAAACTAATGTTCATGAGGAAATAACCTTCCTTTAATATGAAGAATGGTCCATCAATCATTCATGGGTCTTGCACAAAGTCCTCCTAAGCATATAATGTATATTCATATTTAGGCTTAGACAAGGACTAATCTGATTCACATCACTGAATAGCAGTTATGTAGCTTGAGCCCCAGATGAATGACCTATTGTGTACAGTGTATCAGTAGCTGGTTGCTAACAAGTGAACTGTGAATAGACTATGAATATGCTGTAAGTTAAGAAGGTATAGATTACTCCTGTGTTGTATATGGTGTAACAATAAGTGGATGCTAGTTAATGAATTGTGAAGAGTGTCTCAGGTTGAATGGTGTGGATTACCCCTGATTTTGAGAAAATTGAGGGTGTTGGGTTGGAGGGGTCTAAGGGCCAACAATTCTTAATGTTTGTATCCCTCTTATTCTGCCATTTTAGCCTTTCATTTTCCTAAAGTTGGTGTCTTAAGTACACCTCATGCCCTGTGTGATCTGTGTGGCTGCATTTTGTTACAATGCAGTACAAAACTATACAATTCAATACAGTTCAATTCAATGAAATACAATATGATTATACTATTTCAAACGTAACTTTTGCTGAAGCTCTCGGATATTGTCTATTTGCATTAGTTGCCATAGATATTTGATGAAAGGGTAAAATTAGATGTTAATTGTGAAGGTATATGTGGTTAAGATAAAAAACATCAGCCATTCTCCTTTGTTGTATTGTAATGATTTAGTGTATGATTAGCAATATCTCTTTTTAAGCTTTGAAATGACAGCTTTTTAACCAATTTTGATTTAATATTTTTTTTTTTTTTTGCCTTTTAGATTTGAACACAGGTAATGATATTACAACATGTGTATACATCAAAATATTTCCTACCATTCTTGTACTATATTTATGACCTCTTTCTTTTGTTCACATTTAAGCTTTAATCTATTTATTAGATTTTTTTCATAGAATTTTTTTGATGTCAGTCATTTCCTCTGTTTCATGATATGCATTCCACTTATGGTTTGTCCTTCATTCTTTTTCTAATCTTGATCTCTTTAAAGAATTCATTTCACTGTTCACTTTCATTTAGGTTCAGGTGATACTGAGAATCCTGTACTAACCTGCCCAATTTTACAAATAACTGAAGCTCCTGCAAACAGTGTTGGAGTCACTGTCTCTTATAACATCGTCTGCCAAGACAATATAGATACAAATCCACTGGTGATCTGTAATCCTGCGTTCGGTTCCTTCATAAACATTGGAACGACCAATGTTGAGTGCACATGCACTGATGCAAGTGGCAATGCTGATATATGTCAGTTTCCTCTGACTGTTGGAGGTAAAAGAATATGAAATGCACTTAAGCTTCACACTGTGTCTGAACAACTTGTTGTTGGACAAAGCACACACACTTGATTGGCACTGGTCTGTAAAGGGTGATGGGTTGTGGTGATGGTATAGCCAGTGTGCAAATATTGAGGGGGCTAGATATTCGGCCTGTTTACTCAAGCAAATTTCAATCGAAAACATTTATTAGGCCATGGTAAGGGCGACCATTTCACAACACATTTTGATTTGATTTGATATTGAAATATATGCAAAATGTTTGTAAATACATTTCCCAGAAAGTTGGGGGATCTGGGACCTACCTTCCCCTCTCCCACCCCAGCTTCTGATTTGGGTTGACAGTTTAGTGAGAAATAGCAAATGGAGTAACAGTTTAGTGACTGCATTTGGTTTCAATACCTCTAATGTAACAAATTGGACTATTTGCAGTTCATTATTTGGACCACATAAACCCTAGTTTTATCATTCTCTACTTATGTTGTCCTTTGGTAGTGATAATCACAAATCATAAATATTGAAGCATATCACTTGATCAGGATAACAATTTGCTAAAGTCATTAATAATTTATCCTTTTCTCAATACTTTTTCATTTACTCCAATTTGAAGTACTATCCACAATGCTCAAATGAATGTAGTCAATTATTCTTTTATGATGCACACTTTTTATCAAAATGTGCACTCATATCTATCATTGCATGGTTCTTACTTCTATCCACATTTGCATGCTTAAATTAAAGATTATTTTAGAGGTGCAGTGTTTTTATGCATATTTAATGCATAGGGCAAAGGACTTTGACAAAAGTAGAATGTCTTGACTTTAGAAGGACCATTCACAAGTGCAAAGTCCTTTAAACCATGCGTTAAATACGCATATAAACACGATGCCAAAACATTATTTGAAAAAATAAAATTTGGGTGTTAGATTGATAAAGATGCATAAGAAACAACAAAAAAGAATGAAAAGTTTACATTCTTTTTTTCTCGCATTGTTGAGAAAGTCACCTGTTGTAAAAATGAACTAAGCCAAACAGGGATTTAGTGCATTGGTCATGACAATGTAAATACTCCATAGAAATTTTATAAACCCTGTTAACCCTTATTATACCATGCAGCGATATTATCACTCTTTTGGGTGCCCTGTCTCTTTGACTCTGCCTCCCAGGCATATTTTTATAAAAAGTGCTGGTAGAGTAAGGGTCAATCAACCTGCGACAAGTGTGCCAGCCCAAAAATATATGCAGCATGGTCCCAGTGGGCGGCCCACCGGGTCACTGAAGCGGAACGAGCTCAAATTTGCTGCTCAAAAGACAGAAAACCCTTCAATAATCAGCCGCTGCTTAAGCCTTACTCTACCATGCGGTGATATTATTGCCATTTTGAATCAGCCTCCCAGGCGCATTTTCATAAATGCTGGTATAGTAAGGTTAAGTAACTGAAAAGCATGTGCAACACTTTTATACTATAGGTGACCAAGAATTTAAGTCTGTATTCAATGATAACAGAAGGGGTTTTGAAGTAGGAGTCAATGCTCATACAGTTAGTAGAAATCCAACTTCTTTGATAGACGTAGTACATACAATTTGCAGAACATTAGCCTGAAAATTTTGGAAAACAGTTATCATTGATATTTTTTATCTTTTTCCTCCAATGAAAAGATTATATTACAAATGCTTTTAGCAAAATTTCAAGTCGTGCCAAAGTTTTTCTGATTGTGAACTTATTATTGGCATACCTGGGGCCAAAAAGAGAAGATAGTGTATGCCTGGACAAAAGTATTTGACGCCTTTTCTTCACCGCCTTCCACCCCATTTCAATGTTGAAAATGGATGTTAGAAGTTGCAAGTGCAAGTCGTGTCCCAACATTGAAATGTGAAGGGGGAAAAAGGTCAAGACAATTGTCTCTGATTGTAGAGCTTTTATTTAATTACTTTGCAATATTTTCTGCCAAAATATGGATTTGTTTCTGTCATGTAAGGTACCACCCAATATTTAATATAAAACCTTTTTTTCTCCATTTTAAGGATTGTAGTACTTTTGTTGGTCATTACGTTAAAGCATGTCAAGTATTCTTTTCTGAGGCAGTCTTTTCAGTATTTTTCTGTTTGTAGTTTGAAGCCAATCTGAAATTTCAACTCTTCTGACCACTTTCAAAAATAATCTTTTCACAGATGTTACAAGTCCTGTTTTTGACAATTGTCCGATGATGGCCATCACCCAAAACGCTGTTGCAGGTCAGACCCAAGCTACTGTTAGCTGGCCTGAAGTGACCGTTTCGGACAACTCCGGGCCAAATATTAACATAGTGCGCTCACATACATCAGGGTCACTGTTTGATATTGGAACGACAGAAGTAATACTCACTGCAACTGATCCATCTGGCAACACTGCAACTTGCACATTTGATGTGATTATTGGCACAGGTAGATGCTTATTGATGAATTTACAGTTTTTCCTGTAGACTTTTCTCTTATCCTCTCTCACTATTACCTCTGATGTGTAACATGAGCTTCTTCCCTTGTATTTTTCTTATCAACTGTAATGATATCATCTGAGACTTCCTCTCAATCTTGTTATAAAATGATGTTTTAGGGTCTAAGCGGTAATGGCAGATACTTGATACAAATGAGACAACTACACCAGACTTCATGTTTCTGCTGGACTATATACCATACAACTTCACTGAAACGAGTCATAAATGCAAGTGATATCATATAACGTAAAGAAGATAATGTGGAATGAGAAGAAAGATAAATTAAAAGATCAAAAAGGCAAATGGAACTAGGTTGCCTTAGAAAAAAATTAAATGGAGTTAATTTTAAATAAATTTGATGAATTATAAGTGTATAACACTGTCTGCTACCTCATGGTTTTTTGTAAAAAGGTGGAATCCTTGAAAGCTCAGGTGATTTGTAATCAAAATTTCTCCTTCTAGCCCTCTATTTTTCTCAAAAAGTCCAATCTCTTTGCAAGCTTTGAATAGTTGAACACGCTGTCCTTCTGATAGCTCTAGTTTGGGATTTAATTTCTGCAATATTTGATAATATATGAATTATACAAACTTTACTGAAGTATTTTTTCTTAACACAATGTGGTTTATTTCAAAATAGGCGATGATACCACTCAGCCAACGATAAGTTGCCCGCAGTCTGAAGCACTTAATGCATTGGATAATTCAAATGGCAACACAGTATTTTTTGATGTCACCTGCACGGATGACATTTCACTGAGTACAACAATTGTGTGCAACCCATCTTCAGGGTCCTTCTTTACCATCGGGGTCACCACCGTCATGTGCATGTGCTCAGATGGAAATGGAAATACTGCCACCTGTGCTTTTCCAGTCATCGTTCCAGGTACAGTTACCAGCTATCAATTCAACTAAGTGGCAACTAGGGAAATTGAGGGGTCAGGGGAATAAAGGGGGAGGGGGTGTGAAGGTGTGGTTGAGGTTCCCTAGGTCAGTCAAGCAGCAAATGTGCACTCTATTTGAGGAGGGGGTGAAGGTGTGGTTGAGGTTCCCTAGGTCAGTCAAGCAGCAAATGTGCACTCTATTTGGGATGTTGCCAAAAAAAATCACTCAAACTCTCGAAGTACACAGGAATTTAGGATGGGTTTTTACACTTATTTATCACAATTCAGGATTTCATGTTTTTTTTGTTTTCACACTGGAGCTTTGTACCTGATTCTTGTACCATATGGATTGTTTCTTGCTCCTGGGGCAGAGAATGCATCCATGACATGGTGACATTTTGTGACAAAATTTCTTTGTCCAAAAGTCTGTGACATTTTAAAAATTTTGTGACAAAATTAACATAATCAGATGTACAGTATTAAGAATTTGTCTGATATTTTGTGACATATTTTACCCCTTCACTCATAAGCCGACCACCCATAACCTCAACCTCTTCAGCATCAGCCGTGTCAAGGCCAGACGCACTATCAAGGACAGTAAAACCAACACTTGGAACAACTTTATCTCTTCTTTCACCACCAACACCCCCACTAAGAAGATTTAGAGAATAGTTAACAGCTTCCACGGCAGAGTAGCCAAATCTCCCATCTCCCATCTCTCTTGGAATGGTGACCTTCTCACCGCAAAAAAGGACATCGTTAACCACCTCGCAGCCTCTTTCAGCAACATCTCTTCCTGACCAAGTACTCCAATGCTTTCAAAACTAAAAAGCTTGCGATGAAGCCCGGAGAATCACTTTTCCCTTCGACAACTCCGAAAACTACAACACTCCTTTCACCCTTTCTGAATTAAACCAAGCCATCAACAGCGCTGGCTCCACCTCCAAGGGCCCAGATAACATCCCCTACCAGTTCCTGAAACACCTCCCCATCAAGGCCACCACCACCCTACTCACCATCTTCAACCACATTTGGTCCTCACACTCCCTTCCCCTTATTTGGAGGACAGCTATTGTCATCCCTGTCCTTAAACCGGGGAAGGACGGTACCGACCCCTCCAGCTACCACCGACCCATCGCCCTCACTTGCTGTCTCTGTAAAATTATGGAAAAAATCATTAATCAGAGACTAAACTGGTTCCTCGAGACCAACAGAATCCTCTCCCCTGACCAAAGCGGCTTCCGAAAAAGTCGCAATACCCTAGACCAGTTAATTACGCTCGACACTGCTATCTGTGATTCCTTTGCAAAAAAGGAACACCTCATTGCCATATTTTTTGACCTCGAGAAAGCTTTCGACACTACTTGGAAATTTACGGCATTACCCGCAAACTTCACACCATCGGCCTCAGAGGCCACCTCCCCATCTTTATTCAAAACTTCCTCTCACCCAGGCAGTTTCAAGTTCGTATTGGCCACACCCTCTCCAACCCGTACCCCCAAGAAGAGGGCATCCCCTAAGGCAGCATCCTCTTTCCCACTCTCTTCAACCGGAGCATTAATGACATCGCGAATAACTTCGGCCCCAGCATCAAACGTACCTTCTACATGGATAATTTCACTATCTTCTACTCCTCCCCTAGCTTTCCTATTGTTGAAAATAGGCTCCAAATCAGCCTCAACCAGCTGCAAGTCTGGAGCAATAATAACGGTTTTAGATTCTCCAAAGACAAAACTTTGTCATTTCAACAACCTCCACCCCAACCCGAACTTTGTGCTCAATGGGAATCGCATCCCTAAATTTGAACACACAAGGTTCCTGGGTCTAACTCTAGACCCCAAGCTCACCTACAAGCAACATATCACCAACCTGAAACTAAAATGCAAGAGCTCCCTTAACCTCCTCCGAATTCTCTCCAACACCACTTGGGGAGCGGACCGCTATGCTTTCTTAAAAATTTTCAGGCTTACCATTTGTGCCAAGCTTGACTATGGCAATGTTGTCTACTGTGTCGCTCACAAGTCATACCTCAACCACATCAACACCATCCAAAATGAAGCTCTCAGGCTTTGTCTGGGTGCCTACAGGACCTCCCCAATCACCAGCCTTCATGTTGAAGCCAACATATCCCCCTTTCTGCTAAGGTGTAGAAAGCTTAGCCTCTCCTATGCTTTTAGAGTCCTCACCAACACCCAGAACCCTGTTTACAACCTCATTAGGTACCCCAATTTCTCCTCCCTCTTTGATAGGACTAAAACCCTATCCCCTCCCTTCAGCTTACGCATTAAATCAGACTTCTTCCATCTCGGCATCAACCCTGCCACTCTCGGCACCTACTCCTGGCCCAATTTTCCTCCTTGGGCCACCCCTCCCTTCTCTCCACCTAGACCTCTCCACTTATCATAAAACTCAAACCCACCCTAACCTCTTCATCAATCTCCACAACCAAATCAAAGACTAACTCTCAAATTACACCTTCATCTATACTGATGGCTCCAAGGAAGGCAACAAGACAGCTCCTGCTGCCATTATTTAAGATATCACCCTCAGTAGCAGACTTCCTGACTACTCATCCATCTTTTCTGCCGAGGCTAAGGCCATTCTCCTCGCCCCCAACTTTATTGAGTACTCTCCTCTCAGCCACTTTGCCATTTTCTCCTACTCAAAGGCTGTTCTTACTTCATTACTCAATCTTAAATGGGATAACCTCACCTGCCACCTCCTCCTCCGGAAACTCTTTTCTCCCACCCTCTGCAGGAAAAGTGTTCTTTTCTTCTGGATACCCAGCCATGTTGGCATCCCTGGCAATGACAGGGCTGATGCAGCTGCTAAACTTTCCCTCAACCTCCTCCCTACCTCTTTCCCAAAACCCTCTCTGACATCAAACCGCTTATCGCTTCCCTTGTTCATGACTGCTGGCAAACCTTATGGAACTCCTAAATTGATAACAAACTCTATGTCATCCAGCCCACAATCCCGATCAAATCCACCATCAACAACCTCTCTCGTATCGACAACGTTCATATTACTCGTCTTAGAATTGGTCACACCCACCTCACTTACTCCCACCTCCTTATTGGTTCCCCCCAACCCCTCTGTAACAATTGCCACTGCATCCTCACTATCCGTCACGTTCTCCTTGCATGCCCCCTGTACAACCTTCCCAGAGCTTCCCTCACTCCCTTCAACTCAATTGCTGAGTTCTTTCAGAGAAATCCCCAGATAAACTTATCTCCTTCCTTCATCATGCTTCCCTCTACAAACCATATTTAATTCTCCTCTTCCACCCACTCCCTACTTGTTTTGTTTCACCCATGCACCTCCTCTCTCGATCACAGCTTTCTGACTTTTGTTCTTGAATTTCTCTCATTCTCTCCCTGTTTTCTTTCCTTCCTACCTCTAAAATATTCTGACCTCTCAGGCACAATTTGACCTTCTTTGTTGTGGTGCCGTTAAGACCTCATCAAACAAAGAAACAAACTCATACTCATTGGTAATTTGATGTTGCATTTTTAGTGGTGGATTTCATTTTTGGTCCAATGCGATAGCATTAGGGTCCTGTGCAGTCATGATGGCATGTGTGTTTATGTATGTGTGTATGTTTGTAATGGCAAGCTCGTAAATGCGATATCTCAAGAACGATACACTGGATTCATGTCATATGTGGTACACGGATAGCCCATGGTCCATGTGCCCTATTGTTTTTGGTATTGATCAGTAATGAGTAGGTGGGGTGTAATGTAAAAATCTTGAAATGTTCATATTTTAACTACCGCACTTCTGGTTTGTTTCATATTTGGTAAACTTATGATGTTCAGCTGGTATATACATGTTCATGTTGTAAAAACATTGAATTTTATTAATATGCATAGTGGGCGGAGTTTAATATGATTTTGCTGAAAAGCGCTTGTAAACATGGTATCTCAAGAAGGGTAAACTGGATTCATGTCATATTTATTTCACAGATAGTGTAACCCATGGTCCATAGATATACGCTATTGTTTTTGATGGTGATGTCATGCATATTGATGAGCAGGTGGGGGCTTAAAAGTAAAAATCTTGAAATGTTCATATTTTAGCAACCGCACATGTGGTTTGTTTCATATTTGGTGTACTTATAATCTTAGCTAGTGTGTACATGGTCATGATGTAAAAACGTTGACTTTCATGAATATGCATAGTGGGCAGGGTTTAATATGATTTTGTAAACAAAAAGCTTGTAAACACTATGTCTCAAAAACTATGAACTGGATTCCTGTCGTGTGTGGTACACAGATAGCTCATGATCTGTACTGTAGATGTACCCCAATGTTTTTGGTGGTTATTTTATGCATAATAATAACTGGGCAGGCCTACAGTGAAAATTTAAAAAAAGTTATAAATGAGCAACTGTATGTCCATTTTTTTTGTCATATTGGGCATGATAATTTTGTTGGTTATTGTGTACAGGCTTATGTTATCAACAGATGTCATTAATATGCATGGTGGGCGTGGCTTAGTTTGAAATTGTTAAATGATGACACCATACTGTATCTCATCAGATTTATGCTATATGTGGTACACAGATGGGTCATGGTCTGTACATATGTTCTAATGTTGTGGTAGTGATGTCATGAATATTAATGAGTAGGCAGAACTTACTGCCAAATTCTTGAAATGGGATAAATGATCAATCATTTTTGCATCACACTTAGATAGTCAAAAACAATGACCCAAGATAAATTCTCTCAGGTATCATTTCAATGAAATTTGTTTGTGAGTCTTCATTATACTCAGGAGACATTAAATGTAGATTCAATTTAAGTTTAGTAATGCTGTTGTTGGATGTAAAATTTCTTGTTTCCCAAATAGATGTAACAAGACCTGCGTTTGACAATTGCCCGACAACTTCACCAACGGGAACAGCTGCTGCAGGAAGCACACAAGCATTTGCTTCTTGGACCCAAATAACGGTGACTGACAATTCTGATGCTGCCATCACGGTTGTTTCTTCGCATGAATCAGGAACCCTATTTAACATTGGGACAACAGAAGTTACTGTAACTGCTTCTGATCCGTATGGTAATACGGAGGTTTGCACATTTGATGTTGTTATTTTACAAGGTGAGGCTGAGTATATAGTTCTGCTGTTTGTATAACCTCAAATGTGTATGGACAACTTGTCTTTAAATGCCACTTTTCAAAAACTGGTGAAATCCATGAAATGCAATAACCCCAAAATGGAGTAATATATTAATATGGATTTTTTTCTTTACCAATTTGTTTCTTTAATAGTCTTCTATCATATAAATAGAAATGAAAATTCACAGGATAATTTTCATATCTTTTCATAGATGCTGGAGATACCAACCCTCCCCAAATATTCCTGTGTCCAAATGACATCACAGTCCAGGCTAGTCTCTCAAGCAACACTGCTGTTGCTACCTGGCAGGAGCCAATCGGATTTGACTTTGAAACGCAAACTCAAGTAACTCCTGTAAAGACTGCTTCCCCAGGAGATGCATTCCCAATTGGAAGCACCACAGTAACCTACACCTTCACCGACGTCTCTGGAAATTCTGACATGTGTCAATTTACCGTCACTGTTGGAGGTACTTGCTTTGGTTTATTCTATTGTGTTGAGCAATAATTGATATGACTTCCAGCGTTAAATATTTTATCTAAACATTGTTTCTGCACCTTTATGAGTATTGTGCACATGTCATGAATGCATGACTTGTCCATCTCCTTAAAAATTTGTTCCAGCAAATCATAACCACAAACTTACTGTAGCAAATAATGAGGTCACTTATCTAAAACAACCACTCAACCACACAACTTCATCCATTGCTTCATCCATTGCTATTATGATACTCAACACCAACTTCCACAACAACTCAGTACCAACAGGAGAACAAATACAATGGAGCCATTGGTAACTGATATTTGATCCTAATTACTTGTGGTTTTCAGAATGAAGAAAATAAAGAGGAAAAGTCTGACCCGATCTGCTTATTTATCAGGTCGGGTCTGACTGTTTGAAACTTTAAGGAGCAGAACAACTAATGGTATGAGAGTTGCTACTTAAAGCCCATATTTAGTCATCAATGTTAAAAATATGGGGATAGCATCTTTTTTGGAGATGGAGCTTTGAGGTGGAGTAATATTGCAATAAAGAAAAATAAGTTTGTAAGATGTCTCAATAAGACTTTTTCATGCCTTTTAAGGTGTTGAGTAATGCAATGTCATATTTGCATATGTAAATTAAGCCATATTAGCAGAGCAGTCATTATTAATTTATTAGCAGTGGAAGGTTGTTTAGAAACAATTATGTCTCAGAGGCAGAGGGGCCATTTATAGCAAGAAAATTGGTGAATTTTGTTCTGAAATAAACCCACTCATTGAAGCCCCTGGCAGTTCTGGCATGTAATAGCATTATTGAATATACACTCTTCATTTTGAGATAAGTTTCACAAATTACAGGAATAATGTTGAAATGTGAGTTGACTTGCACAGTCATATTTCATATATATCCAGGTAACACTGACAATGTGGATCCAGTTATTCTGAATTGTCCAAGTGACATTCAAACCACAGCATCACCAGACACATCAGGCGCCATTGTGACATGGGATGATATTGTTGCAACCGATAACTCAAACAGCCTACTCACTGAATCCATCTCTCGCACTTCTGGCAGCGAGTTTCCTATTGGTTCTCTCGTCGTGACGTATATCGTGAGTGATGCTTCGGGAAACAATGCTATATGCCAGTTTACGGTCACAGTTGCTGGTGAGAGAGCATTCGCTTCTTTTTCTCTTAAACTTTGATGACATTTGTATTATTTAATGGGAACTTTTGACTTAATTTTAGGATTTTTATTGTTGTTATGGGTACTTTCATTTATCTTGGAATTGTTGTACCTTCAGTTTATATTTATGTTTATTCCATCTTGTGAGTTTTATTATTTTCTTGTTGTGTAAGATTATTATTTTTCTTTGAAAAGCAGAGGTGAAAGCTTGTCATATCATGTGAATAATGATTGTTTCAAGATTAATGATGATGCAGAGTGTTGATATAAGTATTTAATACACAAGGCAAAGGACTTTGGCCTGACTAGATTGACCTGACTTTAGGAGGGCTATTACGAGTGCAAAGTCCTTTGAACTGTGCATTAAATACACAATACGATGCCAAAACATGAATCTTTTTGATCCTTTTATGAAATATTGACTTTGCAAAGCTTTCAAATTTCTGTTTTAGTCAGTAGAGGAAGGGTGGCAAATAATTTATCAATCCTCATTTTAATTTGTATAAATTAATTGAGAACGGTTGCTATGAAAGATGGTTCTCGAATCAAAGCCAGAGCTGTTGATTGAGACTCATGAGAGTTGTATTTATTGTGGCTATAATTTTGTAGTTGGTTTATTTTTCTAATACATTTTTTATATTTCTTTGCATATCCTTGGATATACTTTTCATTATTTTGCCAATGTAAGCCAATATTTTTCAAAGGGGCACATACATGCACTGCCATACAGGTCAGTCAGGTCTCGAACTCATTAGGTACCCCAATTTCTCCTCCCTCTTTGATAGGACTAAAACCCTATCCCCTCCCTTCAGCTCACGCATTAAATCATGCCTCTTCCATCTTGGCATCAACCCCGCCACTCTCGGCACCTACTCCTGGCCCCTTTTCCTCCTTGGGCCACCCCCTCCCTTCTGTCCACCTAGACCTCTCCACTTATTACAAAACTCAAATCCACCCTAACCTCTTCATCAATCTCCACAACCAAATCAAAGACCAACTCTCAAATTACACCTTCATCTATACTGATGGCTCCAAGGAAGGCAACAAGACAGCTGCTGCTGCCATCATCCAAGACATCACCCTCAGTAGCAGACTTCCTGACTACTCATCCATCTTTTCAGCCGAGGCTAAGGCCATTCTCCTCGCCCTTAACTTTATTGAGTACTCTCCTCTTAGTCACTTTGTCATTTTCTCTGACTCAAAGGCTGTTCTTACTTCATTACTCAATCTTAAATGGGATAACCTCACCTGCCACCTCCTCCTCCGGAAACTCTTTTCTCCCACCCTCTGCAGGAAAAGTGTTCTTTTCTTCTGGATACCCAGCCATGTTGGCATCCCTGGCAATGACAGGGCTGATACAGCCGCTAAGCTTGCCCTTAACCTCCTCCCTTCCCCTTTTCCCCAAACCCTTTCTGACATCAAACCGCTTATCGCTTCCCTTGTTCGTGACCGCTGGCAAACCTCATGGAACTCCCAAATTGATAAGAAACTCCATGTCATCCAGCCCACAATCCCGATCAAATCCACCATCAACAATCTTTCTCGTATCGACAACATTCATATTACCCGTCTTAGAATTGGTCACACCCACCTCACTCACTCCCACCTCCTTATTGGTTCCCCCCAACCCCTCTGTAACAATTGCCACTGCATCCTCACAATCCAACACGTTCTCCTTGCTTGCCCCCTGTACAACCTTCCCAGAGCTTCCCTCACTCCCCACAACTCAATTGCTGAGTTCTTCCAGAAAAATCCTCCAGATAAAATAATCTCCTTTCTTCAGCATGCATCCCTCTACAACCATATTTAATTCTCCTCTTCCACCCCCTCTCTACTTTGTTTTTGTTTTACCCATGCACCTCCTCTCTCGATCACAGCTTTCTGGCTTTTGTTCTTGAATTTCTCTCATTCTCCCCCTGGTTTCTTTCCTTCCTACCTCTAAAATGATCTGACCTCTCAGGCACAATTTGACCTTCTTTGTTGTGGTGCCGTTAAGACCTCATCAAACCAAACCAAACCAAACCAATCGAACATATTCCAGACCATCGATTAGCCAAACAGAGTAATTACAAATCTAAAATTGTGCCATTTCAGACCTGGGATGATGTATATTTATTATGCCCTATAAGGGTGTTATTATATGGAAAGTGTTGATCATCATCATTCTCCTAACGTACATCTTGCTGGTCTCGAATGTATTCGAGACCATCGATTAGCAAATTAGAAAGCTAGAAACTGAATGTACTATTTATGAATATAAGGTTAATTTTAAATGCATTCATATGATCTCACAGACCAGCCGAAAGTAAAGTTTAATGAAAACAATTGTGATAAAGTGATTTTTATGTGAAAGTATTAGTTCAGTGGTCAAGTAAGTTTGATCTGATGTGAAAGAGGAATTAAAAAGAAACAACATGGCGAACAAACTACCTAAATATCTTATTTCATTAAGGAGATATTCAAGTTTAAAGCAATGTCTTTTCTGTGTAGAAATGACTGGTGTAGTGAGTCTACTATGGAAGGTTGGTGCCCTCAACCTCAGATTCATAACAATTGTTGAAAAGTATTTAAATTTTTCCTAAAACTTTCTTCAGGTGGTAAATGATAATTATCCTTACTAAATTCTTTACTACTATCCTGACATATCAAATGGTTTTTAAGACATAAAACACAGGACAAAATATGATAGAACACATAAAGATTTTGAGGAATCTGAGGTTATGACGTCACAATTAGTCTGATTTTATTGGTTCTATATAAATGATACCAAACTTTAAACTTAAATATCTCCTTAACGGAATAAGATTTTCGAATGTTTTGTTCACCATTTTGTTTCTTTTGAGTTTGTCATTCATATTAGATGGACTTGCTTGACCCCTGGAACTAATCCTTTAAGTTAATAGAGTTAAAAGAAACTTAATTCGAAACGCGTTCATATGATCTCTCCTAAATTTTCATTTCTATATATATAATAGAGGACAATGATAGAAACAATTTGGTGTAAAAATCATGTTGATGTCTTTTTCCATTTAGGAGTTATTTGCATTTCAAAGATTGCACGAGTGTGTTGAAAAGTGACCTCACAGTCTACAGTGTGATGTCATGAAGGAAATTCCAAGGCAATTTCTTGTATTTCTTTGAAAATTAATTGCCTCTTTCTAAATTACTGGAAGAAGTTTTTGTTTATATAATGAGATAAGGTATAACATACATTTTAGGAAGATGCTCTGCCCATCTGCAGATAAACCTTACACTGTAAGTAAAGAAAAACTTTTTTTATTTTATAGAAATACTGTACATAAGAATTGTCTTGGATCTGCCTTTATGACATCACATTTTACACTGTGAGGTCACTTTTTAACACACTTGCGCAATCTTTGAAATGCAATAACTTCTAAATGGAAAAAGATATCAACATGATTTATACACAAAATTGTTTCTTTAATTGTTCTCTATCATATGTATGAAAAGGATAATCCACAGGAATAATGTTGAAATGTGAGTTGACTTGCACAGTCATATTTCATATACATCCAGGTAACACTGACAATGTGGATCCAGTTATTCTGAATTGTCCTAGTGACATTCAAACCACAGCATCACCAGACACATCAGGCGCCATTGTGACATGGGATGATATTGTTGCAACCGATAACTCAAACAGCCTACTCACTGAATCCATCTCTCGCACTTCTGGCAGCGAGTTTCCTATTGGTTCTCTCGTTGTGACGTATATTGTGAGTGATGCCTCGGGAAACAATGCTATATGCCAGTTTACGGTCACAGTTGCTGGTGAGAGTGCATTCGCTTCTTTTTCTCCTAAACTTTGATGACTTTTGTATTATTTAATGGGAACTTTTGACTTAGTTTTAGGATTTTTATTGTTGTTATGGGTACTTTCATTTATCTTGGAATTGTTGTACCTTAAGTTTATATTTATATTTATCCATCTTGTGAGTTTTATTATTTTGTTGTTGTGTAAGATTATTATATTTCTTTGAAAAGCAGAGGTGAAAGCTTGTCATATCATGTGAATAATGATTGTTTCAAGATTAATGATGATGCAGAGTGTTGATATACATATTTAATATACAAGGCAAAGGACTTTGGTCTGAGTAGAATGACCTGACTTTAGGAGGCTATTACGAGTGCAAAGTCCTTTGAACCGTGCATTAAATACACAATACGATGCCAAAACATGAATCTTTTTGATCTTTTATGAAATATTGACTTTGCAAGGCTTTCAAATTTCTGTTTTAGTCAGTAGAGGAAGGGTAGCAAATAATGTATTAATCCTCATTTTAATTTGTATAAATTAATTGAGAACAGTTGCTATGAAAGATTATTCTCAATCAAAGCCAGAGCTGTTGATTGAGACTCATGAGAGTTGTGATTATTGTGGCTATAATTTTGTGGTTGGTTTATTTTTCTCATACATTTTTTTATATTTCTTTGCATATTCTTGGATATACTTTTTATTATTTTGTTAATGTAAGCCAATATTTTTCAAAGGGGCACATACATGCACTGCCATACAGGTTAGTCTGGTCTCGAACATATTCCAGACCATCGATTAGCCAAACAGAGTAATTACAAATCTAAAATTGTGCCATTTCAGACCTAGGATGATGTATATTTATTTTGCTTAATAAGGGTCTTAATATATGGAAAGTGTTGATCATCATCATTCTCCTAATGAACATCTTGCTGGTCTCGAATGTATTCAAGACCACCGATTAGCCAATTAGAAAGCTAGAAACTGAATGTACTATTTATGAATATAAGGTTAATTTCAAAAGCATTCATACGATCTCACAGACCAGCCGAAAGTAAAGTTTAAAGAAAACAATTGTGATAAAGTGATTTTTATGTGAAATTATTAGTTCAGTGGTCAAGTAAGTTTGATCTGATGTGAAAGAGGAATTAAAAAGAAACAACATGGCGAACAAACTACTTAAATATCTTATTCCATTAAGGAGATATTCAAGTTTAAAGCAATGTCTTTTCTGTGTAGAAGTGTAGTAAGTCTACTATGGAAGGTTGGTGCCCTCATCCTCAGATTCATAACAATTGTTGAAAAGTATTTAAATTTTTCCTAAAACTTTCTTCAGGTGGTAAAAAATAATTATCCTTACTAGATTCTTTACTACTATCCTGACATATCAAATGGTTTTTAAGACATAAAACACAGGACAAAATATGATAGAACACATAAAGATTTTGAGGAATCTGAGGTTATGACGTCACAATTAGTCTGATTTTATTGGTTCTATATAAATGATACCAAACTCTAAACTTAAATATCTCCTTAACGGAATAAGATTTTTGAATGTTTTGTTCACCATTTTGTTTCTTTTGAGTTTGTCTTTTATATCAGATGGACTTCCTTGATCCCTGGTTAAATATAAATGCTTTTATATGATCTCTCCTAAATTTTCATTTCTATATAAATAATAGAGGACAATGATAGAAACAATTTAGTGTAAAAATCATGTTGATGTCTTTTCTATTTAGAAGTTGTTTGCATTTCAAAGATTGCACGAGTGTGTTGAAAAGTTACCTCACAGTCTACAGTGTGATGTCATAAAGGCAATTCCAAGGCAATTTCTTGTATTTCTTTGAAAGTAAATTGCCTCTTTCTAAATTACTGAAAGAAGTTTTTGTTTATATAATGAGATGATGTATAACATACAGTTTAGGAAGATGCTCTGCCCATCTGCAGATGAACCTTACACGTGTAAGTAAAGACAAACTTTTTTTTAAATAGAAATCTATAAGAATTGTCTTGGACCTGCCTTTATGACATCACATTTTACACTGTGAGGTCACTTTTTAACACACTTGTGCAATCTTTGAAATGCAATAACTCTTAAATGGGAAAAGATATCAACATGATTTATACTCAAAATTGTTTATTTAATTGTTCTCTATCCTATATATGAAAAGAATAATCCACAGGAATATTCAGTTAATATAAAGTGTATGGATTTTATTGGATCACAATTCTTGTGATTGATATTGCTATTTATCGTGTGATTAATATACAGTTTGTTCTGAATTGGTGTTATGATCAAAATATATGATATAAGGAAGATATGTGATGAATGTACCAAGCAATGTACCTAACTTAGATTTCTTGTCAGACCATCAAAAGTTGCTGCTAATTGGGAAATCCCCTTCAGTTTTCTTCAATTTCCAGGAGATTTCTTTCATTTTTGAGAATTTGTCTTCAATGTTGGAAATTTTGGCCAGTTTTTGAGAATTTTTGGCAAGTTTATAACCATCAATGTAATTTGTTAAATGTTTGTAATAAAGATTAATCACAAACATAATCAACGTACAAAATTGTCCAATTCATTAATGCTGCAATAACGGACAGCCTCAAATCCAGACACGACTCCACCAAGGATTGTCCAATGTCCGGTGCTATGACAGTCATGGCCAATGATAACAGTGATGAAGTTAAAGTCTCATGGATTGTCCCTGTTGCTAGAGACTCAGGTGGTAGTGAGACAACGTATGTATCCAATCATAGTCCAGGGGATATATTTTCATTAGGAAACTATCTTGTGGTTTATACGTTCAGTGACGCTTCGGGTAATCAAGCTCAATGCTCATTTACAATAACAGTTTATGGTAAGTTTGAGATGTGGTTGGTATCTGTGTCTAGCTTAGTAGAGAGTAGATATTTGTGCTTAAGATCTGATCATTTTGTGAGCCTCTGTGTAGTGCTTGTTATCCTATGATTATTAACCTTTGGTTTGCTCCCTTTGTACTGATCACTAACATGTAAGTTTGTTTTCCATGCTAATGCCCTAATGCCCTGTTACTAAAAGGGCATTAGGCTTTTTATAGACAAGTTTGTTAGATGACTTCAGTTCTCAAAAGTTAGTATTAATTTACATAAGAAACACCAGTTTACAAAAACCTAAAACAATGGTACAAAAATTGAGTATGTGATGTCACTCACAAAGTAGACTCCTTGCACCAGTCATTTTGAAACGAAAGTAGCAATATTCCTAAAACTCCATATTGATATTGTAGTGAAACAACACAGTGACATTTCTTTACATTAGTGTTCATATTATGGTCCTCTATAATACTAGATGGAAACATCTTGCAAATACAAATAAGGATGTTTAAACAGATGTCGTGAGGTCACATGACTTTGTTTACATCGCCATTTTGTAGGGAAAGAACACTGTTGTCTGCTGTTACATTTGCATGTTGTTATATAAGATTATTTTTGTAAGGTAATTATGCTGGAATCTTGTTGTGCCATTGGTTGCACTTATTGACGTGTTTATTATCCACTGAATAAGATTACTTGAAGTACCTGGAGGGTTATTTTGTCTCTAAAATAACATTTTCTTGAAAAATTAATTAATCTGGCCAATTTATTTTAAGCAGCATGTGTTTTACATACCTAACACGTGTTTTACATACCTAACGCATGTTTTACATACCCAACGCGTGTTTTTATCATCAGCGTGTGCTAACTCATGTTTTAGTAGGACCAAGTCTGTTTGTGTTACATTTGATGTGACTAAGTTGTGTGAAGATCAAATGTGTGAATCTCGCAACGTGCAAACGCTTTTCCCTGTAAAATGGCTTCCAGTTGAGTTAGAGTCACATGATGAAATTCCCTTTATAGGCATAAAGGCTTAACAAGTTTTGCCGAAATAAGATTTTCTTCATTTTGGAAAATGCTGCCTGTTCCTCGTTAAAATTTGGAACTGGTATTAGTAAATAGCTTCCCAATTCATGTTGATAACTTATATTATATTATCCATTTTGCCAGAAATTCTTAATTTTTTTCAGGGTTGGGATCACTCCTGCCTTGCCAATTGAATAATTTTTCAAGTTTCTGATTCTATATATTTCTCTCAAACCCCTAAACAACCCCTCTGTCTTTTAAAATTTTATTTGCCTTTGTCCTTGAATGTTCTGTAGTTAATTTATAAAACAATGATTTTCTTAAATTTGTACTGCTTAATTAGTGATAGCAGTGGTTTGTATAGTGTATCATGTAGCAATGCTTCTCTTTATGTGTCCCTGTAGTGAATATAAATCATTGAATGTTTTATATGGACAATGCTGAAAATCTCCTTCAAAAATTGAGAAGGTTGTAAATTTTCTCCATGAGGTGAGGGAGGGGGAGGGATGGTGCAGTAGGAGAAGTCCAACAATTTTCTAAAAACACTGTATGTGTATTTTTCATTTCCCACCTGAGAGCAGGAATTCTTCTTTTCCCCCTGGGATTTTATAGCCCTGCATAAGGACACATATCAATGTAAATTATTCATTAATGATGAGTTTATCATCATTATTAATTCTAATAACTTTTTTGAGTGGTTTGTTTCTTCATCTATATAGACAAGAATGATATTTTATGAATTTTAGAAGTATTTGGAAATTATTGTGAATTTTTATTGGTCAGTTAATTTTTAAAGAGGTTTTGACTTTAGTATATAGTTTTTACTGAATGCTTGCCTTGAAAACAAATGGATAATTTTGAACCCATAGATCTGAAAATGTGGGTGTAGATGTTTGAAAAGTAAATAAAAATGATTAAAAAAAGAAAATTGTGGTAAAGTTGCTGGGGGCAAAGTGCCATGCTTCCCCAACTTTTAAAAAATTGTTACTTGCCCCCCAATTTTCAGTTGGATTTACACAAGCCATATGGTAGCCAATTTGTATTGACACCCCCAACTTTGAAAACATTCCAGCGCCCCTGCAACAGATACTTCTGAGTGAGTAAAGATTCTATTACCCACATATCCCGCCTATTGTGAGTAAGTTTTGATCTGATCTTCATTGCATATGATTATATATTATCTATGATATATTACCTCATTGTTTGTCTTCACAAATTATTATAGATGCTACTCCCCCTGACATAATGGACTGCCCTGCAAGCCCATTGGCTGACGTCATCCCATTTGGAACAACATCTATGATCATTACATGGTCAATACCTACGGCCACAGATAATTCTGGGGGAGTCGTGACAGTGGTGGCAAGTCATGAGCCTGGAACTGCATTTCCAGTTGGCAGCACTCTGTAACTTACACCTTCACAGACCCAGTTGGCAATGAAAATATCTGTGAATTTGTAGTTGTGATTCAGGGTAAGAAAAACAATGTTTTCCATGTTCTTCTGACTTAATAAACTTTGTCAGAGGAGCTCGCTCAGTCAGTTGATCACATATCTGAGCTGCTGGATAACAGGTGTGACTATTTACAATTTATTGACAGATGTTCAGAATGATATGCTGACATCAAAAATCTTCTGGCACATCGTTCTCCCTCTCAGACTTGTCCATAAGTACATTAAAAGGCAGTCTGAAACCCCTTTTAGAGGACCTACAAGTCTGCATAAAATTATAAATTTTGGATAGAATAGATATTGTATACCTAACTGTGGTGTAGCAGTTATCATACATGTCTACAGACCACGAGGCCCTGGATTCAAGCCTGGTTTGGGTAGACATGCCAGTGCACCACAACTGGTTTATCAAAGGCAGTAGACATTGACTTGGTTGTCGATGTTATGTCTGTCTGTATGTTGTACCTTTTTCTCAACCTGGTTGTATTAAGCGTTTCATGATAGCATTCTTACCATCATAACTTAATACGCAGGCGACGCCCCGTTGTTGTAATTGTGTGTTCACTCGTCATCGTAGAATAGATAAAAAGAAGTATGAAGGTGCTGATGGGTGTGGGGCTCATCAGTATGTATAGGACTTGCTTGCTTGAAGACAACAACTCATTTCCAAGATTGGGTGGATTTCAACAGAAGCTCAAAAGTCTAATTACTTACATTTGACATTTCAATCATTTAGTGCTAATCAAAAACAGGTAATTGGTTGTTTAATCCTTTATCTTAATAATCCTATTTAGCACACTACCATAAAAATGCTCAGTTGTGCTTTACATTGAAAAACATAGTAAATATACACATAATTATAAATATTAGTAAATATACACATAAAAGCTCAGATTTAAATGAATGAGGGTTTACAAATTGTTCCTACAAAATGGAGTCCACATTTTTGGAATGTTTTTATCCCCAAGGCTATCCATAACCTTTCTGTCCTTCTGAACAATCTTGCTGACTGCCCTGTTTCTAATTATCCAGGAATAACCTTCTGTCAAGTGAATCTGTTGCCTAGCCTCTTAAACCCTCTCGCCCATTTCCTCAACTTGAATATAATTTTAATAAGACAAATCAAGCAGCATTGCTGCCTCCACCTCATTTACAAGTCTTTGCATTTCTTCTGTGCCATCCATTTCTAATGATTGAAACTTTGACCTCACTGGCATTTGTCGCTATTAGCTGCAGTTGTGCCTTTATACCAAAATGAACCTTGTCCCAAAATTGTTCAGGACTGATCGTCAGTATCCTAAATTTATTTCATCCTGTTTTTACAGTGGATACTGATATTGACCCTCCAATTATATTCAATTGTCCTGGTAACATAATACTTCCGCTGATACGTTTGGAAACACTGCTGTTGCCACATGGAATGAACCAGTAGCCGTCGACAATGATGGCACTGCACCCACGGTTACACAGACATCAACCCCTGGGTCAACTTTCCCTATTGGAGTTACCTCCGTTATCTACGAGTATACTGACCAAGCTGGTAACATTAACGAGTGTGTTTTTACAGTAACAGTGGAAGGTAAGATTTACATTGCAAGTATCTAGAAGGATAATTTTAACAAATTGACAATTTTTACACTGTGATAGATTGTGATTTTGGCACCATATTTTGCAATTTTAGCACCATATTTTGTGATTTTCGCACCATTCTTTTGTGGTTCAGACATATTTTGGGAGATTAATTTTAAGACATAATGATACCAATTTCAAAGGTGCAAACCAAAGCCAAAATTGGTAGAAGGCTTTTCTGCTCAGTTTATAGAAGTGGTAAATACTTGGGAGGGGATAACAAATCAAATTTATCCAGTGAAAAAATAAAACAAATCAATTCTTATTTGACCGAAAAAACGTAAAAACAGCTTCTATTTTTAAAATGGATTTCTATTGCCAAAATGGACTGGAATAAAGCCTTCACATTACTATTATACTCCTTTTTCGGTGCTTAATGAATTTTGTACCAGAATAGCTAACACAAGTTTTGTGTGCTATTCTGGTACAGAGTATTTTAAGCACTAAAAAGTAGTATAATGGCAATGTGAAGGCTTTATTCCAGTCCATTTTGACAATAGAAATCCATTTTGAAAATAGAAGCTGTTTAAATTGTCAAACGCAGTTCATTGGTACAAACCATGTATGAATAAAAGTCAGTTTTGGGGCACAGAACGTTTTCCACCTGTTGTGATGTGTGGTAGCATGCAAGCATTCTACATGGTCTATGGGGTTCAAAGGATATGGACAGTTTGATGTAATGATCTGATGAGAATTTGATGTTTGGTTTTGATAATCATGCTGAAATTTATTTGTTTATTCACATTGACAGCAGGTAAGTTCATAACTGTTATGTATGAAACTTATTGCAAACAAAGTTCCTTTAATCATTTACTCACAAGAAAGCTAAAGGTGTTGTGGGCTGTTGCAAAATATCTGGTGGTATGACCACACATCTTTTCCATACCTTAAACATTCATATTTTTGTTTAAATTTACTAAATGAATTAAAAAGTTTTGAATGTTTTGAAAATTTTTTATGTCATTCTTTCTGTTTATTACTATTTTATTATCGTTTCACCTACACTAACAATTTTTTGTATTAATCCACAACAGTTTTGATTAATTGTCTTTAATACTTTGAGTCATTGGATTTGAATCATCATGGGTCACATGGTTTAACACTGGTGTTGTTTTACTCATTTTCACCCAATCATTAACTCACACAGATGAAACACCTCCTGTTATTATTAGTTGTCCCAGTGATAAATCTTCCACAATACCACTCGGGCAGACACAAACATTTGTGACATGGACAGAACCTTCAGCCACAGACAATTCTGGCCAGCAGGTATCATTCGCTTCAAATAATAATCCAGGATTTTATCCCACGGCACTTATGAAGTAAGGTACACGTTTACTGATGCGGCTGGAAACCAGAATACCTGCATTTTTGATGTCATTGTTACAGGTAAGTTTGTGTTCCTATAATTGTGCATTCAAGGAATATTTCCAACAATTTTATTTTTATATTGATGATAAGAGGACTATTAATTAAAGAACCAAATTGGTGAATGATTTAGAAAGAGGCAATTAATTTTGAGGAAGTACATAAACAGTTGTCTTAGATCTGCAATTATGACATCACGCTATGCACTGCTTTGATCAATTTTCAACACACTGGTGATATCTTTAAAATGTAAGAACTCAAAATGGAATAAGATATCAACATGGTTCTTCCACCAATTTCTTTTCTTAAGTCCTCCATGATATATATGACAAGGAAAATTCACAGGTTGGAAAATTGAAAGATGATAAATTGGTTTAGTGGACATGTTTATCGTGTATGACAGAGCTGTGAAGAAACTACTGTGAGATATTGTTCATTCATGAGATACTACAGTACATTAAGTTTTCAAAGATGTTTGAAAATTATTTATCTTAGTAAGGAAATAGGCCACGCCCACCATAGCAACGCAGTAATGAGGTGGGGCAAACAAACCTCAAATTCGCAATCATGTATGACCAATGCATTGACATTTATGTACTTGCCTGCCGCAAGCTTTGATCCATCTATGGCATCAGATCTCCAAAATTTTTAGCAAAAGAAATATAAAAAACTATGTTTGTGACTGTTGTGGGCAACCGGAATCAGATTTACAAAGGCCATAGGGCTGTATATGCAAGGTTTGTTCACTGTCTTGTCTGTCACTCAGTCTGTGTGTGCAGAAATTTGTTTTTTCACAGTATATTGCATTGACTGCTAGCTAGCTATAGCTGTACTGTAGTGATAACGCAGAGGATTTTTACCCAACTTAGTTAATATGCAGATTTTGTTGCCAGGCTAATTCGTGCAGTGATTGGTTGAAGAAGCTGTCCATCAACTAACACAGAGAGGTCAATTACTTGTGTCTATACTCTAGTGCAGTGACATCACATCAGATTATTTGCAATTGTTTATGGATTTTTGATATTGAAATTTCTTTTAGTTCTTGGAAATATTTGTTTGATATTTTTTCAGATGGATTATTTCTGTTACCTCACAATACCATATGTTACGTACTTCTGATATATCAAATGATTTAATTTATTCAAACATTTTGCAGAGAGAAGGGACAATTAACCTTTCTGGATTCAATGATTGACAGCTTGTTTTAACCAATTACTGCATGAATTTGCCTAGCAACAAAATCTGTGTAAACTTAGTGAGAGCAAACATCCTACGCGGTACTGGTACAGTACAGCTAGCTAATGGCGTGCACTCATGTAGTCAATGTAATTTACTGTACCAAACAAATTTCTGCACACAGACTGAGTGATGGCAAAATGGTGAACAAGAATTGCACTTAAGGGCCCGCTGCGGGCTTTGTAAATCTGATTGCTGTTACCCAGAACAGTTAGCAGACTGATTTTTGTTTATCCTATTTGCTAAAAACTCTGAAAATCCAGAGAAGTGCCATAAAATGAATCAAAGCTTGCGGCACGCCACATGAACATCTAAATGTCAACGCATTGGTAATGCATGATTTCAGATTTGAGGTTTGTTTGCCCCACATAGTTATCGTGTTGCTATGGTGGGCGTGGCTTATTTGGAAACATGGAAAGGTTAATTTGGATATGTGATACAGAGAATGCAACATAAGATGTGTTTCATTAGCCCAAAAGATATAGAACTAAAAACTTTGATTATAAAAATAATTGGCTATAATTTGTATTGTTATTCAAGTGCATTTTTACTGCTGTTTGGCAATTTAATATTTTATCAGTAATAATTAATAAGGTGTTGTGGATTTTGTTGGTTGGTTGACTTCAAAAGCTTTCTCTGATGTGTTTACACTGATGTTACCAGTAGTGAAATATAACGGGTAAAAGGAGCCATTTCTCCTGGCCCTCCATCAAAAACTATGTTGACTGAGAAGTTTTTTTAAAAACTGATTTTGCTTTATCAGTGCTTTTGCCCAGTTTTGTCATGTTCTTGTGATCATTCAACATGCAAATTGATTATCTCTTTTATGTGAAATAATTCTTTGAGTTAATTTCCAATTTGATACATGTTAATTGGTTATATGTCTACTTTATACAGCTGAGGTGGACAGCACTGCTCCGGTCATTTCTAATTGCCCAAATGCTGTGACTGTTAATGCTAACCCAGTCAACAGTAACACAGCTGTTTCATGGACTGAG
This sequence comes from Chiridota heheva, assembly GCA_020152595.1. NCBI lineage: Eukaryota > Metazoa > Echinodermata > Holothuroidea > Apodida > Chiridotidae > Chiridota > Chiridota heheva. Next base: position 494,091 of record JAIGNY010001133.1, read on the forward strand.
CCAACTGCCACTGATAACAGTGGATTTACCCCATCAGTAATAAATAGTGCTGACCCAGGGAATACATTTCCAATTGGTGGAACTGTGGTTAACTACATATTCACAGATGCAGTGGGGAATCGTGCTGTTTGTACATTTCTGGTATCTGTCATAGGTCAGTCGCTTTTTGTTTTTCCAAACTCATCAAATATATACTCTGCTGATAACATTTTTGAGGGAAAATAGTATAACAAAAAATCATCGGTGATCTAGCCAGGCTGCTTGAGGGGAAAGATTTCCATATGTTTGCTTGTTTTTTAATGTCTGCACATTAAGCAGTTTGCAGAGGGTACATGTACATACTATAAAGTTCCAAAATCATTACTAATATAATATCCTAATAAATAATATCTTCTGAATTAATATTTCATCCTACATGTATTGTTTACTTCCTCTACTATTCACACAGATGTCACCCCTCCTGTCATCAGCAATTGCCCCAATGATGTATCCTCTGTCTTACCCCTGGGGCAATCCCAAACATTTGTGACATGGACAGAACCTTCAGCAACAGATAATTCAGGTCAAGAGGTCACATTCACTACCAGCAATAATCCAGGATTGTATTCTGCTGGTACTTATGAAGTTACATACACATTTACTGATGCAGCTGGGAACCAGAATGTCTGCATATTTGATGTAATAGTGACAGGTTTGTACATAAATATATTGTAATAAGAGGGGTGTACTTTAGTGTAAAGTAACCTTAAATCGAATCTTTATGAAGTTGGTGTGGCGTAAGTGCAGAATAAAATGAAAATATCAGGCTTTTCTAAAACTTTCGGGTCCTAGTCATTATAACTGTGTGGATTCAGCTTTGTTTCTTCAAGTTATTGTGACAGTAGATTTAAAAACAATGCATTTGCATCAGAAAAGGTTGATTATATGAATGCCTAAATTTGCATAATTTGTTTATTAGGTGCATGGGCCTAAAATTTCTGAATTTAATACGCACAGTGTGTATTTGTACTGGATGTGTGATGAGGTAGATTTTGATATCACAAACATTTTCAACATTAAAACACACAGATGTGTAACAATGTTTGCATATAATGGATGAAATAGTATATGAGTTAAAAGAGACTGAGGACAGCACACAAGAAGTTATATGGAGCTAGCTTTCAGACGTGTGCTCTTCTTTACAAAAATTAGAGTGACAATATCAAAACAAAACGAAACAATTAAATCCCAAAAGTAGAAATACCACTTGTTTTAATCTTCATAAATATTTAACAGTTGTTTTGCTATTTTGTTCCACCTCCTCCATAAACTCCTTTCCCCCAGCCCCCCCCTCTCACCCCACTCTTAGTAGGAAGAAAAGTATTCTTTTCTTCTGGATACCCAGCCATGTTGGCATCCCCGGCAATAACACAGCTGATTCAGCCACTATGCTTGCCCTCAACCTCCCTCTACCCCTTTTCCCAAAACCCTTTCTGACATCAAATTGCTTATTGCTTCCCTTGTTTATGATCGCTGGCAAACCTCATGGGACTCCCAAATTGACAACAAACTCCACAACATCCAGCCCACCATTCCAACCAAACCCACCATCGACAATCTCTCCCGTATTGACAACATCAGCATTACTCACCTTTGAATAGGTCACACCCACCTCACTCACTCCTACTTTCTTACTGACTGCCCCCACCCCTCTGCAACAATTGCCATTTCCCCTCACAGTCCACATCCTCCTTGCCTGCCCTCTGTGCAACCTTCCCAGAGCTTGCCTCACCCCTCACAACTCAATTGCTGAGTTCTTCCAGAAAAATCCTCCGCATAAAATTATCTCCTTCCTTCATCATGCTTCCCTCTACAACCATATTTAATTCTCCTCTTCCACCCCCTTTCTACTTTGTTTTTGTTTCAACCATGCACCTGACCTTTTGTTCTTGAATTTCTCTCATTCTCCCCCTGTTTCCTTTCCTTCCTACCTCTAGAATGATCTGACCTCTCAGGCACAATTTGACCCTTGTTGTCGTGGTGCCGTTAAGCCCTCATCAATCAATCATATTCAAATTAAAGTTAATACCATTTCTTCACATTGTGCAGCACAAGAAGACAACACACCCCCGGTCATCTCCAACTGCCCAAATGCTGTGGTTGTTAATGCTAACTCATTAAATCCTAACACAGTCGTGACATGGACGGAACCCACAGCCACTGATAGTGACGGTTTCGCACCGTTAGTTACTCGTAGCGCTAACTCAGGAGATCAGTTTTCAATTGGTGGTAGTTTTGTTAGTTACATATTTACAGATGCGTCAGGAAATGCAGCAGTGTGTGCATTCCCAGTAACTGTCATAGGTGAGTGAGTTTTTGTTTTCTATTGACTACGAGGACTTAAGATTGTTTTAGGCTCGAGCAGAGGCGTATGAAGCAGAGGGGGCACAGGGAAGTTTGTTGGGAAATTATTAACACAAAATTTGTGAAATTGAATAGCACAATTTGGTAAAAGTATTGGAAATTTTGCAACATAACTCGACAATTGAGGTAAATATCTTGAAAATTAAAGAATATTTCCTGAAAATGAAGAAGATTTCTTGAAAATAAAGAAAATTTGCCAAAAAGGAAGAAATGTTTACAAAAAATGAAGAAAATCTACCAAAAACTGAAAACATTGTTTCGAAAATTGAAGCATATTTTTTGATTAGCAGCAACGTTTGATGGAAACTGAATTTACCAGTGCAATTTGTATGCTTGTAACTGAAATTTTAGGGGTGCTTTTTGCCTGAGAGGTGAACCTTCCTACGCCCATGGACTTGAGTCCTATTTTGCCAGACGTATTCTCAAGCTCCAAGGAATTGGATGGGTTGGACTTGATAACAACATTGATAGTTTCATGGTTTGATACATGCTGCCATGTAATGCTTATTTTCTTGAAGTAAAAAAAGTCCATTATTTCCTATCACCTTCTGCCCAGAGGTTTAGCATATTCTTGGGTTTATAACTTTTTAGAAACATGATGTATAAATCGTTTTAAAAGATTTGCAAAAGCTTACCCGAGAAGAACAATAGGTCGACGGGTCGGTCAAGTCAGCTCAAATATCTTGCGTCTTCCATCTTGTGACACCTGATATCCCCTTTGTGCTAAGTAGCAAGCTTTGACCTTAAGTAACTATGTATCGCATGGATAGAAGCATTGTTCGTATTTAGTACTATACTGTGTAGCTTAGCTGATCTGATTGTAGTGATAATATTCATCAACCATATAGGTCTCTGGGTAGATAAGACGTTGGATTTGAAGGAAAAGGCTGCGAATCTTTTAAAGGAATTTATACATCATGAAAGTATACACCATTCAGAACATCATGTAAATATTAAAGGTATATGTACAGGTACAAGCGTTTTCTGTGAAACCACTGATCGAAAAGAGCATTAAATTCTGAGTTTAATGGTTTTTAAAGTTTAAAAATAACATGTAGTTTTCAAGTTATAATTAATCAAAAATTGATTATTTTTTAATTTATTGAAAAAATGTGATGTATGAACAGGAAAATGCCCCAAAATGTTTTGGTTTTTCTTCATATCTTTTTCCTTAGTTACAGACCTTCAAAATGTTCAAAATGTCTTCTCCAGCTTGAAATTGATAAGGGGTGTGGTAAAAATCAAATCCTCTGCATCAGAATTATCTTTGCTTTTTCCAAGAGAAATGGCAGAGGATTAAAAACAATGGATTTACATAAGAGAATAGAGACTATGTCCCATTCCTACATCACAAAAGAAACACCAAAATTTGCATATTTGCACAAAAATCTTCAAAAAGCTGTAAACTGGCCCATTTTTAACCAATTATGATGAATTTATTTGCTTTCTTTATGTTTTTTTAGGGGATTTCAAATCAATATAGCTAATGTTGCCTATACCTGTCCATATACCTTTAAGTACATTTTAGTAATGTAATACAGTGTATCTCAACTGTGTTTTTTCCTCACTGATTAAATCATTTACTCTCTCGCTAGCACTAGATGACCTTTATTGTTGACATGCCGATAAGTCCCATTAATCAATCAATCGATTAATTAATCCTATTTCATCCACAGATGTCACCCCTCCTGTCATCAGCAATTGCCCCAATGATGTATCCTCTGTCGTACCCCTGGGGCAATCCCAAGCTTTTGTGACATGGACAGAACCTTCAGCAACAGACAATTCAGGTCAAGAGGTCACATTCACTACCAGCAATAATCCAGGGTTGTACTTTGCAGGCACTTATGAAGTTAGATACACATTTACTGATGCAGCTGGGAATCAAAATGTCTGTATTTTTAACGTAGAAGTTACAGGTATGTTAATAAGTTTTGATAATTTGGTGTTGCTTGAATTCAAATTTGAGATTATCAGCAATGTAAGATTTTTCATTTTTTTAACCCTTAAATTATTCAAAATAAAAGTATTCAAAACGTGCATGCATTTTTTCTGAACTTTTTTTCAAAATTAATTTTCAGAACTTTCCTTTCGTTTTCTATCACTACAAGTTTGGTTTACATGCATGCTAAGTCAATAAACTTTTCAGTGAAAATGTCAAAATAAAGAAAATATTGATATAAATATGAAAATTTGCAAATTGATGGCAAAATTGTATCAAAATTGCTCAATTTATTGAGCTTGTATAATTTCTTGTGAATAATGAAAATGGAGGATTCTTTTACATATTTAGATTGTTTGTGAAATCTCCTTTTCAATAATACCAGTCTAATTTTTTTCTCAAAGCAAAACATGCAAAACAATGAAAATATACACATAATAATCACCGTAAATTACTCGTGGAAAAAGAAAGCCACGTATCCACGTTGGGTTTTGAACCCGGGTCATCTACCTTACAATCCCACTCACTAACCTCTACACTACAATGCGTATGTCTTTGTAAGTTTCTTACGGGTTTTCAGGCAAAAGTAAGTTCTGGAAGTCTGGCAAGTAAGTGTTTGAAGAAAAAAAAATCGTTTTTTGTAAAATTTTGTGCATTTGCTCTATTTCTACCCATCTTTTTTCAAAAATCTTCAACATAACTCCCATGAAAAACCTATATTTTCTGAAAGAACTATTTGAGCTCTTTAAATTGATATCAGGATTATTGCTGTGGTCCTATTTGACGAAGTAAAGTAATTTCTTGAAAAGTGCATGTCCAAACATGCATGCCTTGCTACGACTGGTTGGAGATTGAAAGGTTCAAGAAATTTGGATTAATGTAAGACTTTGGAAAATACGTGTTCTCTTTTCCGTGGTTAAAAGAATATGCTTATTGAAATAAAATTTGTTTTCTCACCTGCAAACCAGAAAGAGACGTAGTGGTCAGTCTCTCGTTGTCAGCATCCACAAAAAAGTTTAACCATTTGGAATGTTGATGGCGTATTAAGCTTCTAACCACAAAATAGCTGGAAACCATAAGCCTTGGTCTCAATAGTAATATTTAGGCTGGACCTTTCATCTTCCAAATTTCTATTGTATGTAACAGGGTGTATGTATTCAGTGCTAAAAAGAACTAGAACATCAATGATGTAGTAGCTCAACATATATTTTCTGTATAGTCTGTTTTTGTTGGTGGGTGGTTAATTAGAGTAGGCTGGGGTTGCTAGGAAATTAAGAACTACTTGTTTCATGTTTATTTTTTTTGGAAATGCAAGCAGGAGCTTTAATATTATTGTGATGCTAGAACATCAATGATGTAGTAGTTCAATATATGTTTTGAGGTGGGTATAAGACTTATGTTTTGAGGTGGGTATAAGACTATTTTTGTTGGTGGGGAGTTGCATTGGGTAGGCTGGGGTTCTTAGAAAAGGAATACATATTTGATTAGCAGTGGCACAACAAAAGGCTGGGCCTAGAAGGGTGGTTGAACCTTACATGCCCTGGGAAAAATTGATTTGAGTCTAGCCCTGAACAATGACACTGCGATGTCTTTGTCATGGGACCAAAAATGCCAGGGCTGGGTGTTGGAAGGGACTCAGGGCAAGGGGGAGGGAACAGAAAATCAAGTTCAAGGGCACTTTTTCAACAGTAATTGAGGGGCTTTTTTCATTTGAAAAAAGGGGCACTCTTGTCATTTTTCGAAATTGTGGAGGAAGCGTGCCCCCTGCCCCATGGTTCTACACATATGGTTTGAGCATAGGTGGGACTTGGGGGAGCAAGGGGCACTTTCCCACCCTCACTTTTTGTCCACAATGGGTATTGTTGTATGGTGATGTGATGTATCTTAACATGATTTTGTGATCCCCTCACCTCCACACACAAACACACTTTTGACTTTTCCCCACTTTTGGTAGGCACATTCTGCTTATGGGTTTGAGATTGGGGAACCACGACCAATGTTGACAATTACTCATTGGGCAAATAGGTTAAAGGCTTCTTTTGAAAATTGCTGCTTAGAAAATAATTGGGGGCATCCCCCTTTCCTCGGTGTCAGTCCCACTGGTAACATACGTTAAGTGTGTCAAATGAATACTAAATTTATGTGACAACTTCTATGTATTATGTAATATTTGTGAGTGAGTGGATTTCTATTTGTTTTCAAGCTTCAAGAATGACCTAGAATAGTTTCATATAAGTTTCAAAAGGGTGCCTCCTGACTGGTCCATCCTCAACTTTCAAAAGGGCACCTCCTGCCCCTGTCCGCGTATTTTCAAAAAAGCACCTTCTGCCACCTTACTCTAGAGCCAGGGGCAAGCCCCTCCCCCCATTTGCCGCTGTGGTTCCGACATCGCTGCAGAGGCCAAAATCTCTATGGGTCCCGAGGACTCTAGTTGTCCCACTGCATATTGGAGCTTTAATATCATTTGAAAATGTGAAGACTGCTTTTCAAGTAAGTCTAAAGCAATATGATGCAAATTTTATTAACAATGTTTGCTTTTGAGTGAAATTGAAATCATACACAGGCATATACTAACAGCAAAATACTGTTGTATAAAATCAAGATATATTTTACATCTTTGCAACAAGACATTTAAGTATGGCATATTTTCCTCATATTGCTAATATATTAGCCATTCTTAGCAAATAATTATCGTTTCCCTCGCTCCCCACAACTCAATTGCTGAGTTCTTTCAGAAAAATCCTCCGGATAAATTTATCTCCTTCCTTCATCATGCTCCCCTTTACAACCATATTTAATTCCCCTCTTCCACCCCCTCCCTACTTTGTTTTTGTTTCACCCATGCACCTTCTCTCTCGATCACAGCTTCCTGACTTTTGTTCTTGAATTCCTCTCATTCTCCCCCTGTATTCTTTCCTTCCTACCTCTAAAATGATCTGACCTCTCAGGCACAATTTAACCCTCGTTGTCGTGGTGCCGTTAAGACCTCATCAAACAAACAAACAAACAATTAATGAATCACAATTAATCAATAATAGCATCCCACAAATACACTTCCAAGTGGCAATCATTATAACAAAATATAACTAAAAAGATTTTAGATTTTGTTTTGAATTCCTCTTTCTTATAAGATGGACTTACATGTACTTGACCCTGAACTAATCCTTTAAGACAACCTATTGTGACCTAGTGATTTTATGCTTCAGTTATTACAGTTTTTCATCATCTGCGCATGGACCATAAACTTCTTGTGAATAGAGAGTTAATTGTGCCAAGTCATGTGTGATGTGAAAGGACTCATGAGGATTTTGAGAGGATGCCTATTCAGGAAATTTGAGCCATTCTTATGCTTTTAATAGATTTAAGGCCAAGTTATAACCCAAACGAGCTATCAACTAAAAGTGTTATAGACAGATCCCAAATAGGATATTAAGTCCAATTAGTGCATGTGTCAGACTGTATCTTAAGGCTCCAACATGAAAGCAGTTTTCTTTTTATCAGAGCTATTTGGTGGTATATCCTGAACCAATGGTATTATATACGCTAAATTCATTTGGATTGCGTCAAGCAAAATCTGATTATTTGGAGACATTTTAAGTGAACTTTGGAATGCAAAATTTGTTAAGACTACGCAATAATATGGACTGTTATTGCATAAACATATTGCTCTATTTAAGGCAAACATAGCAACACAGCAAAATATTTAAAAAATGCTTAGAATATGATAAACGCTGCAAAAATTTGAACGAGGGAGAACCTGGGTCTTCAGTTAAGCATCACTTAAGCTCAAATCCCTGAAAGGTATCTTGAGCTAAAAATGAATTCTAATATTCAAACGTTGATTGATTAGGAGAAAATATAATAATGAAAAAATATTGTATGGTTTAGATTTTCAGATGATGGTAGGTCTTTATATACATTTTGCATTTTAATGGATGTAAGTCAATTATTTATTGAAGATCAATTCTATCATTATGACTTCATTACTGGGTATATTTGTTGACTTAAATACAAGCTATCTTTTTCTTTTCTAGCACAACAAGATACCACTCGTCCAGTTGTCTCCAACTGCCCAGATTCTTTGGTTGTGAATGCTAATCCAACAAATGCTAACACACCTGTGTCATGGACGGAACCCACAGCCACTGATAACAGTGGATTTACTCCATCAGTAATAAAGAGCTCTGACCCTGGAGATGTGTTTTCAATTGGTGGCACTACAGTAAGCTACATATTCACTGACACTGCTGGAAATGCTGCTATTTGCACCTTTTTGGTCACTGTTGTAGGTAAGTGATTCCATTGGACAATCTTGTGGGGTATTTTGTACCGATCCTCTTGAACAGTTTGCTCCAGCAGTTTTGTAAGAAATTTTCCTCTGACACAAAGTGAACATTCCCCTGAACTAGTGGGGTATTGGAATATGAAACTTAGTGAAATAATTGATGGATTTTGTCATTTCAAGAATTAGATATAAAATACAATTTTCTGTAAAGGGGTTACTTTAAAGGGGTTGATTTCTAACATATTTTTTACTAATATTTATTACACAAGTGTTTTTTTATTAGCTCAATGACGTCTTACGTCATTGAGTTTATAAAACGGGGTGAATCTGTTGACTTGTGTCACCCATTTTTGCAATATGTCTAGTCAGAGGATTTAGAAATTTGTGAAATTTGGCAGGATTGAAGAGCATGAAAAACTCCACACAGGGTGTATTCAATTTTGCATTTACTGTTTGCATTCCTAAAATAAAGCAATTACATTTTCATCATTTTCAAGAAAATCTGCCATCAAAACTGGAAAATATGTACTGATGGTAAATAATTAGTTAGAAGCAGCTATGCTCTGCATAGCTGTTCACAATTGTAATATTCCTGATAAGAAATTGAACGAGCCTACAAGTCTTTGTACGTAAGAAATTTGTTACCACCCTATTAGTAATACTCAGGCGATTGCTTGATCGCAATGGATCGCCGATTTTTAAAGACCTGTTGTGTATGAATATTCTATGCATAATCCCTTGGTCGACTACTACAGTACTGTATGTGCTCCCACTGTAAATGAGCAAAGGCATGGCAATTAACAGCATGTCTGTTGTTTGGCAAACAAAAGACACTCCAGGGGCTAATTGTTACCTTGAACAAAAGAAGGATGTATACGAATCAATACCGGCTGAATGAGTTGCATTTGGTCTCCAATACACTTGACATTAAGTTGTAGCCCCCATATATATGGTGTACACTAATGTTGTTGGTCCCCAATACACTTGACACTAAGTTGTAGCCCCTATATATATGACGTACACTAATGTTGTGAAATGTAACATAGAATTACGGTGTTGTTCCCCTCCAAATATAGCCAACACACTTTCCGCCTTGGGCCACCCCTCTTCCTTCTGTCCACCTAGACCTCTCCACTTATAACAAATCTCAAACTCACCCTAATCTCTTCATCAATCTCCACAACCAAATCAAAGACCAACTCTCAAATTACACCTCCATCTATACTGATGGCTCCAAGGAAGGCAACAAGACAGCTGCTGCTGCCATCATCCAAGACATCACCCTCAGTAGCAGACTTCCTGACCACTCATCCATCTTTTCAGCCGAGGCTAAGGCCATTCTCCTCGCCCTCAACTTTATTGAGTACTCTCCTCTTAGTCACTTTGCCATTTTCTCTGACTCAAAGGCTGTTCTTACTTCATTACTCAATCTTAAATGGGATAACCTCACCTGCCACCTCCTCCTCCGGAAACTCTTTTCTCCCACCCTCTGCAGGAAAAGTGTTCTTTTCTTCTGGATACCCAGCCATGTTGGCATCCCTGGCAATGACAGGGCTGATACAGCCGCTAAGCTTGCCCTTAACCTCCTCCCTTCCCTTTTCCCAAAACCCTCTCTGACATCAAACCGCTTATCGCTTCTCTTGTTCGTGACCGCTGGCAAACCTTATGGAACTTCCAAATTGATAACAAACTCCATGTTATCCAGCCCACAATCCCGATCAAATCCACCATTAACAACCTTCTCGTATCGACAACGTTCATATTACCCGTCTTAGAATTGGTCACACCCACCTCACTCACTCCCACCTCCTTATTGGTTCCCCAACCCTCTGTAACAATTGCCACTGCATCCTTACAATCCATCACGTTCTCCTTGCTTGCCCCCTGTACAACCTTCCCAGAGCTTCTCTCGCTCCCCACAACTCAATTGCTGAGTTCTTCCAAAAAAATCCTCCAGATAAAATAGTCTCCTTCCTCCAGCATGCATCCTCTACAATCATATTTAATCCTCCTCTTCCACCCCCTCTCTACTCTGTTTTTAGTTTTACCCATGCACCTCCTCTCTCGATCACAGCTTTCTGGCTTTTGTTCTTGAATTTCTCTCATTCCTCCCCTGGTCTCTTTCCTTACTACCTCTAAAATGATCTGACCTCTCAGGCACAATTTGACCTTCGTTGTCGTGGTGCCGTTAAGACCTCATCAAACAAACAAACAAACTTTCAATTAAACAATGCGTAGTTTGTCTTTTCTACTTTACAACAGGTTTACAGATCATTCACAAGAAAAAAAATATCAATAATCAAAACTCAAAATGCATAAATGACTTTTGTCTCTTGTTAAGAATGTTCTTTTTAACGTAATTATTTAATCCATTTGTAGTCAGGCCTCTACAAGACTTTCCAAAAAAAATCCCGTTCCAAAAGGCCTAGGATGTAACCAGTAAAGCAGGTCCTTGGGAAACATGACACAAAGTTATAACAGATCAGGTGTCACGCACCCGTTCACAAAAGTTTCCAAAGCCATTAAACTACGAGAAACACATCATTAATATTAATTTCGCTTTGGATTCATTCTCTTAAGATATGGGTTGGCCTATATATATATTTTTTTACACAATGTATATCTGCAAAATCTTTTGTGGGCAGGATCTGTTTTTCTAACATTTGTATACTTATATTTATTAAAAAGTGCAAAGTGCATGGGGATATGAAAATCATGTTTGGTGGGGTGGGGGCGCAGAAGACCTTTCCTATTATATATTGATAAAAACGGTGGCAGCTCATATTTCAGGGATTGAATAAGACCCTGAAGGAGAAGAAAGTCTGATCTAGTGGGGACATTGATATCATGTCTTGTGGGGGTGGGGGGAGGGGGGCCTTTGTAGACCTTTCTTTACTGATAAATGGAAAGAAAAGACGACGGCTCTTTTTTCTTTAAGAAATTGAATAAAACTTTAAAGAAGAAGAAAAAGTTACCACACTTTAAAACTGAGATAAAAAATGCAGTATACCTCTTAAATTGTTGAAGCGGCACATCACATGGCCGATTTGAGAGCGCATGTTTACTTTTTCATTTGGAACGTTTCATTGAATTTCGGGATAGCTATATTTTGAAAGTACACAAATTTAATTATCATCAGTTTCTCAAGGCTTGCAAGACGTAACCTCAGATAATTTTATTTAAAAATTTGAATACAATGTTTAGATCACAACAGTTTGAAGATAGACAAGTAAATCATGTTTTGAAGGTTATTGTGGAACGTTAGTTGTTATGGAATGTGAGATGTGTGGCCTTTCGCAAATCATTGCATGTTCTTATTAAGTGCCTGGGGTCTAACATACATGTGATATTGCCCAAGGAAAGATTGCACAGCATCATACATAAAGAGATGAAATACTGCAAAATAATCATAGAAGTTACATACAGAAAATAAGTTTGGGCTTTCAAAGAATATTCATCAATGAAGGTAGTAGGGAAGACATCTATACAAGATCACCCTTTAAAAAAGGGCTGTCGTAGCATTACTATTTTTTTTTTTAAATGAACATTAATAGAAGAAAGCAGTGGCGTGTCTAAGAGGGGAGGTTAATCCCCTAAATATCATAGCCCCCCCCAAAAAAAAAAAAAAATCGTGAATTTTAAGGAAACCTATGTCAAATATCGGGAAATCTTCATTTTTTGAGGAAATTTCCTTCAGTTTCGTAGAATTGTCAATTTCCAGGAACTTTTTTTCAATTTCCATGAGAAAAAAATTTACTTTCCAGGAAAGCATTGTCAATTTCGATAAATTTTAAGGAATTGTTGCCAAATCAAACAAAATTTCCAACAATTTTACGGATTTTCCTTCATTAATTTTATGTTACTAATTTCACACATTCTGATCAAAATAAAGCATGCATGCAACTGGGAATTATAAACCCTCGGGGGTTCTATGTCCTTCCTAATCTGAAACCAGCCACAATGTTTTTTGTTTTTTGGGTAAGGGGGGGTGGGGACTTAAGCCCCCTCAAAAACTAAAAGTTAGACCCACCCCTTAAAGAAAGAGAACAATGTGATGAAGGTTTTAATTTATTTATAATATAATAGAATGGATACAATAAATAAAGACGAATCTGCTGAAATAAAGATGAACTGCAACTTGGTTCTCCTGAAATAAATTCTACGCATGTCGAATTTGACAGGTTGAGCAGCCAGGTTCTCTATGGCAGACTACACTTATAAATCTACTGTAACTAACATGCTTCATAAATTAGATTGGCCCCTGTTGAAAACAAGAATCCATGATTTGAAATCCATTTTCTCTTCATTTAATAAAATTTAAAATATAGTTCTCAATTAGAAGATGGAGGATTTTGAGCATGGAGTTTACAATACTAGTCCTGTCACTTCCTGAGGGCCATGACAGAAAAGCAACACGTATTGAAAACTTTTCCTGTGTACGTTTGTAAATCTGACCAAAGAGCTTCCACACTCTTTGATCTGACGTGATCGATATGTGCCAGTCCAAAGTACAGCTTCTATTATTGTAAGGAGCTTATTTTTGGGTGTGCACTGGAGATAATATAACTGTTTGGAAAATTAATTTGGTAATGAAGTTTAAAGTGATGGAATTAGTTTTGAATATATCTTTAATACTATTTTCAAAGGCTAGTTTGAGGGAAACAACCATTAGGTACAGATCTTTGTTATGTTTTAACTGGTAATCCTCTAATTGGTAATCTTCTTGCTGGTTTAAATGTACTTATAATATGCAATGAAGGAGGGTACTTAACATTTTATGAACATTAATGTGAAAATGTTTGAAATTTGGTCATGTTTACAAAATGTATTTTTGCACCATATGTTGTGGTAAAATTGAACTTCACCCTCACAGAATGTCAGTAATCGATCAAGACATTATGGCATCACCTATTGGAACACATTATAATTTATACAAAAAGGCTGATAACTTTTTTGTTAGAAGCATAATTTTTCAGACATCGCTATGAAGTGATTTATTGCTAAATGTCACAATTTCTTTTGCGCTGGAAGTTGAAAAAGTAATTGCTTTTTTCTTCTCTTTTGTTGAATGTGCTATTAAGCAGGGTACTTAACATTTTATGAACATTAATGTGTAAATAGTTGAAATTTGGTCATGTTTACAAAGTATATTTCCGCACCATAAGTTGTGGTGAAATTGACCTTCGCCCTCATGGAATGTCAGTAATCGATCAAGACATGATGAAACCACCCATTGGAACACACATAATTTATACAAAAAGGCTTGTAACTTCTTGTTAGAAGCCTAATTTTTCAGACATAGCTATGAAGTGAAAATCTTGAAACTTTTATATATGTGTATTGATTTAAAAAAAATATATTTAACATTTCATATTGTGATCTGAAATAATGCTCCACTGTTAGACTGCTGGCTTTATCTCACACCCACCCCTGAATTCATGCCTGGCAGCACCGCACTTATCTAAGAGAATCAATATGCTGGTAAACCTGATGAAAAGGATTAAAATAAGAAAAACTGCTTCAACGACTAAAACAACCAACATACACCACATCAACATTTTGTTGAGCTTCAACATCATTGATGTTCAGGTTTATTTTGTGCTCTACATCATGGTATTTTTACCTATCAATTTTCTCACACAGACGTCACCCCTCCAGTAATCAGCAATTGCCCCAATGATGTATCCTCTGTCGTACCCCTGGGCCAATCACAGACTTTTGTGACATGGACAGAACCTTCAGCAACAGATAACTCTGGTCAAGAGGTTACGTTTACCACCACCAATAATCCAGGATTTTATTTTGCCGGCACTTATGAAGTCAGATATATATTTATAGATGCAGCTGGGAACCAGAATGCCTGCATATTTGATGTAGTGGTCACAGGTATGTGATAAGCCTCATTTGATGGAAATTATGTCATCATGCTCAAATATTTTAATACAGAATTAAACAAAATGGCAGCTTCCATTTGTCAACTTCAAACGTGAATAACTTGAAATAGAAATAAGATTTTGACTTGCTGTGTTTGGCAGTTGATTAAGATTTGTATCCTCTATCATATGAAATAATGATTGTATCAGACTTTATGTCTCCTTTAATTATCGAGATGGGTATATCATTTACTTTACAAGAACATGCTTTGCCCATCCGTTCTTGTGCCATACACTTTAAATAAAAGAAAAAATAATTTGCATTTTATAAAGATACAAAAATAATTATCATCCATCTGCAATTACGAGATCTTGCTTTACACTGCAAGGTCACTTTTCAACACACTGGTGAAATCTTTGAAATGCAATAACTCCTAAATGGATGAAGTAAAATCTTGAATAGTCCATATCCCGATTATGATGTCATAAACTTTGTACTTAAAATTTACATGTAGCTCAATGAAAAAAAAGAATGTTGAAAATAGTGCAAAAACAATAGCTACCCAAAGGATTTGTAGAAATTTGATGTTCACTACCAACAATAATCTAGGGTTGTATTCTGCCAGCACTTATGAAATCAATTAAACATTTACTGATGCAGCTGGGAATCAAAACCTCTGCATATTTGATCAGTGATAATTGGTATGTCATTTTTGTGTCATTCGATATTTTGGTGTGAACAAACAAATTTAAAAAGATAAGGTCGTTGGGCAAGTACCAATTTCTATATTTATTAAAAGAGTATTAAAATCTGACCAGATAAAGTCTTGGTTTTTGAAAAAAGGACTTGAGGTTTTGCATTATGGCTGATTTCACTTTGATCAATCTTTTTAATTTATGCACAATTTGTAATGCATATGACAAGGAAACGGCCTTATGTATTGGCTAAAATTTCTTTCCTAAATCTTAATCCGTGAAAATAATAGGAAATTATATTCCTGCTAGAATTTTTTTGGGGGCTTATGGCAAAGACTCAAGTCTTGGTCAGAATTTACTGCACCACTTCATAGTATTACGATAGACCTTTAAAAAAACAAAGGATTTACAAATGAAAATACCAATGCGCCCTGTTATGCATGCAAAATAATATTGATACCTGAAATTCAAAATGTTTCAAAGGTTTAGCTGTTTTTTGCTACTATGATGGGCTTTAAGTGTAAAATCAACATTGGATAGATTTATAAATAATCAATAAAGATTGTAATTGAGTTTGGTCCTCCATTATCTAAACAAAAGGTACTCTAGATCATAATCCTACCCCCCACCCCCCTCCCCGATCTCTACTTTGTTTGTTTTTCACCCATGCACCTCCTTTCTCAATCCCAGCTTTCTGGCATTTACTTCTTGTGTTTCTCTCAATCTCCCCCTGTTTTCTTTCCTTCCTACCTCTGGAATAATCTTAGCTCTCAGGCACAATTTGACCCTTGCTATCGTGGTGCCGTTAAGCCCTCTTCAAACAAACAAACAAACATAATCAACAGACATTTGATAGGTGCTGATCAATTCCAATATCAACAAATTATCTGCAAATATAATTTATTGGTAGAAAATTTTTTGTTACCAGATTTGAATCAGAAGAAAGTAAAACATGACCAGGGTCAGGTTAAAAAATGTGATGACCTTAGATTGTGTTTCATTTTTTCTTTCCTGAAGCATTTCTGAAAATGTTTTTTTTAAATAGTCCACTTGTGAATATTTTTCATTAACTCTAGTTTACTTGTAAAATGTTGTTGCTATGAAGTTCCTGATTCACAAATATTGACCACCCCTCAATCTTCACTGCAATTGTGCATGTTATATTCTATGCTCAAAATAGGTTTTTCTGAACGGATTTTTCTCATTTGAACAGTACAAGAAGATACCACTCGCCCAGTCATTTCCAATTGTCCAAATACTCAAGTTGTTAATGCTAATGCAGTAAACAGTAACACAGCTGTGTCATGGACTGAACCGACTGCCATAGATGAAAGTGGTGTAGCACCAACAGTGATAAAGACTTCGGAACCAGGGGATATATTCCAAATTGGTGGAACACTTGTTAGTTATATATTTACAGACACTGCAGGAAATTCTGCTGTTTGTACTTTCTTGGTCACTGTTTTAGGTATGTGATATTGCTTTGGAATACTTTATAAGCTCTCTAACTGAGACACGATCAAGATTTTCCTAGCAATAACCTTAAGTTCATTGATGATATTTTTTTAGAAAGTAATTTAAGACATTGAACTGCCACTGCCTGGAGCAGTGTAGTTCAGTAGTATTATTTGATCTGGATTGTAGTTTTGTATCTGCAGTGCTATAGCTTGGGATCAAAACTCAAGTTTCTGCAAGGGAGGATCATATGATATAAAGCCTAATAATGAATCCTATCCTGTTATACAATTTAGTTTTCCTTTTCTCACTACCTCTTATATTATCTTGCAATAATCTGATGACTATTGGGATTGTTTCTTAATCCTTTCCTTTTGGCTCTGCATCATCCATTTTCATTATGATCATAAGGATCTGTTAACCTCAGTATCTTTAAAATAAGCAGCAAAGTTATCCTTGTATTTATTTATTTACTTTTATTGATGGTTTCATTTTGAAGATGATTTTTCTTGATAGTTGGGTGGGGAGGGTGGTAGCAGGGGTTCTAGATACAAAATGGAAATTAGGTCATAAGTGGAAGGGGATAAAGCTTGATTTCTAAAAGTTTTGGACAAAGATGAGTTGCATCGTGCATTAATGTTTTAGTATAGTTTTTGTGTTCTGTGATGTGATGTTATTTTTACATGCAAAAAGTAGTATCTCGCATTAATACCTTTTTTGTTTTTTATTCAATTTACTCACACAGACGTCACACCTCCTGTCATCACCAATTGCCCCAATGATGTATCCTCTGTCACACCCCTGGGCCAATCACAGACTTTTGTAACCTGGACAGATCCTTCAGCAACAGATAATTCAGGTCAAGAGGTCACATTCACTACTAACAATAATCCAGGGTTGTACTTTGCTGGCACTTATGAAGTGAGATACACATTTACAGATGCAGCTGGGAATCAAAATGTTTGCATATTTGATGTAGTTGTTACAGGTATGTAGTAAAGTATTCAGTTGCTCTACACACACACATATATATATATATATATATTTATATATATGATATGGGTAACATGGGATAAATACCCTCAACTTGGAAAAAAGCAAACATTAGCCAAAGGTGTTGGAAATGTTTTGGGAACAGAAGCAGTCAAAAGTGCCCAAAAAGTGAGAAAAGCCAAAAAGGTTGTCACTTTTTCAACAACAAAAATGAAATAAGCTTAAATTTTGAATCAAATTGTCTTTCTTTTGATGAGTGAAATAGACCATTTAAAACCTATTTTAGCTGAACTTGCTCACTTCAGTACTTTGACCAATCAACTGCTGTGGGAATGGTTCCTTTGTCACCCAACCAATCGACTGCTGTGGAAATGTTTCCTTTGTCACCCAACCAATCAACTGCTGTGGGAATGGTTCCTTTGTCACCCAAGCAATCAACTGCTGTGGGAATGGTTCCTTTGTCACCCAAGCAATCAACTGCTGTGGGAATGGTTTCTTTGTCACCCAACCAATCAACTGCTGTGGGAATGTTTCCTTTGTCACCCAACCAATCAAATGCTGTGGGAATGGTTCCTTTGTCACCCAACCAATCAACTGCTGTGGGAATGGTTCCTTTGTCACCCAACCAATCAACTGCTGTGGGAATGGTTTCTTTGTCACCCAACCAATCAACTGCTGTGGGAATGGTTCCTTTGTCACCCAACCAATCAACTGCTGTGGGAATGTTTCCTTTGTCACCCAACCAATCAACTGCTGTGGGAATGGTTCCTTTGTCACCCAAGCAATCAACTGCTGTGGGAATGGTTCCTTTGTCACCCAAGCAATCAACTGCTGTGGGAATGGTTTCTTTGTCACCCAACCAATCAACTGCTGTGGGAATGTTTCCTTTGTCACCCAACCAATCAACTGCTGTGGGAATGTTTCTTTTCTTACCCAACCAATCAACTGCTGTGGGAATGTTTCTTTTGTCACCCAACCAATCAACTGCTGTGGGAATGGTTCCTTTGTCACCCAAGCAATCAACTGCTGTGGGAATGGTTCCTTTGTCACCCAAGCAATCAACTGCTGTGGGAATGGTTTCTTTGTCACCCAACCAATCAACTGCTGTGGGAATGTTTCCTTTGTCACCCAACCAATCAACTGCTGTGGGAATGTTTCTTTTCTTACCCAACCAATCAACTGCTGTGGGAATGTTTCTTTTCTTACCCAACCAATCAACTGCTGTGGGAATGGTTCCTTTGTCACCCAAGCAATCAACTGCTGTGGGAATGGTTCCTTTGTCACCCAAGCAATCAACTGCTGTGGGAATGTTTCCTTTGTCACCCAACCAATCAACTGCTGTGGGAATGTTTCTTTTCTTACTCAACCAATCAGCTGCAGCTGATGAAGGTAAAGTTGGTAGGAACAACGTGTGTGTATGTATTACCTTCATGAATAAAATATGTATGATTAGCATTTAAAAGCATTTTCTCATGTTCTTGGTCAAATACCCTGTTTGAGTTGTGCAGATGGGAGGATACCCCAGCATTTGATTGGTCAATAAGAATTCCCCCATTATACGATTGGTCCATTATGGACTCATGAATCTGAAATCACATGAAAATGCTGATTCATATTTGAAATGGGCTATTACAAGGTGTGTCATAAAAACTACACAAATATGCTTAGCTGGGTTATTAGTATCTGAAGAACACTTAAAATCAGAAGTTCACAGAGTAAGAAAGCATCTTTGTTATTATACCCAGGCCAACAAAGTTGGTGAAGAGGGGATATAGCATCTTTACCATCCGTACGTCTGTCCCACTATCCATTCGTCCGTTTGTCTGTTTATCTTCATCTATTGTCCGTCCAGTCTAATGCATTGTTCAGCTACTAGGGAACAAAAGATTGCTGCACTTGGAAAGGAATTCCAAGTATTTTCATGAAAAGAATTTTACATAAAGGAGAACAAATGCATTCCAAACTTGAATAGCTAGCAATTAAAGGATTTGCTCTGGGATGAAAAATGTTGAAAAATTGATCTGACGACTGAATGGAATTTATAATGAAGTGTCTTGCGAATGAATAGCAAAAAAAAGTAAGTCTTCCCGTGAATAGAGTGAACACATAAGAGACTTATGATAATCTGCAAATGAATCTGTACTGAATTTTCATTCTGATTTGGTAGAAAGATTAGCTCTGTCTGGTTTATAAGGAGAAAAAAGTTGAGCATGTTTCTATTAGAAGTGTCAGATTTGAGTTAAGGCAGGAGGGGGGGGGGGGAGGGGGGGTGTGCAATGGAGAGAGTGGGGGTTATAGTGAAGGTTGAAATGATGAGTTGGGTAAGAGTATATTTGGTAGATGAGTAGATGGCAAACGGTGGGTTGGAAGGAGGTCAATGGATGATGGTAGGTGAGTGGGGGATGGTAAATGAATGGGGGATGGTAGTTGAATGGGGGTTGGTAGGGGAATGGTACTGTGAATGGGGCATGTTGGGTAATAGAGGATGGCAGGTGAATGGAGGATTGTAGATAAACGGGGTACAGCAGGTGAAGGGCATGGTAGCTGAATGGGGCATGTTGAGTTGATAGAAGTTTGGGAGTGGGAGTGAGAAGAAAGAATGTTGGGTGGAAGATGGTAGAATGATTGGTAGATGTAGGAATTAGGAATAAGGTGGGATGGCATGGGGGACGGAATGGGATGAAATGTGGGACAGTGTGGGATGGAATGTGAGACAGGGCTGCATGTGGGACAGGGTACCATGAAATGTGGGACAGGATGTCATGGCATATATATAGGCATATAAGACTTCAGCTATTTAGCTCATTTCAGCTATTTTCCAAGCTAATTTAACCTATTTTCTGCATAATTGACAATACTTAGCTATTTTGACAAGAAATTTGATCAATTTCAGCATGTAAGGCTTCAGCTATTTAGCTACTTGCAGCTATTTTCCAAGCTAATTTCACCAATTTTCTGCATAATTGACAATACTTAGCTATTTTGATAAGAAAATTGATCAATTTCAGCTACTTTTATAAATCATCACTAACATGTCTGCATATAGGATAGAATGGGATTGCATGTTGGACAGGGTGGTGTGGCATGTGAAACAAGGTAGTGTCATGGCATTTATGACAGGCTGGGATGGCATGTGAGACAAGGTGGGATTTCATGGAGGACGGAGTGTGATGACATGTGAGACAGGATGGCATATCGTCTGGATTTCAGGTGGGATGGCATATGGGACAGGGTGGGATAGCATGTGGGATTGGATGGAATGGCCTGTAGGACAGGGTGGGATGGCACATGGTACATGGAAGGATGGCATGTGGGATAGGGCACATGGCACAGGGTACAGTGAGGGATAGGATGTGGGACAAGGTGGTGTGGTATATGGGACAGGGAGGGATGGCATGTGGGACAGGGTAGCATGGTATATGGGACAGGGTGGAAAGGCATATGGTGTGATGTCATCTTGATTGCAGGTGTGATGGCATAAAGGTCATGTTGTGGAATGGTATCTGAATTTTATGTATGATTTACTGTAGGGAGAGAAGTAGCATGGTATGATATGTGGAACAGAGGGTGGGATGGCAGGTGTGACAAAGGCTGGAAAGCATGTTATTAGCAGTGAGGGGATAGTATCGTTTGCAATGTCTGGTTGTTTATAGCTTGAAAATGCAAAATAAAGTACAAAAATGATTTGGGAGCATATGTTTTCATGAATTTTGAAAAGTAATTATTAACTATTTCATTTCTGCTGTAGGGCAAGACAAATTGTGGTATTATTTTACAATAAAAATACATCTGTAGAGCACTGCGTGAGCTTCTTTAGTGATGTCCACATCTTCTTGTAGATAGTTACAAATATAAGTTTTAGTCATGCTTGATGAAAGTATGATATTTTGCTATTTGTAGATATGTTCCTCACATTTATATACTCTGAAAACAGTTATATTCACCAATCAAACGATCAATCATTCAATCCATCATTTTCTCCTCATGCACAGCTTAAGGAAATACCATACCCCCAGTCGTCTCTAATTGTCATCGAAGTCATGTCATCGAATAATGTGTATGAAGTGTTTAGATATAGTTCATTTCAAAATTTGAGCTTTTGTAATAATATTGTTCTAATCCTCTAAACCATTACTCAAAGATATTGAATTTTGTAAAATGTTCCACGAACACCATTCTACCGCTTCACACACAGCTCAAGGAGATACCACACCCCCAGTCATCTCCAATTGTCCAAGTGCAGTGGTGGTTAATGCTAACCCAGCAAACAGTAACACAATCGTAACTTGGACCGAACCCACAGCCACAGATAACAGTGGATTTTTACCATCTGTTGTAAGCAGTGCTGACCCAGGGGATGCGTTTCCGATTGGTACCTCTGTGGTCAACTACATATTCACAGACGGAGCAGAGAATTCTGCAGTTTGCATATTTCAAGTGTCGGTCATAGGTCAGTGATGCTTCGTTTAACTTTTTGACATAATTTTTTAGAAATAATATTAGCTTTTTAATTTTATGATGGCGAAGTTATTTACATGTGTAGAAGAAATGATTATTTATCGATGTTCCTGGTTGTAGGTGACGTCGTTATTTAAGCCTTGTTTTCTCCAAATTAACACATTTTTTAAAGATTTGTTTAGAGGATATAATTGTCATGAACAGAAAAATTGGGTGTTCAAAAGTTGAATTAAGTGTTCAAAAGATATATAAAGTGTTCCAAAGATGATTTAAGTGTTCAAAAGATGAATTAAGTCTTCAAAAGATGAATTACGTGTTCAAACAATGAATTAAGTGTTCAAACGATGAATTAAGTGTTCAAAAATGAATTAAGTGTTCAAACGATGAATTAAGTGTTCACAAAATGAATTAAGTGTTTAAAAGATGATTTAAGTGTTCAAAAGATGATTTAAGTTTTCAAAAGATTAATTAAGTGTTCAAAAGATTAATCAGGTGTTCAAAAGATTAATTAAGTGTTCAAAAGCTAATTTAAGTGTTCAAAAGATAGATTAAATGTTCGAAAGATGAATTAAATGTTCAAAAGATAAATTACGTGTTCGAAAGATGAATTACGTGTTCGAAAGATGAATTAAGTATTTAAAAGATGAATTAAGTATTCAAAAGATGAATTAGGTGTTCAAAAGATGAATTAGGTGTTCAAAAGATGAATTGAGTGTCTAAAAGATGATTTAAGTGTTCAAAAGATGGATTAAGTGTTCAAATTATAAATTGAGTATTCAAAAGATGAATTAAGTATTCGAAAGATGAATTAAGTGTTTAAAAGATGAATTAGTGTTCAAAAGATAAATTAAGTGTTTAAAAGATAAATTAAGTGTTTGAAAGATGAATTAAATGTTTAAAAGATGAATTAAGTGTTCAAAAGATAATTTAAGTGTTCAAAAGATAATTTAAGTGTTCAAAAGATAAATTAAGTGTTCAAAAGATAAATTAAGTCTTCAAAAGATGAATTAAGTGTTTAGAAGATAAGCTAAGTGTTCAAAAGATAAGCTATTTTCAGCACAAATAGCATTTTATTCATGTGATTTTTTCTTTAAAGATACAGAAATACTGAAAAACCAATCGAACATGGTGGAATCATATGCATATTGCAGCACTGAACGCTTGATAGATTTCCTTTAGATAGATTCTTATGATCATCATCCTCAATTTGACTTTGATATTGGATAGATAACAATGCATGAAAGAAAACAAACTACTCACTTCTTCATGATCTGAAATATATTCTAACAATACAGAAATTAAACTTTTGATTCATATCTTTAATGATTAGATTCTGTGAATATAACAAATCCTGTGCTTTTAGTTTTTATCAAATTAAAGTCAAATCCATACTAGATCCATGAAGGCCCATCCCAGGTGCTTATACCCAGTTTTCTTGGCGTAAGCAGATGAGATTACACAGCTACCCCTAAATAGGATGCCAGTCCATTGCAGGTGAACTCCCCAGCAGTGCTGGTACTCATTTTACAGCTCAGTGGACTGGAGCAAGTAGAGTGAGTGTCAATTGCTCAGGGACACAATGCAGGGCAAGCGGCGGGATTCAAGCCCGGTACCTTTTGCATATGAGCAAGACTCCTTAACCACTGAGCCACTGCATTTCTTTTTGGTAAATTTGTATGATTGAGGGTAATTATATATGAAACTCATGTAAGTAGAAGTAGATGAGACACAATATTTAAGATATGCTCTAAGTTATAATTCCATTTCAAACTACTGCATCTTTATTAAAGCTATCAGAGCTTACTAAAATGAATAATTTTCCTATTTTTTTTACTCAAAAATGAATTGCATTAATGTTTTGTGATAGATAGGACTGAATTCGATAGCTAATGGGAATAAGTAAAGTCTTTGTGAAATAAATAGTCTATGAACTTCATTAGTCGTAATTTGCTCTGGGATTTTTTGCCTTCACAGATGCCACCCCTCCTGTCATTACCAATTGCCCCAATGATGTATCCTCTGTCATACCCCCGGGCCAATCACAGACTTTTGTGACATGGACAGAACCTTCAGCAACAGATAACTCCGGTCAAGAGGTCACGTTTACCACCACCAATAATCCAGGATTTTATTTTGCCGGCACTTATGAAGTCAGATACACATTTACGGATGCAGCTGGGAATCAGAATGTCTGCATTTTTGATGTAGTGGTCACAGGTATGTGATAAGCCTCATTTGATATCCCTATCATGATGTTATAAACTTTGTACCCAAAATTTATGGGTAGCTCAATAAAAAAGAATGTAGAAAAAAGTGCAAAAACAATAGCTCCCCAAAAGATTTGTAGAAATTTGAAAATTTTCTCATGTGAAGTTTGCAATTTCATACACAATGTTATTACTACGTTTGCTTGTAAGATTAATGTGTTCAAAGTGTTTAGATATAATTCATTTTAAAATTTAAGGCTTTTGTAATAATATTGTTCTAATCCTCTGAACCATTATTCAAAGATATTGAATTTTGTAAAATGTTCCACGAACACCATTCTACCTCTTCACACACAGCTCAAGGAGATACCACACCCCCAGTCATCTCCAATTGTCCAAGTGCAGTGGTGGTTAATGCTAACCCAGCAAACAGTAACACAATTGTAACTTGGACCGAACCAACAGCCACTGATAACAGTGGATTTGCACCATCGGTTACACGCAGTGTGGACCCAGGGAATGTGTTCCCAATTGGTGGAACCATAGTTAGTTACATATTCACAGATGGAGCAGGAAATTCTGCAATTTGCACATTCACCGTAACAGTTATAGGTCAGCTGTGAATTCATTTTCTTTTAATGCACAAGTTTTATTTTTGACATTTTTATTCTTCTGTGTAACATCTCTCTGTCATTGACATATGACCTTTGTTAAATTCAATACCTGTAGAACCAACATTGTCATCAACTATCTTTGACATTTGTAGTGTAATCATTTCTGTACTATGATCATCTTTTCCATTGCTTTCTGCACTGTGTTGAGAGCAACGTGATTTCTATTCTATTCTCTCCAACTTTTCATTCCGATTCACTTTACCTTGCACTTTACCACCTGATTTTTGTTTTGTTTCTTCATTTTTTGGGGTTCTCTCTCTCAATATTCCCCCTGTTTACTCTCCTTCCTACCTCTAGAATGATCTAACCTCTCAGGCACAATTTGACTGGCTGTTGTGCTGTTAAACCCTCATCAAACAAACAAACAAACTACTTACTTAAATATTGATCGATCAATCACTGAATTAATTAATGTATGTCAATCCTATTTCATGCACAGATGTCACACCTCCTGTTATCACTAATTGTCCCAATGATGTATCCGCTGTCGTACCCCTGGGCCAATCACAGACTTTCGTGTCATGGACAGAACCTTCAGCAACAGATAACTCCGGTCAAGAGGTCACGTTTACCACCACCAATAATCCAGGATTTTATTTTGCCGGCACTTATGAAGTCAGATACACATTTACGGATGCAGCTGGGAATCAGAATGTCTGCATTTTTGATGTAGTGGTCACAGGTATGTGATAAGCCTCATTTGATATCCCTATCATGATGTTATAAACTTTGTACCCAAAATTTATGGGTAGCTCAATAAAAAAGAATGTAGAAAAAAGTGCAAAAACAATAGCTCCCCAAAAGATTTGTAGAAATTTGAAAATTTTCTCATGTGAAGTTTGCAATTTCATACACAATGTTATTACTACGTTTGCTTGTAAGATTAATGCGTTCAAAGTGTTTAGATATAATTCATTTTAAAATTTAAGGCTTTTGTAATAATATTGTTCTAATCCTCTGAACCATTATTCAAAGATATTGAATTTTGTAAAATGTTCCACGAACACCATTCTACCTCTTCACACACAGCTCAAGGAGATACCACACCCCCAGTCATCTCCAATTGTCCAAGTGCAGTGGTGGTTAATGCTAACCCAGCAAACAGTAACACAATTGTAACTTGGACCGAACCAACAGCCACTGATAACAGTGGATTTGCACCATCGGTTACACGCAGTGTGGACCCAGGGAATGTGTTCCCAATTGGTGGAACCATAGTTAGTAACATATTCACAGATGGAGCAGGAAATTCTGCAATTTGCACATTCACCGTAACAGTTATAGGTCAGCTGTGAATTCATTTTCTTTTAATGCACAAGTTTTATTTTTGACATTTTTATTCTTCTGTGTAACATCTCTCTGTTATTGACATATGACCTTTGTTAAATTCAATACCTGTAGAACCAACATTGTCATTAACTATCTTTGACATTTGTAGTGTAATCATTTCTGTACTATGATCATCTTTTCCATTGCTTTCTGCACTGTGTTGAGAGCAACGTGATTTCTATTCTATTCTCTCCAACTTTTCATTCCGATTCACTTTACCTTGCACTTTACCACCTGATTTTTGTTTTGTTTCTTCATTTTTTGGGGTTCTCTCTCTCAATATTCCCCCTGTTTACTCTCCTTCCTACCTCTAGAATGATCTAACCTCTCAGGCACAATTTGACTGGCTGTTGTGCTGTTAAACCCTCATCAAACAAACAAACAAACTACTTACTTAAATATTGATCGATCAATCACTGAATTAATTAATGTATGTCAATCCTATTTCATGCACAGATGTCACACCTCCTGTTATCACTAATTGCCCCAATGATGTATCCTCTGTCGTACCCCTGGGCCAATCACAGACTTTCGTGTCATGGACAGAACCTTCAGCAACAGATAACTCCGGTCAAGAGGTCACGTTTACCACCACCAATAATCCAGGATTTTATTTTGCCGGCACTTATGAAGTCAGATACACATTTACGGATGCAGCTGGGAATCAGAATGTCTGCATTTTTGATGTAGTGGTCACAGGTATGTGATAAGCCTCATTTGATATCCCTATCATGATGTTATAAACTTTGTACCCAAAATTTATGGGTAGCTCAATAAAAAAGAATGTAGAAAAAAGTGCAAAAACAATAGCTCCCCAAAAGATTTGTAGAAATTTGAAAATTTTCTCATGTGAAGTTTGCAATTTCATACACAATGTTATTACTACGTTTGCTTGTAAGATTAATGCGTTCAAAGTGTTTAGATATAATTCATTTTAAAATTTAAGGCTTTTGTAATAATATTGTTCTAATCCTCTGAACCATTATTCAAAGATATTGAATTTTGTAAAATGTTCCACTTAACACCATTCTACCTCTTCACACACAGCTCAAGGAGATACCACACCCCAGTCATCTCCAATTGTCCAAGTGCAGTGGTGGTTAATGCTAACCCAGCAAACAGTAACACAATTGTAACTTGGACCGAACCAACAGCCACTGATAACAGTGGATTTGCACCATCGGTTACACGCAGTGTGGACCCAGGGAATGTGTTCCCAATTGGTGGAACCATAGTTAGTAACATATTCACAGATGGAGCAGGAAATTCTGCAATTTGCACATTCACCGTAACAGTTATAGGTCAGCTGTGAATTCATTTTCTTTTAATGCACAAGTTTTATTTTTGACATTTTTATTCTTCTGTGTAACATCTCTCTGTTATTGACATATGACCTTTGTTAAATTCAATACCTGTAGAACCAACATTGTCATCAACTATCTTTGACATTTGTAGTGTAATCATTTCTGTACTATGATCATCTTTTCCATTGCTTTCTGCACTGTGTTGAGAGCAACGTGATTTCTATTCTATTCTCTCCAACTTTTCATTCCGATTCACTTTACCTTGCACTTTACCACCTAAATTTGGTTTTGTTTCTTCTTTTTTTGGGATTCTCTCTCTCAATCTCCCCCCTGTCTACTCTCCTTCCTACCTCTGGAATGATCTAACCTCTCAGGCACAATTTGACTGGCTGTTGTGCTGTTAAACCCTCATCAAACAAACAAACAAACTACTTACTTAAATATTGATCGATCAATCACTGAATTAATTAATGTATGTCAATCCTATTTCATGCACAGATGTCACACCTCCTGTTATCACTAATTGCCCCAATGATGTATCCTCTGTCGTACCCCTGGGCCAATCACAGACTTTCGTGTCATGGACAGAACCTTCATCGACTGACAATTCAGGTCAAGAGGTCACATTCACCACCACCAATAATCCAGGGTTGTATTTTGCTGGCACTTATGAAGTGAGATATACATTTACTGATGCAGCTGGGAATCAAAATGTCTGTATTTTTAATGTGGTGGTTACAGGTACGAGAAGAAGAATTGTTGTTTTCTAATATTTATAGAAATGATTATTCTTGTAATGTAAGTCAAGAGAGATATATATATATATATATGTATATATATATATATATATATATATATATATATATATATATATATATAAATATATGTATATATATATATATATATATATATATATATATATATATATATATATATATATATATATATATATATATATATATATATATATATATATTTGTATATAGATGAATAAAAAGCTTTCTGCTTAGTTTTATTTGGGAAAGAATCACATACTGTAGCTTAAAATTTGATTAGTGTTTAAACAAAGGTTTATAAGGGATTCTGATTAAATGTGTTTAGTAAATATAAATGCCTCCTTCTAATGTTATTCAAACTATTTTCACTTTACTACCTAGTTTAAAATACAGTAATTTTATTCTATGTAAAGTAAAAACAAGAATTTTTTAGAAATAAAGTGAATTTAGTATTTCATCATAAGACAACATCTTTCTCTTTTGCACAGCGCAAGGTGATAACATACAACCAGTCATCTCTAATTGTCCAAGTGCTATGGTTGTCAATGCTAATCCAGCAAACATTGATACAGCTGTAGCATGGATTGAACCAACTGCCACAGATAATAGTGGTGTGGCACCATCTGTACTGAAGAGTGCTGACCCTGGGGATGCGTTCCTGATTGGTGAAAGTTTGGTTAATTACATATTTACAGATGGAGCGGGAAATTCCGCAGTCTGCACATTCACTGTTACAGTTATAGGTCAGTTGTTTATAATTGATGTATTTTCAGTTTAAATATTCAATAATTAAAATGAGTCATCACAATTTACCATTGCTGTCATGGTGCCAATAAACTTTAACCACCGACCAACCATCATCTGATTTATTACAGTCTAGTTTTGACGTGTTTTGCTAGTAGTGTGTCTGTTAGCATTCAAAGAACTATGCATTCATTTATGTGTTATCTTGAATCTTACATTTAAATCTCAGATTCTCCCTTTATGGAAGTGGCTTGAATTTCATTTAATTTTTTTACTTTTGTTTATTTTCCCCCCTCGTTAGTGCCAAGCAGCCTGGTGAATACCTGTGAATGAATACACGAAGTTAGCTTTAACATTCATTAACATTGCTGAACAATGTGAATATTTATTTCTCTCCAGAAGTTAGCATTGATTGACCAGGTCAAATCACTTGTTGTTAAGATAATCATAATTTTATAAATGATGATTATGCATTAACACTGACTTACATTGTGTATTGTTTTTTCTCATTTGTTACAAAAACCAAGTCAAATTGATTTTTGTAAATACATTCATGACATGATAATTTGATGTTAATTTTCATCCTTTTCTTTTTGTTTCAGATGTTCACTGTATTTCTCTGTATAATGTAAAATGATATTTGTGATTTTCTATTTGGTGGTCGTTGTTTGCAAGGGAAACAGGAATTTTATCCCATTTTGTCATTATTTTCTTGATATTCTGAAGATATCAAATGATTTATTTTCTCTAGTCGCTTTAATCCACTAACCAATATTTGATTAACTTTCTGAAAAACTTTTGAGTGATTTTGTACACATGGTGATTGTTAATTTCTATGAAAAAGTAATTAAGAAGCACCTGTGTATAATACCATTTTGAATTGGTGTTTGGTAGATGGAATAGTTGTTCATTTTCTGTATGCTTTGGAGTGGATTATCAATAATATCTGGTTTGGTATATTGGTTAATTTCATTTTTATTCCATTTTGGGGGATTAGTATGAATCATTGTGTTTAATTAAGGGTATATGGACCCGTAAAGATTGTATATTTGGCATAAAGATTTTCACATTTTTTTAAGAGAATAAATTCACAACCGAAACACATGCATGCTGAAAAGTTTCTCTTTAAGCCTACCCGCACCCGCCACCTGAGTTAATCCTGAAAACTCAGGTATGGCTGTTACTAGCCGGACTCCCTGTTCAGTGTATTGTGTTTCCACTCCAAACAATGATTGTTTATCTGCCATCCCCACAATCAAGTAACCCAAGGCTATTTGTGTGTACAAGATTACAAGCCTTAGAAGAGTAATCGGGGCACTTTTGTGATTGAAATCACTCATTTGTGTTAAGTATCTTAGTGGGAGAAATTTGTTTGCAAACTGGTGATGAAAATAGTTGTGCCTGAGGTGATGTGTGCAATACCTGTGAATGATTGACGGACCATTTCTCCTAAGGAAAGATATTGCTTCATGTGTAGTTTTAGGGTAATGGCTAATCAACATGTGAAGAATTTATGTTTGCAAAAAGTTATTATGTATGAAAAAGCTCGGTCTTTAATGCATAATTTTGAACAATTCTGTCCTAAATTTCCATCACTTAAATTCATCAGACAGTTTTCTCTTAGATTAAGGTTATGGTGGAGATTCAAAACCTATTGGCCAAAAAATGTCCATAAAGGATTGATAAACAATAAGTTACCATTCATAAGGAAAGCTACAGAGTTTTCTCTTTCTGATGTTACTAAATCGAAAATAGAAATTTGTATAATTTATCATAAAAAATACAAAAAAATTCAAATGTGTAAAATGGTCATTTTTTTCAATTTTGATGAAACTTATTTTTTTTTATGATTAGTAACAATGTTCTTCAAATCTAGCTGTCTATAAAACTTTAAATTGAACTTTTCTGGCATTATGTGTGACCTTTGATGTCAGATGTCTACAGGTGTCATTAATGATTATGATTATATTAAAAAAGAGTTAAGGTAACTCACAAGATTATGAGTGGCATGCAAAGGCATCATTTTGAAAATTTTCACTCACAAGGTGTATATTTAGTTTTCATGAACATCTGCTATATCGCACCAACATAAGGGTGCAATAGTGTATCGCCCGAACAAAATTTTCTTTTAAATATCTTGCCCAATTTTCGTCAAAGTTTGGTATGAAAATTGACAACCTACCTGCAAATTATGCTGATGACTTTTTTACTTTTATTTCATTTTCGTCCTTTCCAGTGTCTTTTTTGCCTGAAAATATTCCTTTATTTTGCCTTGGATTTCTTCATGAAGCAATATCTTTCCTTAGGACAAATGGTCCGTCAATCATTCACAGTTAAAGCACACATTGATTCAGGCATATGATACACAGCTATTTTACACCAGTTTGAAAACAAATTTCTCCCATTAAGACACCTAACTCGGATGAGTGATGTCAATCACGAAAGTGCTCTGTGTATTCAGCATTAGCTTTCTGTAATCTTATACACACAAATAACTTTAGGCTACTTGGCTGTGGTGTTCATGGGAATGGCAGATAAACAATTATTGTTTGGAGTGGAAACACAATACACTGAACAGGAAGTCAGGTTGGTAATTGCCATACCTGAGTTTTCAGGTTAAACTCAGGTGTCGGTGCGGGTAGGCTTAAAGAATGTAACTTTCAAAGAAAAGAGGGCAGGGCAATTTGCCTTTTGCTTCCTTGTCCCTTACGTGTATATCTGGCTTTGAGACATGAGAGGGAGTTGATCATATATTCTCTAAAAATCATGAAATTTTTAAAAGGACAGAAAAATATCACAATGTATACTCTCTTGAAGAGATGTTTTGTTATTGTATGCCCGGCATGACGGACCAATGGAGGGAAATTGTAATAATTACACTTGTGTACAGACGATGAGTTACAATTCTCTTTCATCACCCATTCAGATAATACACCACCAGTTATTGCTAACTGCCCACAACAAGCAATCACTGCAAGTGTACCTTTCGGACAGTCATCTGTACCTGTGTCCTGGAACATTCCCACTGCCACTGATAATTCGCAAGGAACAGTTAGCATAACATCTACACACACTCCAGGACAGTCATTCCAGGCAGGGACGGCGGAGATCGTGTATACATTCACAGACCCTGCTGGGAATGATAATACTTGTACATTTGATGTCATTGTTCAAGGTAAGTCAGCAACCTCTCTGACACCATATGACTGTTACTATGTCAAGCGGACGGTAACAGGCTAAGTGTGACACGAAACCATCACATTCCTGAAAATTAGAATAAAATAGCTTTATTTAGAAAATAGTAATTTCTGGCAGCATGAAGAGATTGAAGTAAACTAAGACCAAGGGTGAACCAAAACAGGTATTGCAAAATAAAAGAAAAGCCCAGAGAATCTTTCCTCCTTGGGCCACTTCCCTCCCTTCTATCCACCTGGGCCTCTCCACTCATCACAAAACCCAAACCCACCCTAACCTCTTCATCAATCTCCACAACCAAATCAAAGACAAACTCTCAAACTACACCTTCATCTATACTGGTGGCTCCAAGGAAGGCAACAAGACAGCTGCTGCTGCCGTCATCCAATACATCACCCTCAGTAGCAGACTTCCAGACTACTCGTCCATCTTTTCAGCCAAGGCAAAGGCCATTCTCCTCGCCCTCAATTTTATTAGGTACTCTCCGCTCAGCCACTTCGCCATTTTCTCTGACTCAAAGGCTGTTCTTACTTCTTTACTCAATCTTAAATGGGATAAGTTCACATCCCACCTCCTCCTCCGGAAACTCCTCGCCCACCCTCTACAGGAAAAGTATTCTTTTCTTCAGGTTACCCAGCCATGTTGGCATCCCTGGCTATGACAGGGCTCATACAGCCACTAAGCTTGCCCTCAACCTCCCCCTACCCCTTTTTCCAAAACCCTTTCTGACATCAAACCGCTTATCGCTTCCCTTGTTCTTGGCCGCTGGCAAACCTCATGAAACTCCCAAATTGATAACAAACTCCACGTCATCCAGCCCACCATTCTGATCAAACTCATCATCAACAACCTCTCTTGTATCGACAATGTTCATATTACCCATCTTAGAATAAGTCACACTCACCTCACTCACTTCCATCTCCTTATTGGCTCCCCCAACCCCGCTGCAAGCAACAATTGTCATTGCACCCTCACAGTCCATCACGTTCTCCTTGCTTGCCCCCTGTACAACCTTCCCAGAGCTTCCCTCGCTCCCCACAACTCAATTGCTGAGTCCTTCCAGAAAAACCCTCTGGATAAAATTATCTCCTTCCTTCATCATGCTTCCCTCTACAACCATATTTAATTCTCCTCTTCCACCCTCTCTCTCTACTTTGTTTTTTGCACCCATGCACCTCCTCTCTCGACCAAAGCTTTCTGACATTTAGTTCTTGTATTTTTCTTATTCTCCCCCTGTTTCCTTTCCTTCCTACCTCTAAAATGATCTGACCTCTCAGGCACAATTTGATCTCGTTGTCGTGGTGCCGTTAAGCCTTCATCAAACAAACACACATTACTAATTAACATCATTACTTTCATTTTAACATTTAGTACTCTGCCAGCTTTAAAGGTATATGGGTCAAATTATATCAAATTGTAGCAGGAATAGGCATTCCATCATCTGCAGTGACTGAGATTAAGTGAAAACATTAAAGAAATGCATAAAAGATTTTTAGCTTCCCGCCCTCTCACACATCACAAATTTAGCATGAATTAGAAATTGATTAAACTTTCATCAGCGGTCTCTCGAAAACTAATTGTGCTATTTAAAAAAATCAAAACCTGATCTGCTCATATTTTGATACCCCTTAAACCATTAATAGAAATACATGTTCACAGATGTTTAAAAGATTATTTAGTCATTAATGGTAAAAAGTGGGACTAGTTTTATTTTCAAATTTTCATATAACATATATGTGGATACTCTAAGAACATAAGTGGATACTTTAAGAATCTAAGAAATGTTTAGGTTTCTGCTGCAACTCCCAACTAAGGGGCACCTGATTGAAACAAATTAATCACAATTTTTTATATTTCTTTTAAGATGAGACTGATAACGAGCCACCTCAGATATTCCTGTGCCCAGAAAACATAGTTCAAGATGCTGACTTTGACGCCAATAGTGCAGTTGTGACATGGAGCGGTCCATTTGTTGTAGATAACAGTGGTATGGTTGTTAATCAGCAGAATACTCACGACTCGGGTGACAGGTTTATTATAGGAACCACGAGAGTGTCCTATATCTTTACTGATGTGGCTGGAAATATGGACTCATGTATGTTTGATGTAACGATTCAAGGTTAGTCAAAGAAAGAAGACTTTTTGAATTGTTGTATTACATGTTAATTGTAGAATAGATAAATTAATAATGATAATGATATGCAGTTCTTATATAGCACTTTACCAAGCAGTATGCATGTGCAAAGTGCAAACTCTCCACCCCCTCCCCTCCCTCCACCCCCTCCCCTCCCTCCACCCCCTCCCTCCCCCCCCCCATCCTTCTGCAGGAAAAGTATTAGTTTCTTCTGGATACCCAACCATGTTGGCATCCCCGGCATTGACGAGCTGATTCATCTGCTAAGCTTGCCCTTAACCTACCTCTTCCCCAAAACCCATTCTGACATCAAACCGCTTATCGCTTCCCTTGTTCATGACCGCTGGCAAACCTCATGGGACTCCCAAATTAAAAACAAACTCCACAACATCCAGCCCACAATTCCAACCAAACCCATCATCCACAACCTCCCGAATAGACAATGTCCACATTACCCACCTTAGAATAGGCCACACCCACCTCACCTACTCCCACCTTCTTACTGGCTCCTCCACCCCTCTGCAATAATTGCCATTGCCCCTCACCATCCTCCATGTCCTCCTTGCCTCCCCCCTGTACAACCTCCCTAGAGCTTTCTTCACCCCTCACAACTCCATAGTTGAGCTCTTCCGGAATAACTCCCTAGGTAAAATTATCTCCTTCCTTTACCATACCGCTACTACCATATTAAGTCCTCCTTCCCATCCCTCTACCTACTTTTACCTTTTCCCTTTTTTTACACCCTTGCATTTTATCTTTCTGTTCCAGCTTCCTGGCTATTAGCCCAGTCCTTTCATCAGACTTCTCCTATTATCTTT
This sequence comes from Chiridota heheva, assembly GCA_020152595.1. NCBI lineage: Eukaryota > Metazoa > Echinodermata > Holothuroidea > Apodida > Chiridotidae > Chiridota > Chiridota heheva. Next base: position 529,377 of record JAIGNY010001133.1, read on the forward strand.
TTTTCCTTCCTCTGGAATGATCTAACCTCTCAGGCACAATTTGACCCTTGTTGTTGCGGTGTTGTTAAGCCTTCATCAAAGAAACAAACATCAAAACGCTTTACAGTAGAAACCCTAAAGGCAAGAGCCGACATACAGCGCACAAGCCTGTATCATTCCCTGTTCCGAACCCTTAAGCTGAGCACCAAGTGAGAGGGCAGGTGGTCCCATTCTTGTAAGTCTTTGTTATGACTTGACCAGGGATTTAACCAGGACCTTACAGATGAAAATCAGGTGCTTTACTAATTTAGCTAATCCGTCTTCTTTTAATCTGTTGCTTACTTACTGCATTTAAGTAGCATTAGTAGTAGATTAGCAAAAATAGCCAAATAAGCCTAATATTAAATTAGATTGCTAAGAAAATTGTAAACTTGCAATCTGGTATTTTTTATTATTGTAAAAAAATGATTAAACTGGAAATGATTTAGGCAGATCACACATGCAAAAGAATCTGAGATATTGATAGTAAAATTTGTATTCGAAATTGTCAGAAATGATTTTTTGATCTTTCAGATGTAACTCCTCCTGTAATAAGCAACTGCCCTGCATCACCTATAGTAGACACAGTACCATTTGGTCAGTCCTCAGTGTTCATCTCCTGGAATGTACCAACAGCTGTAGATGCATCTGGTGGTGACGTAACACTGGACACAACCCACTCTCCTGGTCAATACCCCATAGGAACTGAGACAGTCATTTACACTTTTATGGATAGTGCAGGGAATGATGCACAGTGCGTCTTCCTGGTGACTGTAACAGGTATGTGGACACAAAATGGATCAGTTGTCAAATTGAAGTGATAACAATTTTTGAAAAATTCTATGAAAAATGACGTCTTTATCATTCTGAAATTTAATAATGTTGTTGCAGAGGTTGTTGAAGATAGTTATTAAAAGAATACTACTGCTGAAGTCATGAGGAGCGGTGGTTATTAAGAATTGGTAACACCATGAGGTCATGAGGAGCGGTGGTCATTAAGAATTGGTAACACCATGAGGTCATGAGGAGCGGTGGTCATTAAGATTTGGTAACACCATGAGGTCATGAGGAGTGGTGGTCATTAAGAATTGGTATGACCACGAGGTCATGAGGAGCGGTGGTCATTAAGAATTGGTAACTCCACAAGGTCATGAGGAGCGGTGGTCATTAAGAACTAGTAACACCACGAGGTCATGAGGAGTGGTGGTTATTAAGAATTGGTAACACCACGAAGTCATGAGGAGCAGTGGTCATTAAGAATTAGTAACAACACCATTTATTCAAGAAATCTTGATCATTTAAAGTTTGAAGGGTACTCACACATTTCATCCATTTGATTCATGTACAGTAGCCCTGAAACCAGAGAATGGGGTTTCCATGACATTTTGTGACAAAATTTCATTGTCCAGAAAACTGTGACAATCTGTGACATTTTGAACATTTTGTGACAAAATGACCATTAAAAAGATGTACTAAAAAATTTCTGACATTTTGTGACATGTTTTACCCCTTTACTCGCACTCTTTGGTAATTTGATGTTGCATTTTAGTCGTGAATTCCATTTTTCATGAAACAAGACATAACCAAATGATCTTTTCTATGAGTATCACCGGTCAACTGGCCGTAATGGGTTAATCTATGCCAATCAAATGCGACAAAGGCAAAACTGATGTGACATTCTGTGCAAAAGGTGCCAAATATTATGTGACATTTGAGACAATTTATGTGACAAAATTGAAATTTTGTGATGTGACATTTTGTGACAAGCCATCAATCATCACTCCATTCTCTGCCTGAAACAAATCTTATCAATTTGTTCACTTTCACATCCTGAAATGATGAAGTATATACAACACAAAGGTTGTGGAAAAAGCAAATCAATGTTTTAAAATCTGCCAATTCAGTATAGCATCCAGTAGATGAATTGTTGTAAGAGAATATGCACAGCACATTAGATCCAGAAGGAGCTTGATTATGTAAAGGATAAGTTGGGTGGGAATGTGTACATTTGCGATTTTACTTGTTCTATGTATGAATTTACAAACTGAATAAAGTATATTTTTAGTGTGACATTTCACTGGGTTGTGTAACATTTTAGCATATAAATGACTAGCAAGAGGTATTGAATGTTCTGACTTATATTTTAAACATGCAAGGTTTTGGTGGAACATCAGTAATCTAAAAACAAGAGTTCATTGTCTTCTCGGCATTAGTTAGATCCTAAAGGAAACTACTATCCAGTGGACCTGTCAAAAATATGTTTATGTAAGTTTCTATACTTTAATAGAAATTTCTATATTGTTAAACAAATTCATGTTGGCGAGAACTTTTGAAGAGATTCCATAACTTCAATGAAAATAAGTGATATCGGTGCCACGTCACTTCTGGGAGATGATGTCATTTGCTGGAGTGAAAACAAAGCTTTGCGCAATACACGTGGACAAGTCCGTATGTGTTCACTCTGTGCGGTATGTATGACATGTAAACAAACACAGCTGATTGCTTTGTTTTCACTCCAATGCACGTTACCGTAACTTTGCAGTCTGTTGACCTCCGGTCACGAAGTTCCTGGATGTTTAACCAAGTGAATAGAAAGTCTACTGCAAGAGAGTAGCATCATACCAACACTTTCTTAATTTTCTAGTGTAAATGTTTTTTGACGGAAAATTAATCAAATTTTAAATACAAATTTGTTCAAATTTTCTGCAGTTGATAGATCACAGATATTTTATTATGCTAGTTTTCTTCTCTTCTGACAAATTCAATGGTTGTAAGTCCCAAAATCTCAGAAAATATTTCAACATAATGTATAAGGACTATTAAGCAATGTGATGTCACAACTAGTCTGATGTCAGTCATTTCTACATAAATCATGTAAACTAAAATATCTTTGTTTTTGTTTATGATACTTTCCTCTTTCATATGAAGTGGACATGCATGACCACTGAAATAATTCTTCATGAAAATGGAAACATATTCAGTCAAATCTTGCTTCAAATTTTTTTGTTGATTATTATCTTTGATAAAATGAATAATGTGCCCTTTCCATGTAAGGCATCTTTGAACATCATTTTCCTCATCTAGATAATTTAGGACTTAATACATTTTGACATTTGAGGAATATAAGGAATATTTTGTGCTACCATTTCAAGCATTAACAAGGTACACTTTCATTCTGAGGCAAATGTACCTTTAAGCCAATTGTTGTATTTATCTAAGCCATGAATAGGCCTGTTCTTACATTCAGAATCCTTTTGATCCAATTAGGAGAAACTGACAATGAGCCACCACAGATATTCAATTGTCCATCTGACCTGACAGTGGATGCTGACCCTGAAAGCCCAAGTGCAGTTGTGGTCTGGAATGTCCCTGTTGCCATTGACAACAGCGGACAAACCCCAACTGTAGTGAACGACTTTAACTCAGGTGACCGTCTGCCTCTGGGATCAACAGTTATTATATACACCTTTTTCGATCAAGTGGGTAATAGTGACCGCTGCCAGTTTACAGTTATTGTACAAGGTAAGTAAGCCTACAAAATATTACATTCTCTTCTTTACAGCTAAATTACTTAATTTGATTGTATTGTTGTGAACATTGAAACAAAACCTTATTTGGCAAAAAATGGAGTGTGTGAAGTTGGTTCGTAGTTGCTTATACATAATTTCCAGATACTAGTTCCTAGGTCCTGATTCGTAGTTTCTACTTAGGGTTGTATTAGGTTTAGCCTAAGCTAACCTTTACCCTAATCCGAACCAGTAAATTACAAATAAGGAACTAGGAACCAGAAACCAGACTTCACATATCCAAAAAATATGAAATAAAACATAGTACTTTATAAACATGATCAAATATTGAACAATATTAACTGAGGATAGTTTTCATTATAATTTTCAAGTAAAATCACAAAATTCTGCTAAGATACAAAAAGTCACCATAAAAAATATCAAAATTAGGAAAAAAGTGGAGAAACGTGTTCCCGCCTTTAAAGGAAAGTCTAATTATAATTTACACATCGATTATTTTAAAACACTTTTTACTTAAATATGATGGCCATATTCAGATAATTTGCATACAGTTTAAAAGAAATAATGATACCATCTTTCAAATATCTTTAATAGATGTAACCCCACCTGTGATATCCAACTGTCCATCATCCCGCTCCGCTTCTGTACCATTCGGACAAAGCACTGTAACAGTCACATGGAATATTCCTACTGCTGTGGACGGATCTGGTGGGGCAGTGACAGTGGATGCGACTGATGTTCCTGGTCAGTTTTCTGTAGGATCTCAAATGGTCACCTACACATTCACAGATCCATCAGGGAACGAAGCATTTTGTGTGTTTGTGATCGATGTCACAGGTATGATATACAATATTGTCTGTAGAAAGTTTATTTGATTTTGATTTTATGTCAATTTATGCAATCATGTATCGGTCAATGCAAGTTTTAAGAAACGAAATGGTGGTACAAGTACAGAATACAACACAAGTTTCCAAGTATCACTACAACTTCAAAATCATAGTTTTTAGACTGGGAAGAACAAAATATAAAACAACATCAATGATGTGTCGTTCTTAAATCAAAGATACTACAACTACAACTCGACATGAGCCATAAAAAATAACCCCCCAAAAATTTGTATGACTAGAACTCCAAAATTTGGGGAGAAAATATGTATAACTACAAGTATAACCAACAAAACTGTAAAAACGAACATAGACTACTTTCTTGGGAAAATATAAATAATTGATTAACAAAATGAAATAGCGCCATGATAATAGATCCGATTAAATACCATCTCCTAAAATTCTAAGTCACCATGACTTTAGACCACCCAATCTCAAAGGGTATACTTTGCGTTGGATTTTGCACTTACTCACAAATAATAAGTAGCGTTTCTTTCAAGTGCATCTTAAAGGTCTGTGATGTGTAGCAAATGATGCATGTGAATGTAGATTGTGATTCTCATATTTGAGATCTGTTTCATTAAATATCTTATTTAGTTTGGAAGACAAACTCAAATTTTCAGGGCAATGGTAACATATGGTGATGGTTGCTATGAAGCAAGAATGGTACTTCTCTTTTTGGTGAAAGCAAAATTGTTGACTGATATAATTGGTGTAGTCATTGAGATTACAAAGTTTTGTTTGACATAATAAAGTACAAATATTTCAAGGTGATCAACTTTTTGGCTTCATAACATGACATGATTTTAAACATACATGTACAACATCAAGATTTATGTTTGTTACCAAAGATAAATTGTAATGTTTTCCTACAGTTTGATCAATGGCAGTTTCCTATAATAAGTATGCTAACTTTACCTTGTATTTTATCTTAAGGTATCACAGACACAGAGCCACCACAAATTTTTAATTGTCCCAATGATCTCACTCTCAACGCTGATTTGAATAGTCCTAGTGCTATTGCTATATGGAGTGTTCCCCTTGCTTTTGATAATGATGGTCAAACGCCTGTCCGAGTGAGTGACTTTGACCCTGGTGATCGTTTTTCCCTGGGACCAACCATTGTAACCTACACGTTTACTGATCAGGCAGGAAACAACAACATCTGTCAGTTCACTGTTACTGTGGAAGGTAAGTATTTTACATGATGATAATGCAGGCTTTATACTTCCAGTTTATCACACTCAAACCCAAGAGTGAGGTAATAGTTCACTGAGGAAAACAACCTTTCAAATTCTAAATGAATCCTCTGCCGTGACATTACACACATGATCTGGCCCTGTAGTTGTGAAGACCTGCCTCTTCACAATAAGTTTCTGGAACGGTCGTGTGTTGAGAACAACGTGACTTCCTTCTATTCTCTCAAACTTAGGGTTATATTAGAGTTAGCCTAACCTAACCTAATCCGAACCAGTAAATTACAAATAAGGAACTAGGAACCAGAAACCAGACTTCACATATCCAAAAAATTTGAAATAAAACATAGTACTTTATAAACATGATCAAATATGGAACAATATTAACTGAGGATAGTTTTCATTATAATTTTCAAGTAAAATCTCAAAATCCTGCCAAGATATAAAAAATCACCATAAAAAATTAGGAAAAAAGTGGAGAAGCAAGTTCCTGCCTATGAAGAAAAGTATAATTATAATTTACACATCAAGTATTTTAACACTTTTTACTTAAATATGATGGCCATATTCAGATAATTTGCATACAGTTTAAAATAAATAATGATACCATCTATCAAATATCTTTACTAGACGTAACCCCACCTGTGATATCCAACTGTCCATCATCCCGCTCCGCTTCTGTACCTTTCGGACAAAGCACTGTAACAGTCACATGGAATATTCCTACTGCTGTGGATGGATCTGGTGGGGCAGTGACAGTGGATGCGACTGACGTTCCTGGTCAGTTTTCTGTAGGATCTCAAATGGTCACCTACACATTCACAGATCCATCAGGGAACGAAGCATTTTGTGTGTTCGTGATCGATGTCACAGGTATGATATACAATATTGTTTGTAGAAAGTTTATTTCATTTGAATTTTATGTGGATTTATGCATTCATGTAAACGGTCAATGCAAGTTTTAAAAAAAGGATCTCAAATGGTCACCTACACATTCACAGATCCATCAGGGAACGAAGCATTTTGTGTGTTCGTGATCGATGTCACAGGTATGATATACAATATTGTTTGTAGAAAGTTTATTTCATTTGAATTTTATGTGGATTTATGCATTCATGTAAACGGTCAATGCAAGTTTTAAGAAACGAAATGGTGGTACAAGTACAGAATACAACACAAGTTTCCAAGTATCACTACAACTTCAAAATCATAGTTTTCAGGCTGGGAAGAACAAAATATAAAACAACATCAATGATGTGTTGTTTTAAATCAAAGATACTACAAATACGACTCCACATGAGCCATAAAAAAGATTATCCACAAAAAATGTATGACTAGAACTCCAAAATTTGGAGAGAAAAAATATATAACTACAAGTATAACCAACAAAACTGTAAAATCAAACGAACATAGACTACTTTCTTAGAAAAATATAAATGATTAATTAACAAAATGAAATAGCGCCATGATAATAGATCCGATTAAATACCATCTCCTAAAATTCTAAGTCACTATGACTTCAGACCACGTAAACTCAAAGGGTATACTTTGCGTTGGATTTTGCACTTACTCACAAATAATAAGTAGCGTTTCTTTTAAGTTCATCTTAAAGATCTGTGATGTGTAGCAAATGATGCATGTGAATGTAGATTGTGATTCTCATATTTGAGATCTGTTTCATTAAATATCTTATTTAGTTTGGAAGACAAACTCAAAATTTTCAGCGCAATGGTAACATATGGTGATGGTTGCTATGAGAACAACAATGGCACTTCTCTTTTTGGTGAAAGCAGAATTGTTGACTGATTTAATCGGTGTAGTCATGGAGATTACAAAGTTTTGCTTGACATAAAGAAGTACAAATATTTCAAGATAATCAATTTTTTGGCTTCATAACATGACATGATTTTAAACATACATGTACAACATCAAGATTTATGTTTGTTACCAAAGACAAATTGTAATGTTTTTCAACAGTTTGATCAATGGCAGTTTCCTATAATAAGTATGCTAACTTTACCTTGTATTTTATCTTAAGGTATCACAGACACAGAGCCACCACAAATTTTTGGTTGTCCCAATGATCTCACTCTCAACGCTGATTTAAATAGTCCTAGTGCTATTGCTATATGGAGTGTTCCCCTTGCTTTTGATAATGATGGTCAAACACCTGTCCGAGTGAGTGACTTTGACCCTGGTGATCGTTTTTCCCTGGGACCAACCGTCGTAACCTACACTTTTACTGATCAGGCAGGAAATAACAACATCTGTCAGTTCACTGTTACTGTGGAAGGTAAGTATTTTACATGATGATAATGCAGGCTTTATACTTCCAGTCTATTGCACTCAAACCCAAAAGTGAGTTAATAGTTCACTTAGGAAAACAACCTTTTAAAATCTAAATGAATCCTCTGCCGTGACATTACACACATGATCTGGCCCTGTAGTTGTAAAGACCTGCCTCTTCACAATAAGTTTCTGGAACGGTCGTGTGTTGAGAGCAAAGTGACTTCCTTCTGTTCTTTCAAACTTAGAGTTTTATTAGAGTTAGCCTAACCTAACCCTGATCCAAACCAGTAAATTACAAATAAGGGCTTAGGAAACAGAAACTAAACTTCACATATTTAAAAAATATGAAATAAAATATAGTACTTCATAAACATGATCAAATATTGAACAATATTAATTGAGGATAGTTTTATTTATAATTTTCAAGTAAAATAACAAAATCCTGCCAAGATACAAAAAATCACCATAAAAATATTAAAATTAGGAAAAAAGTGGAGAAACAAGTTTCTGCCTATGAAGGAAAGTATAATTATAATTTACACATCAATTATTTTAACACTTTTTACTTATATATGATGGCCATATTCAGATAATTTGCAAATATCTTTACTAGACGTAACCCCACCTGTGATATCCAACTGTCCATCATCCCGCTCCGCTTCTGTACCTTTCGGACAAAGCACTGTAACAGTCACATGGAATATTCCTACTGCTGTGGATGGATCTGGTGGGGCAGTGACAGTGGATGCGACTGACGTTCCTGGTCAGTTTTCTGTAGGATCTCAAACGGTCACCTACACATTCACAGATCCATCAGGGAACGAAGCATTTTGTGTGTTCGTGATCGATGTCACAGGTATGATATACAATATTGTCTGTAGAAAGTTTATTTTATTTGAATTTTATGTCAATTTATGCATTTATGTATCAGTCAATGCAAGTTTTAAGAAACGAAATGGTGGCACAAGTACAGAATACAACACAAGTTTCCACGTATCACTACAACTTCAAAATCATAGTTTTTAGACTGGGAAGAACAAAATATACAACAACATCAATGATGTGTTGATCTTAAATCAAACAAACAAACAACTAGGACTCGACATGAGCCATACAAATTACCCCCTAAAAACTCTGTATGACTAGAACTCCAAAATTTGGAGAGAAAAAATATATAACTACAACTATGACCAACAAAATTGTAAAATTAAACGAACATAGACTACTTTCTTGGGAAAATATGAATAATTAAATAACAAAATGAAATAGCGCCATGATAATAAATCCCATTAAATACCATCACCTAAAATTCTAAGTCACTATGACTTCAGACCATGTAAACTCAAAGGGTATACTTTGCGTTGGATTTTGCACTTACTCACAAATAATAAGTAGCGTTTCTTTCAAGTTCATCTTAATGATCTGTGATGTGTAGCAAATGATGCATGTGAATGTAGATTGTGATTCTCATATTTGAGATCTGTTTCATTAAATATCTTATTTAGTTTGGAAGACAAACTCAAAATTTTCAGCGCAATGGTAACATATGGTGATGGTTGCTATGAGAACAACAATGGCACTTCTCTTTTTGGTGAAAGCAGAATTGTTGACTGATTTAATCGGTGTAGTCATGGAGATTACAAAGTTTTGCTTGACATAAAGAAGTACAAATATTTCAAGATAATCAATTTTTTGGCTTCATAACATGACATGATTTTAAACATACATGTACAACATCAAGATTTATGTTTGTTACCAAAGACAAATTGTAATGTTTTTCAACAGTTTGATCAATGGCAGTTTCCTATAATAAGTATGCTAACTTTACCTTGTATTTTATCTTAAGGTATCACAGACACAGAGCCACCACAAATTTTTGGTTGTCCCAATGATCTCACTCTCAACGCTGATTTGAATAGTTCTAGTGCTATTGCTATATGGAGTGTTCCCCTTGCTTTTGATAATGATGGTCAAACACCTGTCCGAGTGAGTGACTTTGACCCTGGTGATCGTTTTTCCCTGGGACCAACCATCGTAACCTACACTTTTACTGATCAGGCAGGAAACAACAACATCTGTCAGTTCACTGTTACTGTGGAAGGTAAGTATTTTACATGATGATAATGCAGGCTTTATACTTCCAGTCTATTGCACTCAAACCCAAGAGTGACTTAATAGTTCACTGAAAAAAACAACCTTTCAAAATCTAAATGAATCCTCTGCCGTGAAATTACACACATGATCTGGCCCTGTACTTGTAAAGACCTGCCTCTTCACAATAAGTTTCTGGAACGGTCGTGTGTTGAGATCAACGTGATTTCCTTCTGTTCTCTCAAACTTTCTTTCTGATTATTCTACCTTGCACTTTCCACCTAAACTTTTGCACCTTCATTTTCTGGCATTTCCTCTTCGTGTATGGGTGTCTGCTTTCGGTAAGTTTGGTCGTTTTTATTTTTTCCCTCCCGTTGTGACCAGGCCTTTACGCCCTTTCAGTTACCTATAGAGTGGTTCTCGTATAGTAGTTCTGCCACTTTTGTTTCTTGTTGCCTCGGGTCTCCAGGCCCTTGGTTTTTTTTCCAACATGACCAAATCTTCTTCTTTAACCTTGACTCTCTCTTCCCTCTCCATGACGAACCTGCTACCTCCATTGACCATTTCTCAGCTCCAGTCCCCAAAATTTCTTCATTCAGGTTACCAATAAACCAGACAGTTTCAAAAGATTTTCCCCCTTCCTCATACACAAGGTGCTCCACGGCCTTGTCAGTACCCTCCCCAAGGTTTGTACCCTCTGGTCCGGCGATCTCCTGGTGCACTGCACCAGGGACACTCAAGCCACCACCCTCCTCACCACCAAAACCCTAGCTAATACTGGTGTTGATGTAACAGTCACTACCCACCATCCCTAAACTCCAGCAAAGGCGTCATCAGAACCAGAGGCCTTGCCTACTTGACCAATGAAGACCTTGTTGAGGAACTTGCCAGCCAACATGTCACTGAGGCCGTTGTCTCATCTTCAAGAAAAACAGTGCTGAGACACCTACTAATACCATCTTCCTGACTTTTCCCACACCAACTCTCCCATCCCACATCACTGCCAGCTATCTGAAAATCCCAGTCACCCCGTACATTCCCAATCCTCTCCGTTGTCATAAGTGCCAGAAGTATGGCCATGAGAAACTCCTGCTGCAGCCAAGCACGCTGCAGCAACTGTGGAGCCCTGGACCATGACAGCGTTTCCTGCACCAACACCCCACACTGCACCAACACCCCACACTGCACCAATTGTGACGGTACTCACCCAGCCAACTATCCCTCCTTCTCAAAACACTGCCCTATCTGGCTTTAGGAAAAACAGATAACAAAACTGAAAACACTTAATCCCAACACCACTTACCCGGAAGCCAGGAAGCGATTCCTTGCTTCCCTCCACACCAAACCTTCCTATGCCAGCACAATCTCCTCAAACACCAATACCACCCCCCTCCCCAAACACAAGTAAAACTGACTCACATGCCCAAACGGACCTCATCTGGCTCTTCTTACTGAGTCCTAACAGGGCCTGTGGGGTGTCTCATTTCTCGTTAGACATGGTATCCCACACAGCCCTATTCATGTGAACACTGACCTTCCTTCAGGTCTTCTGTGTCTCTATCTCCCGCTACAAAACCTTCACTCTTTGCAATATCTATCTCCCCCTAACGCCAATGTTCAGCCAACCAGCATTAACAACCTCCTCTCTCAGCTCCCCTCCCCTTTTATCCTTATTAATGACTTCAATGCCCACAACCCTCTGTGGGACTCCAATACCACCACCCCTGCTCATCGAAAACACTTTTCATCAGCACAGCCTTTCCTTGCTCAACACTAACTCCCCGACCTACCTTCACCCTGCTACAGGATCCCTCACCTGTATTGATCTTTTTTTTTCTTCCCCCAACCTTCTCCTTGATTTTAGCTGGAAGGTCACTGCTGACCTCTGTGGTAGTCACCATTACCCTCTCCTTATTTATTCCAACCTTCAAACCCTTACAGACCACACCAGAAAGCCAACTGGCCCCTTTTCAAAACCCTCTGCAACTCTCACCTCTCCCCCCATCTCCTTGAGGGTGAGGATCCCATGTCAAACTTCAGTAACATCCTTCAACATTGCCACCTGCTCCATTCCTAAAACCTCCAAACCCCCTAAGCACCCCCCCAACCCCTGGTTCAACGATGACTGCAAAATTGCCATCAAGAACAGGAAAAAAGCCCTCAGGAACTTCAAAACAAACCCGACCACTCAATCTCTTTTGCATCAGCTGTGCCAAAGCCAGGTGCACTATCAAGGACAGTAAAACCAAATCTTGAAACAACGTCATCTCTTCTCTCATCACCAACACCCCCCATTAAGAAGATTTGGAGTATGGTTAACAGCGTCCATGGCAGGATGGGCAAGTCTCTCATCTCTCCTGGAATGGTAATTTTCTCATCGGGAAAAAGGATATCGCTAACCGCCTCGCCGCCTCTTTTATCGACATCTCTTCCTCGGCCAACTACTCCAATGCCTTAAAAACCAAAAAAGCTCGCGATGAAGCCCGGAGTATCACCTTTTCCTCTGACAACTCCGAGAGCTACAACATCCCTCTTACCCTTTCTGAATTAATCCAAGCCATCCACGACGCTGGCTGCACCTCCAAGGGCCGAAATAACTGAAACACCTCCCCAACAAGGCCACCATACCCTACTCACCATCCTCAACCACATTTGGTCCTCACACTCCTTTCCCCCTATCTGGAGGACAGCTATTGTAATCCCCGTTCTTAAACAGGGGAAAGCTTAGCCTCTCCTATGCTTTTAGAGTCCTTACCAACACCCGGAACCCTGTTTACAACCTCATTAGGTACCCCAATTCCTCCACCCTCTTTAATAGGACCAAAACTTTTTCCCCTCCCTTCAGCTTACGCATTAAGTCAGACCTCTTCCATCTCGGCATCAACCCCGCCACTCTTGGCACCTTCTCCTGGCCCACTTTTTCTCTGTGGGCCACCCCCTCCTTTTCATCCACCTGGGCCTCTCTCCACTCATCACAAAACCCAAATCCACCTAAACCTCTTCATCAACCTCCACAACCAAATTAAAAACCAACTCTCAAACTACACCTCCATATATACTGAAGGCTCCAAGAAAGGCAAAAAGACAGCTGCTGCGATATGCATGTTGCCATTATCCAAGATATCATCCTTAGTAGCAGGCTTCCCAACAACGCATCCGTCTTCTCGGCCAAGGCCATTCTACTCGCTCTCAACTATATTGAGTACTCCCCACTCAGCCACTTTTCCATCTTCTCAGACCCCAAGTGTGTCCTTAATTCTTTAATCAATCTTAGGTGGGATAACCCCATGTCCCACCTCCTCCATAAACTCCTTTCGCCTCCCTCTAAAGGAAAAGTATTCTTTTCTTCTGAATACCCAGCCATGTTAGCATTCCTGGCAATGACAGAGCTGATTTAGCCGCTAAGCTTTCCCTCAACCTCCCCCTACCTACTTTCCCAAAACTGTTTCTGACATCAAACCGTTTATCACTTCCCTTGTTCATGACCGCTGGCAAACCTCATGGGACTCCCAAATTGACAACAAACTCCATGACATCCAGCCCCCCTTTCCAACCGAACCCACCATCCACAATCTCTGCTGTATCAACAAGGTCCACATTACCTGCCTTAGAATAGGTCACACCCACCTCACTCACTCCCACCTCCTTACTGGCTACTCCCCACCCCTCTGCAACAATTGCCATTGCCTCCTCACCGTCCACCACATCCTCCTTGCCTGCCCCCTGTACAACCTTTCTAGAGCTTCCTTACCCCTCACAACTCCATAGCCAGCGCTTTCAGAAAAAACCCTCCGGATAAAATGATCTCTTTCCTTTATCATGCCTCCCTCTACAACCATATTTAGTCCTCCTCTCCTACCCCCTCTACCTTCTTTTGCCTTTTTAGCACCCCTATCACAGCTTCCTGGCTATTGGTCCCTGTTCTTCTCTCGGCCTCCTCCTATTTTATTTTCTTCCTACCTCTGGAATGATCTAAACTCTCAGGCACAATTTGACCCTCACTGTCATGTTAAGCCTTCATCAAGCAAACAAACAAATAATAAGTTTGTTTACAGATAATAAGTAGTATGATTACTGAGGAATAAAATCACTGAGTTATCTGGGAGGCGGAGAGGGTGGGGGGGGGGGGGGTTTAATAACTTCTAGCAGGGTCCCAAAGGTATCCCCATAGATAAGGAGGTTCTCGTAGGTCAACAGGCACAATTTGACCCTCACTGTTGTGGTGCTATTAAGCCCTCATCAAACAAAGAAATAAACAGGTTGGAAATTTGTACGCAATGTATTTGAAGAAATTCAAAAACAATAAATGCAAGGAGAGATGATTTAGGAAATACCGTACAATATCAAAATGGAGACAAGATAAATAATGAAAGAAAAAAATCAACTGAAGTTTAAAAACATTATTTTTTTTATCTTAAGGAAAGGAAAATTGCTGCCCTGTTAAGCTTAACCTTGATTTGGAGGATACAATATAGAGTAATTCATCTTTGCATATTGATAGCTATTTTCTTGACATGAGTTGACATAGCAAAAGAAGACCATCGAGCAAAACGTAAAAAAGCATCAGAAGAATCACAGCATGACCCTTGCGATGAAACACTGACGACCTCTTTTAAGATGGTCATTATGTCCTAACTTGATTGACTCATTGACTTTCGTTGGCACTGATTTGATCTTATACAAGTGACTATTTAATGCAAATCTGAAGCCAAATATTGTGCGACTCTTTATAACTACACCTCTAAAGCTACTCCTATTAAAAAATCATCAAAGTTGATGTTGTGTACACACATTTTTTTATAAATATTGCCTCTCTCAAATCCAGACAACACTCCACCCATTGTGATGAACTGCCCCAATGACATCATCGAGGCTTTACCCACTGGAAACAATATTGTGATTATTACATGGGACGTCCCTACAGCAACGGATAACTCTGGTGTGACTCCTGGCATTGTATCAACATCCTCTCCTGGTAGCGTTTTCTCACAGGGTGTTACTGAAGTCCGTTACACCTTTAAGGATGCAGCGGGAAATGAGGAGATATGTGTCTTCCAGGTGGTCATCACAGGTGAGTCTCTTTTTCATACATTTGGTGAGGTCCCCAACCTCAGACACCAAGAAGTGCTCCAATTTTTATCAAATCAAAACAAAATGAGGAAACACATTAAACAGAAGTACAGAGAGTTCAAGATACAAAATGATAATCATTGCCTGTAGTGCTTGAAAGATCTATGAACTTGATGCAATTTCTATATTGGTTAATAGAGTATTGAAATGTGAGCGGATCAGTTTTTGAATTTGGAAAATAGCATCTTTAGTTTTTGAGTTATGACTGATCAAATTTTGATTGATTTTTAATTCATGAAATTTGTGACGTATGACGGCAAACAGCTCGAAATCTTTACGTAATTCTGAAAATTTCTTTGAAATTCCTAAATTATAGTCACTGCAAATTATAGGAAGGTATTTTTCTTCTAGAATTTCAATGGGGTACAGACTCAAAACTTTTACTCAAACTCTGCTGCATCACAAATACCAAGGCCCCCTCCCCCTTTAATGCATTACAAATTTGCATATTGATGTAAGAGATTTATAAATACTGTAAAATTATAATTTTAAACCAATTTCAACAATATTTCTTGTCACTTTCATGTTAATTTAAAGCAATTCTTCACATCCATATACCTTTAAGGAACGTGTTCCTCAAAATTCTTTCAAAAGCATGCTGTGTAAACAAAACAATTTCTCCAGAAAAACTGAATTGCCAATAAGATTTGACAAGCCAGTGTAGGAAGTCTTCCATATTAAACTGATATGGAAAATCTTTGGTCAAATGTTATGGAAACGTATTTGTGGCCAAGAACAAGCCAACTGAAATTAGGACAAAATTTCAAGTACTAAATTGTCAGTTCCCTAAAATTTGTGATGGCATCAACCATTTACACATCAAACAGATTACAAAATCACAATTTACCAAGCATGAAAAGAATCAAAGGTTTGCGTTTAAACCTGCCCATTGGAATGACAACAAAGAAACACATTAGAAAGAAGAAAGCTATGATTGAAAATATTACTTGTTTAGACATAGCGTTTTTTGCATCTTTCATTTTTAGATTTTACTGTAAGATACACAGAAGATCAAGCACAGGTTTTGGCTGTAACATTTTGTTACTTTATTTGTGAATAGGATTTTAGCTACAAAGTAAAGAATCATTTAAGTGAAATAGGTTTCAAGATTCAATAGTGATAAAATTCATATTTTGTTAGACTTTTCTTTATTCTGATTTTATCAAAAAACAGGGGAGCAGGTCCCAGGCAAGTTATTTAACAATGAGGCATGATGGATTGTAGTGGTGGTGTGCACCCATTAATAAACTCAAATGTGATTTACTGTTGTGTAGACTTGTAGTGTGTACTAACTAATAATTAAGTTGAGTAATTACATCTGTCCAAGTTAGCATGACGGAACTGCTGGCCTTAGCTACAATATTATATTTCTCAAGTCTTTACCCAACTTTTGAGGTTGATACGCATTACAAAATGCCATATAAGCTATAACCTACTGGAAATGACATTAGTGTATGATGCACATGCAAAGGATATTTGATACATTCCCTATAAAACACTACAATAAAGATGTTGAATTAACCACATCATTTGTTATAGTGTGTGAGTGTATAATAGATCCTTTGCATGCATCACTGCAATGTAATTTACTTTTGGAGCTTTGTAATGTGTACAAACCTCAAAAGTCGGTTAAAGACCTGAGAAATAGAAGTGTCAGGTGGTTGGGCTATAGAAACATATTTCAGCATGAGATTGTTGTTCAGTCCTGTTTTAGTTCAATTGTGTCTTGTTAATTTTGTTTGGTTTGTCCTTCATTGAGTATGTGGTGTAAATACATTAACCAAAATATGGTAAATAGAAAATGGAACGTGCCCTGTAAGGCATGTATCATTTTCATAAATTTGCATATCTAAATTTATGCATAAAAAAGTTTTAATGGTGTGATAGAAATACTCATGACTAAGTATCATGTAGACTGTGTTGTCAATTGTATTGTTTTTTTGCTATAAAATATTATGCAAATAAAGTTCATTAAATTAGTAAAACAAAGAACTCCAGAAATGTTTTAATTTACACGTGTTCCATTTTTGCTTGATTTTTATAAACAATTTTGTTGAAATTGTAGAAGGAAAAAAATAATACAGTATTATGTTGTAATAATGTCTCCCAGAATCTTACTTTTGACATATTGTTGTATTTTTCACTTTGTGAATTTCAAATCTTCAGTTCTGATTTTCAAGGTTTTAATTACTTTAATTGGGCAACAACAAAAAGATACACAAACTACCTCCTTGGACAAAAAAATTGTGAAGGAAAATTATGATGTGGTGACATTTACTATTGTAGTGCTTTCTTAATCTCAAAGCACATACATCATCAAGAAATAAAACTTTTTGAACCTCGGCAAAAAACATATAACTTTGTTGAAACTTCTGAATTTATTTTCTCAAATTTCTCTTTTTATTTTAAGTTTTTTACACAATCTTTAAAAAGCTGAATTCATTTTCTCTGCCTTATACTATCATTTGTATTTATCACGTGTATTTACATCAGACAATACTCCACCGGTTGTAACCGGATGTCCAGATGACATCACCAGCAATGCTCCAACAACTGGCTCAACATTGAGCATAAACTGGACCGTTCCAATTGCGTTCGATAACTCGGCTCAGGATGTTACAGTTGCCAACAATTTCAACCCTGGGGATTCATTTTCTATCGGTACAACGATCGTTATATATACATTTACTGACACTTCTGGAAACGATGAAATTTGTTCGTTTGATGTGACTGTCTTGGGTAAGATTTTTACTGCACTTTAGGTGAGGGTTACTTTTTTTTTTTAGTTCTTAATAAATGCCAGACAGTGGCAAATAAAAATAACATGGCTAATGAACAAACTCCCTTCATGTTGTACAATTAACAAAAGGACACAAATAATAGCTTAGTTAACAAAAGGACATTAATCGCGTAAATAATCAGGTATGTGAATAGCTTATGTTGATTTTTATCTTTTACATAATTTAATTACAGAGCTTTCCTCGCTCCCCACAACTTAATTGCCGAGTTCTTTCAGAAAAACCCTCCAAATAAAATTATCTCCTTCCTTCATCATGCTTCCCTCTACAATCTTAATTCCTCCTCTCCCATACTTTGTTTTTTTATTCCTCCTCAATCCCAGCCCCTCCCTCCCTCTCTACAACCATATTTTTGTTCTTCTTTCACCTTGGTTTTGCACCTCCTCTCTCAATCCCAGCTTTCTGACTTTTAGTTCGTGTATTTCTCTCATTCTCCCCATTTTCTTTCCTTCCTACCTTTAGAATGATCTAACCTCTCAGGCACAATTTGACCCTCGTTGTCATGGTGCCGTTAAGCCCTCATCAAACAAACAAACATTTACATAATTTTAAGGTGATAAACTGTGTGTTTCACTCATGTGTAATATACTGCTTTCAAATTTCTTAGGAATCATTTCAGTTGTTAACAGGAGAACAAATTTCTTGGAATTGAAGCAAGTAGATCATTTGATGAGATATGAAATATCCTTGACATTTTTAAGTTAATTGTCATGAAGCTGTAAAAGATGTGCAATAATTTTTGCAAAATGTGGTACAAAATTTGGGCAAACTGTTTACTTATAAAATAAGGTATTTGAATTTGTGGTCAAACTCCTGCCTTGACCCCAGTCATAATGGAACTCAAAACATCACAAATTGCCCTCCAAAGGTTTGTACACACTTTCCCACCTGAAGTCTGATGACTGATTTCTAATTTAAATTGACCTGTTCCAAAGTTTTAAAATGATCAGACAATCATGTTGAATTAGACAATTGCATTGATGTAAAATAGATCATAGCTCATGTGATGTGATGAATGAATGTTATCTACATCAAATACTTTATTGCTTGTGTGCATGTTTTACTTTTGCTAAATGAGTGACTATTCTCATTTGCTATTTTACTGTTTGAATAATATTTGCTCTCACAGAATCATATTTTTATTCTTCTTTGCTTTTTTTTTGTTTCTATGGAAAATGTACATGATGACATGAACAAAATTATTAGAGAAGGAGGGTAGTTTGTGATTTGGGAAATGGATGATTGGTTGTTTAGACACTTTGTTCAATCAATCTATACAGAAAGTTAGTCAACTATCCTCCCCTCTCTCTCCCCACTCTCCAAGTAGATTTACCTTCGACTGTTACTTCTAGATATAATGCAAATTTCCTGCAATTTTAAGTTAGAAGAGTGGGTCCATTTGCAAAAACAAAATAAAACAAAAACGGACTCATCAAACTGTAAAAAGTAAGATATGAAATAACATAAGATAAGTATAGGAAACTAGAGATAAAAAGAAGGAAATAAAAATGAAAGGGAAACCGGTGACAGGGACATATAACCTTGGGAATAGAGGTGAGACTATGTCACACTTTATGATGATTGATTTAATCCATAACAATTTATTTTGCACAGTAAATTTAAATACTTTTTTTATTATGCCCTACTTTTTGCAATGGAATTCTCTGTCAATTATGCATGTCTAGGATAATATGTTCAAGCAGAGACATTTACATGTATCATCACATAAACTTTTTTTTGTATCTACGTTTATGGAAGGGTCGAGGATCCCAAGCAAAGCTCATAATAATTTGTGGCCTAAAATTGTGTAAAAAGCCAAGATGTATGTGTAGTTTAAATAGCATCATCGGATTTGGGTGATTTCTCTCTTTAGATAGTTTTCCAATCCGTATTATCGTACTGGGGCACCACCAGTGAAAAAGATTAGGTGGTCAAATACTGTCTACTCCCCCCAAACCCTCTGCAACAATTGTCATTGCACCCTCACAATCCATCACGCTTCCCTCTACAACCATACTAGTTCTCCTCTTCCACCCCCTCTCTCTACTTTTTTTTTTCTTCACCCATGCACCTACTCTCTCATTCTCAGCTTTCTGACTTTTTGTTCTTGTATTTCTCTCATTCTCCCCCTGTTTTCTTTCCTTCCTACCTCTAGAATGATTGATTGATTGCACTTTATTTCAAACCATAATACAAAATATAACAAAAGTGACATATTTACAAAGTTACTTGGTTTGGGGGAGCACTCAGAAGACACGAATATATCTGTAGGTGAGGTACCCCCTTACACAGTTACAAGAAATATGTATTTCCCTAGAAATGTATGCATACTTTTTATATCTTTTAAGTATTTAAATTCATTTCGAAGGGAAAAGCTACTTTCAAATTAATCTAAAAGGAAGTTATGTGACATACTGAGCTTAGAAGAAATTGCAATCTACTTCTTTATATATACATCAAGTTTTGACATCTTATGAAAATGTGTGCTTTATGCAGTCATGTATATAAGGGTCACTCAATAACATTTTGGAGTTACAAATTTTGTTTAAAACAAAAAAAAATTGTGACCTTGCTGATTTAGAATGGTCAATGTACACAAAATTATGATGCAAAATCGAGCAAAATTGCAACCTTCATGCTGTGGAATTGAGATGCTAGAAAAAAATTAACTTACTATGTTAGTATTCAATTAAGACTTTTATCTTCTATTATGTATGACTGTCTCTGACTTTGTGCGTCCTTTAACAGCACAAAAGAAATGCAAAAATTGGATTGGAAAAAAAAAAAAAAAAAAACTTGCAAATATTGTATTATTCATCAACATCTCAAAATGAAAATAAGGATTACTGAATAGTAAAGCCTCGAAATAAAGCTTTTTCATCATTAAGGAATTCCTTTGTTTTGTTGTTTTCTTTCAGTTGTTAAGTATTGTTCACCTGTACTTCCACATTGCCACCTTGTTAATGAGTCATATGTGATGTAAATGATCTGCTCACAAAATAACAGGATCTAAAGTTCCAAGCGACCTGTTGGCCTAATGCCATAACAACAGTCGCATTCAAAATTATCTTCAGTAATCCATGATTCTTTTATTACCTAGAACTGGAGGGCAGACACAACAGTCACATTCGAAATTATCACTTTGTAATCCATGAATCTTTTATTACCTAGAAGTAAAGGGCAGACACAACAGTCACATTCAAAATTATCTTCAGTAATCCATGATTCTTTTATTACCTAGAACTGGAGGGCAGACACAACAGTCACATTCCAAATTATCACTTTGTAATCCATGAATCTTTTATTACCTAGAAGTAAAGGGCAGACACAACAGTCACATTCAAAATTATCACTTTGTAATCCATGAATCTTTTATTACCTAGAAGTAAAGGGCAGACACAACAGTCACATTCAAAATTATCTTCAGTAATCCATGAATCTTTTATTACCTAGAACTGAAGGGCAGACACAACAGTCACATTCAAAATTATCTTCAGTAATCCATGATTCTTTTATTACCTAGAACTGAAGGGCAGACACAACAGTCGCATTCAAAATTATCTTCAGTAATCCATGATTCTTTTATTACCTAGAACTGAAGGGCAGACACAACAGTCGCATTCAAAATTATCACTTTGTAATCCATGAATCTTTTATTACCTAGAAGTAAAGGGCAGACACAACAGTCACATTCAAAATTATCTTCAGTAATCCATGATTCTTTTATTACCTAGAACTGAAGGGCAGACACAACAGTCGCATTCAAAATTATCTTCAGTAATCCATGATTCTTTTATTACCTAGAACTGAAGGGCAGACACAACAGTCGCATTCAAAATTATCACTTTGTAATCCATGAATCTTTTATTACCTAGAAGTAAAGGGCAGACACAACAGTCACATTCAAAATTATCTTCAGTAATCCATGAATCTTTTATTACCTAGAACTGAAGGGCAGACACAACAGTCACATTCAAAATTATCTTCAGTAATCCATGATTCTTTTATTACCTAGAACTGAAGGGCAGACACAACAGTCGCATTCAAAATTATCTTCAGTAATCCATGATTCTTTTATTACCTAGAACTGAAGGGCAACACAACAGTCGCATTCAAAATTATCTTCAGTAATCCATGATTCTTTTATTACCTAGAACTGAAGGGCAGACACAACAGTCGCATTCAAAATTATCTTCAGTAATCCATGATTCTTTTATTACCTAGAACTGAAGGGCAGACACAACAGTCGCATTCAAAATTATCTTCAGTAATCCATGATTCTTTTATTACCTAGAACTGAAGGGCAGACACAACAGTCGCATTCAAAATTATCTTCAGTAATCCATGATTCTTTTATTACCTAGAACTGAAGGGCAGACACAACAGTCACATTCAAAATTATCTTCAGTAATCCATGATTCTTTTATTACCTAGAACTGAAGGGCAGACACAACAGTCGCATTCAAAATTATCTTCAGTAATCCATGATTCTTTTATTACCTAGAACTGAAGGGCAGACACAACAGTCGCATTCAAAATTATCTTCAGTAATCCATGATTCTTTTATTACCTAGAACTGAAGGGCAGACACAACAGTCGCATTCAAAATTATCACTTTGTAATCCATGAATCTTTTATTACCTAGAAGTAAAGGGCAGACACAACAGTCACATTCAAAATTATCTTCAGTAATCCATGATTCTTTTATTACCTAGAACTGAAGGGCAGACACAACAGTCGCATTCAAAATTATCTTCAGTAATCCATGATTCTTTTATTACCTAGAACTGAAGGGCAGACACAACAGTCGCATTCAAAATTATCTTCAGTAATCCATGATTCTTTTATTACCTAGAACTGAAGGGCAGACACAACAGTCGCATTCAAAATTATCTTCAGTAATCCATGATTCTTTTATTACCTAGAACTGAAGGGCAGACACAACAGTCGCATTCAAAATTATCTTCAGTAATCCATGATTCTTTTTATTACCTAGAACTGAAGGGCAGACACAACAGTCACATTCAAAATTATCTTCAGTAATCCATGATTCTTTTATTACCTAGAACTGAAGGGCAGACACAACAGTCGCATTCAAAATTATCTTCAGTCAAAAAATTGGGAGTCAAAAAGGGGGGTTGTTTGATCCCCCTATTTAATTTTTACATATTCTTATTTAATTATCGTATGGGTAAATTCAATGCCCTCCTTGGCCCGGGTCCAGCCAATATGTCCTACCCTATGTGCATACTGAGAACACGTAACATCAATCTACCACTACTTGACCTATATCCCACAATTATAACAAATCTCATTGCAGGCTTTTTGATGCCGCCGTTGCTATTGGTTCCTTCTTCATCTGTTTTCTACTAGTTAAAGATGATCAAATACAAAGCTTGCGCAGTATTCAAATTTGATTATTGCAACTGCAAAATTAAATTATTTTCTACAATTTTACCAGCTCAAATAAGACGTTTACGGATAGTTTTGGAATAATCACCTAAAATTAATAATTTTAGTCTCAGTCCAGCAGATTTTAAATATGAATCTCTAATAAATAGTCTTAGTCATACTGAAAAAAAAAATCATAAATCGCAAAATGTTAATTTATAATCTTATGCCACATCGGTCTTTGGTTAATCATTATCATATGAAATATTATATTTCAAGAAAGTAAATTATGTTTAAACAGCTGAATATTTTAGCGATAGTTCAAGTTTCATTCACTGCGCGTGTCATATTCTCCCAATCGGGAGATCTCCAGATCGGGAGCATGAACCTGACTGTACTTGGGCTGTCATCGTTTTATATCTTGATATTTGCTTTTCTTAAAGAAAACACAAAGGCTTCCCAGTAGAAAACACAAAGGCTTCCCAGTAATATATCCATGGTCAGACAAATTTAATCCTTATTTCAAGCTAAATACAAACATTTTGTATTTTCCATGAAATTTATAGATACTTTTATATCTTTTAAGTATTTAAATCCATTTCAAAGGAAAGCTATTTTCAAATTAATTTAAAAGAAAGTTATGTAACATACTGAGCTTAGAAAAAAGTTAGAGGAAACTTTTTGAAATCTTATGAAAATGTGTTCTTTATGCAGTTATGTATATAAGGGTCACTCGATGACATTTTGAAGTTACAAATTTTGTTTAAAAAAAAAAAAAAATGTGACCTTGCTGAGTTAGAATGGTCAATGTACACAAAATTATGATGCAAAATCCAGCAAAATTGCAACCTTCATGCTGTTGAATTGAGATGCTAGAAAAAAATTAACTTACCCTATCAGTTTCTGAAACACCTCCCCATCAAAGCCACCACTACCCTACTCACCATCTTCAACCACATTTGGTCCTCACACTCCTTTCCCCCTATCTGGAGGACAGCTATTGTCATCCCCGTCCTTAAACCGGGAAGGATAGCACCGACCCACCAGCTACCGACCCATCGCCCTTACTTGCTGTCTCTGTAAAATTATGGAAAAGATCATTAATCAGAGACTAAACTGGTTCCTCGAGACCAACAGAATCCTCTCTCCTCACCAAAGCGGCTTCAAAACGTCGCAATACCTAGACCAGTTAATTACGCTCGACACCGCTATCCGGGAATCCTTTGCAAAAAGGAACACCTCATTGCCATATTTTTTGACCTCGAGAAAGCTTTCGACACTACTTGGAAATACGGCATTACCCGAAACTTCACACCATTGGCCTCAGAGGCCACCTCCCCATCTTTATTCAAAACTTCCTCTCACCCAGGCAGTTCCAAGTTCGTATTGGCCACACCCTCTCCAAGCCGCACCCCCAAGAAGAGGGGCGTCCCCCAAGGCAGCATCCTCTCCCCACTCTCTTCAACCTGAGCATTAATGACATCGGAATGACCTTGGCCCCAGCATCAAACGCGTACCCTCTACGTGGATGACTTCACCATCTTCTACTCCTCCCTAGCTTTCCTATTGTTGAAAATAGGCTTCAAACCAGCCTCAATCAGCTGCAAGTCTGGAGCAACAATAACGGTTTTAGATTCTCCAAAGACAAGACAGTCTGCATGCACTTTTGTCATTTCAACAACCTCCACCCCAACCCGAACTTTGTGCTCAATGGGAATCGCATCCCTAAAGTTGAAAACACAAAGTTCCTTGGTCTAACTCTAGACCCCAAGCTCACCTACAAGCCACACATCACCAACCTGAAACTAAAATGCAATAGCTCCCTCAACCTCCTCCGACTGCTCTCCAACACTACTTGGGGAGCGAACCGCCATGCTCTCCTCAAAATTTTCAGGCTCACCATTCGTGCCAAGCTTGACTATGGCAATATTGTTTACTGTGTCGCTCACAACTCATACCTCAACCACATTAACACCATCCAAAATGAAGCCCTCAGGCTTTGTCTAGGAGCCTACAGGACCTCCCCAATCACTAGCCTTCATGTTGAAGCCAATGAACCCCCCTTTCTACTTAGATGTAAAAAGCTTAGCCTCTCCTATGCTTTTAGAGTCCTCACCAACACCCAGAACCCTGTTTACAACCTCATTAGGTACCCCAATTTCTCCTCCCTCTTTGATAGGACTAAAACCCTATCGCCCCCTTCAGCTTACGCATTAAATCAGACCTCTTTCAACTTGGCATCAACCCCGCCACTCTCGGCACCTATTCCTGGCCCACTTTTCCGCCCTTGGGCCACCCCCTTCCTTCTGTCCACCTAGACCTCTCCACTTATAACAAATCTCAAACTCACCCTAATCTCTTCATCAATCTCCACAACCAAATCAAAGACCAACTCTCAAATTACACCTCCATCTATACTGATGGCTCCAAGGAAGGCAACAAGACAGCTGCTGCTGCCATCATCCAAGACATCACCCTCAGTAGCAGACTTCCTGACCACTCATCCATCTTTTCAGCCGAGGCTAAGGCCATTCTCCTCGCCCTCAACTTTATTGAGTACTCTCCTCTTAGTCACTTTGCCATCTTCTCTGACTCAAAGGCTGTTCTTACTTCATTACTCAATCTTAAATGGGATAACCTCACCTGCCACCTCCTCCTCCGGAAACTCTTTTCTCCCACCCTCTGCAGGAAAAGTGTTCTTTTCTTCTGGATACCCAGCCATGTTGGCATCCCTGGCAATGACAGGGCTGATACAGCCGCTAAGCTTGCCCTTAACCTCCTCCCTTCCCCTTTTCCCAAAACCCTCTCTGACATCAAACCGCTTATCGCTTCTCTTGTTCGTGACCGCTGGCAAACCTTATGGAACTTCCAAATTGATAACAAACTCCATGTTATCCAGCCCACAATCGATCAAATCCACCATTAACAACCTTTCTCGATCGACAACGTTCATATTACCCGTCTTAGAATTGGTCACACCCACCTCACTCACTCCCACCTCCTTATTGGTTCCCCCAACCCCTCTGTAACAATTGCCACTGCATCCTTACAATCCAACACGTTCTCCTTGCTTGCCCCCTGTACAACCTTCCCAGAGCTTCTCGCTCCCCACAACTCAATTGCTGAGTTCTTCCAAAAAATCCTCCAGATAAAATAATCTCCTTCCTTCAGCATGCATCCCTCTACAACCATATTTAATCCTCCTCTTCCACCCCCTCTCTACTCTGTTTTTAGTTTTACCCATGCACCTCCTCTCTCGATCACAGCTTTCTGGCTTTTGTTCTTGAATTTCTCTCATTCTTCCCCTGGTCTCTTTCCTTACTACCTCTAAATGATCTGACCCCTCAGGCACAATTTGACCTTCGTTGTCGTGGTGCCGTTAAGACCTCATCAAACAAACAAACAAACTATGTTAGTACTTAATTGAGACTTTTATCTTCTATTATGTATGACTGTCTCTGACTTTGTGCATCCTTCAACAGCACAAAAGAATTGCAAAAATTGGATTGGAAAAAAAAAAAAACTCGCAAATATTGTATTATTTATCGACATCTCAAAATGAAAATAAGGATTACTCAATAGTAAAGGCTTGAAATAAAGCTTTTTCATCATTAAGGAATTCCTTTGTCTTGTTGTTTTCTTTCAGATATTAAGTATTGTTCACCTTTACTTCCACATTGCCACCTTGTTAATGAGTCATATGTGGTGTAAATGATCTGCTCACAAAATAACAGGATCTAAAGATCTAAGCGACCTGTTGGACTAATGCCATATGTTTTGCAAGTGAAGCGCAATCGTTTTTTATCAAATGAGAGACGAGAATTATTTTGAAAATTGCAATGTTTAGATGGCTACCGTCTACTGATCTTAGATTCAGATAACTTTGTCCCTTGATATCAACTGGCCCTGATCACCTTTCTTGACCTTCTTGAAGGGTTTTCTTGCTATAGCCTATGGCTGACAACGCACCCAATGTCATAATTCCGTGGCCCTGCCCGGTCAGAATCAGAGGCACCCTGTCTAAAGGGACCCCTGTAGGTGCCTACTGACTCAACCAGGCTGCCCATTTTGTTTAAGGAAACTTAAAAAATTACTTCTATATAGCTACCAAAATGTTTAAATTAAGAGGGCTTTCAGGGCTTCGACCCTGTTTTGGCCAGAGGCACTCTGTCCCAAACCTACGCCACTTAAAACACTCCTTTTTGCTTGCAGCATACATCATATTCAGATGCACCCCTTAATCCCTTAAAATCCCCCCCCCCCCCTCCCCTTTACCCATTTCAAATCCTGGTTACAGCCCTGAATATGTACATCAGTATTTATTTGATTGATTAATGATTTGAGTAATGGTAACAATTAATATTCAGGTCAGGTGTTTAAACCCTGAATAATATTTCTATACTGTAAATGAATTTCCTATAAAATTTTGTGAATAATGATCATTTATTTGATTTGACTGGGAGCAGATGTTACACGGCCAGTCATCACCAACTGCCCGCAGTCTGAGGTCAGGAATGTTGGCATCAACTCTGGTGGTGCTATTGTAACTTGGGATGTTCCTCAAGCCACTGATAATTCAGGAGTTGCCTTCCAAGTCAATGAACCCATTGGACCAGGCTCGTTCTTTACTCAAGGCACATCAACTGATATCGTCTACACTTTCCGGGATTTGGCTGGCAATGAGGCCATTTGCTCATTTACAATCACTGTAACATCAGGTGAGAGACATTTTTCAATTTTCCATTAAATAGCAGGAGTGGGTATCAAAGATTTATAAACATGGGCAGGTTTTACCTACTAAAAGTGGGTAGGGGAGGGGGCAAAGTCACAAGTTGGGGTAAAATCACAAAATGATGCTAAGAAACAACAAAATATAGCAGGAGTGGGTATCAAAGATTTATAAACATGGGCAGGTTTTACCTACTAAAAGTGGGTAGGGGGCAAAGTCACAAGTGGGGGTAAAATCACAAAATTATGCTAAGATACAACAAAATCACCATATCAATGATATAAATTCAGAAAAAAGTGGGGGTGGAGGGGAGCAGAAGCCTCTTGCTTCCCCAAATTCAACCTATTTTGTTTATAAACATGTCCGTACTCATTTTGACCAAACATTAGCCATTTTGAAGACATAACATTTGAATGTTTTACATATTTTGTTGAAGTCTCTGCAGTACTCTTAGCTTTGATGTCCCATTTTCTAGTTCCTGCAGTGTTTAAAATAGATAAGCATTATGTCATATAGCACAGGACAAGGTACCACATTGTTAACTGTTAACTGTGAATGGGTTAAACATCATGCAGCCCTGTGGGTCTTCTGGCTTAGGGAAGGATCGAACAACATTGCTAAGGGCCTGTGTCATAAAGGTTGTATGCGAGGGCCGTACGACCGATGCAGACCAGACGCTGACTCTTCGAAACACCCCACACGGACGCACAATTTGCCGTGTTTATCAACATCATGCAAATAGGATATGTACCAGCTCTGTGGGCCTTTTGGCTTAGAAAAGGATTTAACTATTCAATTTTTTTTTACAATTTAAAGGGAAATTAACAAGTGTTTTTTTCAAATAAATCAGTTTCACTTTCCTGTCATCAGTTGATGGACAGCGCCCAGTTATCACTGACTGCCCAGCTGACATCACAATTACAGTTCTAGCAGGAAATGCAGGTGGAATTGTAAGATTCCAGGCTCCAAGTGCAACAGATGACTCAGGAACTGCAACTCTTGTGGGAGCACCAAACTATTATCCTAACAATTACGTTCCAGTTGGAACATGGACTAATACCTATGTGTTTTCAGATCCAACTGGAAACATTGCTACATGTTCTTTCAACATTACAGTTAACACAGGTAGGTGCTTACATTTTGATGGATCTCCAGATCTATTTGTCACTTATTCAGAGATATCTTTCAGCTGGTTTTTGTCCAGTATTCTCACAAATGAGGTTTTGTTTGTTGGTTTCCTGCCCTATCTCCCCTGTTCTTCTGAAACAATGCCATAATCTTCTGTCTGGTACAATTTGACCATCACTGTTTTGTCTTTTATTTATTTGTATCTATCAACAAAACAAAGAATTACAATAAATCATGAAAATAAGAACAGAAATTTGAATCCAATAAAATTTGATTCAAAGCAAAAATAATTATTGCAATCCTAAAATTGTATACCGGGGAAGCCAGAACTTATCCCATTAATCATGTTCTTTTTGTAACTACATCTTGGTAGCATGAAATAATTAGACAAAACCTGTGAAGCCCTTGGAGCATATTTCTTGGAGTTTGTAAGCTTGACCATGAAAACCCCACCAACTGTTATCTCCAACCAACCAAGAAACCATCCTGGCGACCTGGAGTTTCTATGTGTTTTTCGAGTAGCCTTTCTCAGTTAGTTGATTGACAGCTTTTTTAAACAATTACCGCATGAATTTGCCTAGCAACAAAATCTGCATAACTAAGAGAGGCAAAAATCATACATGGTTCTGGTGCAGTACAGCTAATGTAGCTAGCGGTGCACACTCATGCAGTTAATGCAATATACTGCACAAAACAAATTTCTGCACACACAGACTTGAGTGACGACAAAATAGTGAACAAAAATTGCACCTACAGGCTTTGCAAATCAGATTCCCCTTACCCAAAACGGTTAGGAAAAGGAATTTT
The DNA here is from genome assembly GCA_020152595.1 of Chiridota heheva. NCBI lineage: Eukaryota > Metazoa > Echinodermata > Holothuroidea > Apodida > Chiridotidae > Chiridota > Chiridota heheva. Next base: position 559,365 of record JAIGNY010001133.1, read on the forward strand.
GTTTCTTCCTTTTGCTAAAAGCTCTAAAGATCCAGAGAAGTGCTATAAATGGATCAAGCTTGCGGCAGGCCACATGAACATCTAAATCTCAATGCATTGGTCATGCATGATTCCAGGATTTGTTTGCCCCACCTAGTTACTGTGTTGCTATGGTGGGTGTGGCCTATTTCTGTACTTAGAGAGGTTAATTAATGTTGAAGTCAGATTTTAGTATCCTCTCATAGTTCTTCATCAATTCACCATTTATTCCACACAACTACACTTTTTAGCTCATTTCTATAAGATTTTGCCTCTCTGGCACAGTTTTACCAATGGTGTGGAGGTGCCAACAAACAAATCATAGCTATTGGAATTAAAGACATACTTTATCCCTTGTCTTGTGCAGGGGGACCACAAACTCCCCACAGGCTCCCAACATGATGTAGGTTGAACACCTTGAGAATAATTCATGGATAATCTCATGTAAACTTTGAGCAGAAATACTTGAGGCACTTTGAACGTGATGTAGCATATTCCATTGGTGCAGCAAGGTTTGACACAACACCAAAAGAAGTACTTGCCCGTACAGCGCCTATTTTGAAAATTTTGCTTGCCCTTGCTTAATAAAAAATAAACTCAAAATAGACAATTTCGGCTGAAGTATAGAATTATGATACTCTGTAGTCAGGTGGTGTGTAGGTATTGTGTCATGTACACAAAATGGAAAGGGAAATACAGTAAGTGTCAATCGTTTGATAGTCAGATATTTAGAGAGCTCATCTTTGAAAAAACTTGCAATTTTTGTTATCTTATTGTAACTGACTGAATTTACAAATGCCAGATCTGCTTATGATATTCTTGTTGTATTAAAAAAAGTGGAAAAAGTACTTGGCGTGGGTGTCCGGGTGTGGGATCTGTCAAACCTTGCTATGCAGACTGTTGATATTATTACACACTGTCTTCCACAGATACACCCTGTGCACCAAACCCATGTGTCAACGGTGCGGTTTGTGAGGCCTTCACCCTAACACAATTCAACTGTGTCTGCAGCGGTTGCTTTAGTGGTGACTTATGTGAAATAGGTAAGTTGGTGGAATCTTAAGAAATGCAGCAAATTGATTAAGTTTGGCCATGTAACCTTTTGCTATTTGTATTATACAGCATATGCACTTGCAAAAAGTGGTAGACATGAATGTTACTGTTTTATTAAGATTAAGCAGATGACTAATAAGGGAAGGCTCACAATTCCAACTGCCCAGACAGATGCAGTGATGTCATGCTTCAGTACATATATACTATGCACATTTGTGTATACATGCACTGAAGCATGACATCACTGGATATGTCTGGGCAGTTGGAATTGTGAGCCTTTCCTAATAAGGAGGCAGATTAGCAGCATGAATCAACAATTACTACAAATCTAATTGGAAGGATAAGTTGTGAAATAATTCTAAAATGAAAGAATCTACTGGATTAAGTAAGTGGATATCATTGGTTGCATGTGTTCTCTTGTTACTTTCTTGTCTGTCTCTTTGCAGCAATTAATGTTTGTGATGTCAATCAGTGTTCCAATGGTGGAGTCTGTGAGGTCTATGATTCATCCTGCACACAGTATCGTTGCAATTGCCCCGCTTGCTACTATGGAGAGTTCTGCCAATTTCGTAAGTATAAAAGTGATACCCATGTTCATACACTTTAGGGATTTATTTTTCTTGATTTTCAAAATAATTTAAGATAAATATAATTTCCAAAGTACACATGGAAAAAAAGCAATACCATTTCTTTATACAGATGATGAGTTGGTGAATATTGAATGTTTTGTTTATCTGCTGGAAATAAAGAAGTTTCGCTTGTTTCCTCTCTCATGCATGTGAACTTAGTACATCTAATGGTAAACATATGTAAAACTCATCAGGTGTACCAGTAAAATGTTTGCACATTCCATCACCAATTGAAGTAGGTTCCATTTAAAAAAAAGTTATTACTGTATTTGACATAATAAGCACCCAGGGCGCTTATGAAAATAGAATGGCACCACTTTTTAGTCCTGAAATTTCTTCCTGATAAGCACCCATGCTCCGGGCCGTGTACAGTGTGCTATTCAAACTGCATTGTACATACAGTATATGTGAACTGCTTCTACACTAGCCCCACAATTAATGACCACTACAAAAACATTGTGAGCATCAGATGCAAAATAAGCAAAGAATGTAACAAAACTTGAGTATTTTAAGTCTTTAAGTTAATCAAATAAATGATGTTATCAGTCAAAACACGTTGGGTGGGCGCTTATTAGACCAGAGGCGCTTATTACAACAAATTAATTTGAAGTTTGGCGTACGTTTTCATTTAAAATGTAATATTTTTGTAAATGTTTTAATGGGTTGTACAAAATTAGAAAGTGTACGAACTTGGGTTCACTTACTAAACATTGTAGGTGCATCGGATTATGAGTCTGATGCACCAATATTAATTTAATTGAAAAGCTGGAATTTTTTCTGCAGGGTAACTTTTGCAGTATAATTGGTTAAACAGTATCAAGTCAATATGGAGATGATTTGTGGAAAATAGTTGAGACATGCCTGAAACTGTTTAACCAAAATTCATGTATTTTGCCTTATTTGAACATTTGAATCTCTTTCAAGTTAAATGATAAGTTTTTTTGCTTTAGGGATTGATGCCTGTCGAAATAATGATTGCCAGAATGGTGCTGTCTGCGTGGCCGACAACACCGACTGTGACCTTTATACCTGTCAATGCTCTGGGTGTTTCACAGGAAATCTTTGTCAATTGTGTAAGTCAGAAAATATTTTGCAATGTTTGTTGTTAGTTTTAAGTTTTATAGTTTCCACTTCTCTCATGGTGTATATGAAAAAGATTTTGTCCTGGTCACTGACAATCTCAAATGTAGATGTTTTCATGTTTTTACATTTGTGAGGTAGCCCATTTTCCCATTGAAATTACTAAGTAATGTTACTATCATACAGTATTGCACAGAATGAAACTGTGTAGTAGAAACTATTTGGAAATTAAATTATCTCATTTCCATTTACATATTTTAGAAATGTAATCCATGTTCAAAGTGTTACTCATATTTCCAACTAACTTACCTGACTCGTTCTTCTTATCAATTCCACACACAAAGTCAAACTAAATCTAGCCATTGCTGGACACATTGTTGCACCTTGTTGTTATATTGGGCGAGATCTGCAACAGTGCAGGGTTCCACCAGCAGATGGCATCTCAAGAGATGTTTCATCATTCTGGGGTTCGATTCTGCAGTCACAGGTGGTTGAGCTGAAAGTGTATCCCCATTTTCTCATTGACACATTTGAGCTACTCCAGTTCTAAGTCTACATAGAACTAAGATGCTGGAGGCTGCAGGTTCAAGCCTTGGTCATGTCCAACCCATTTTTCCACAGCTATGCGGACAGATACACCGATCATCAAAGCAGAAGTATGTCGTTTGCAACTCCTGCTCCCCATTCAGCTGCTGAGAGAAGTGGCAATGGTTGAATCACGCTCGCTGTCCTTTGGAGGGGACGTTAAGAAGTCGGTCAAGATGGTAGGACAGTCACACCCTACCTGGTTCTCTGAACACTATTTGAAAAGAGAAGCGTCAAAACGTGGTGTTCATTCACTTCCCTGGGCCTGAGCTAATAAGTGGATGATGCGCTGTTTGGGCAGCTCTCCCTATATGAAAGCTCCAGTGTTTGTAAAGCGCTCTTGAATATATTTGTATAGAAAGGGTGCTATATAAAATAATTACTATTACTATTATTACTTTTCAAACACTTCCACTTTTCCCAGTTGTTGTTCAACCCAGGTGGAAGGTTTTTACTTCAGGAGGAATGCCATCGCTGGGGGATGTGGAACATTGACAAGCCTTTTCTTCCACATTGCGATGTGGGCTTCAGAAGTTGTAGGTTACTGGCTTATTGAGCACATTTAATTAAACCGAGTTGCCACCAAGTTTCTTTAATCATGAAGTAGTATTTTTACAGATATTTCATTCTGATTTTCCATAGCATTCGATCCATGTTCCCAAGGGCCATGTCAGAATGGAGCCATCTGCACCAATGAGGTCAACTCATGTAATGCATATTCATGTGAATGCACAGGATGCTTTACTGGTTTTAACTGTGATACTGGTAAGTATGTCATGAACCCCTTAATACCTCCCCCCCTTCCCCACACCACTTTTTGATCAAGTTGATTTTTATTTCAGATGAGTGGTAAAACAGAATATGATGATAAAACAAGCAAAAACAATGACAAATAAAGAAAAAGTAAACCAAGTAGCAATTAAATTGTTGTAATTTATGTTGGATTGTACCAAGTATTCACTCACAAAAAAGGCCAAAACTTGCAGGGCTCCCAAAATTCCATGTAACAAGCTTCATGCAAGCACTCTAGATGTTTCCCGCAGTGCCTGTAAGCTCACCATTCATATCTTCAATATTGCTGTGTGGCCCTGTATCTAAATTAACATTCATTTTGTTCTGCAGATGTATTTGTAATTATTACTTTTTATTGTTCCATCATTTTTGTTTTGCATTTTAAGTTACAAAAGAGAAATGAACTAAATTGAATATATAAAAAAAGAATAATTCTCATGATCAAAAAGTGGTGGTCATAAACAGGAGGAGAGGGGGTGTAAATGCTACTTTAGCAGATTAGTGATTTATTGCTTCTTTTAATTGTTGGAAATTCTGGGAATTTCGTTGTGTAACTTTGTAATGTATGGCAATATTAATGAATTCCTTTGTTCCCATTGTTCATTCTTAGACAATGTTATATTTTTAATTGTAATTTGTTTTTCCCACAGCTATACCTGACCCATGTGGAACCAATCTCTGTCGCAACAGTGGATTCTGTGTCCAGGTCCCCAACACTTGCTTCTCATTCCAGTGTTTCTGTCTACAGGATTTTGCTGGACCGTTGTGTGAAACAGGTATTTACTTCAAGTTTTGTCTTCAATTTATAATGGGTACCAATTTCAGATGTAACAGGTATCTACTTTAAGCTTTTTACTCATTTTATGACAAGTACTAAATTCCTGTGAAACAAGTATCTACTTGAAGGTTTAAGTACAGTCTAGTTTATCATGACCATCACATTCAGATTAGGTCTTAATAGGATGCAAATTGTGATAAATCTGAAATCATGTGTTAGACTGTCTTCATTCCATACTTTAAAGTGTCATAATTTAGAACAAAAATGTATTGATTGAATGGAGTGTAATTCTATACCCAAACCAAAGTCCTTTTGATCAACAGTTTTGTTGAGAAAAAGGAAAATGATCCATTATTACTGTCCAAGAAATTATAAATGCATATAAATTTGTTCATGTGCAATTTGATTTCTATTATTTATAACATTAGACCAGTTGTTATATTGAATTTCACACATTGCACATCATTTTAATTCTCTGGCAGTACTTTGAGAACAGTGCCATAAGCAAAAACTGATTAGAACCAGGACACGGAGTGAATAAATGTATATCACGTTTCCTTTAAAGAGTGCACAGGCATGGGTGACTCTTCTGCTGCTGGTTTCACCATTTAACATCCTCATCTAATGGATGATGAGTGTGATTGATTTAACATCCTCATCTAATAGATGATGAGTGTGATTGATTTAACATCCTCATCTAATGAATGATGAGTGTGATTAAATTAACATCCTCATCTAATGGATGATGAGTGTGATTGATTTAACATCCTCATCTAATGGATGATGAGTGTGATTAAATTAACATCCTCATCTAATGGATGATGAGTGTGATTTATTTAACATCCTCATCTAATGGATGATGAGTGTGATTGATTTAACATCCTCATCTAATGAATGATGAGTGTGATTAAATTAACATCCTCATCTAATGGATGATGAGTGTGATTGATTTAACATCCTCATCTAATGGATGATGAGTGTGATTAAATTAACATCCTCATCTAATGGATGATGAGTGTGATTGATTTAACATCCTCATCTAATGGATGATGAGTGCAATTGATTTAACATCCTCATCTAATGGATGATAAGTGCGATTGATCTAATGCCCACTCCTCCCAATATCTAGGCTCTGTTGTAGTGACTTTATCCATTGTTCTGCTTATAATTGATTCTATAACATAATTGTAGAACGCACATTCATGTTTTACTCTTCAAAATGATAGTGTTACTGTAAATAAATTTCTAATGAAAATATATTTTGTTGATTTTATTCTTGCATTTTCAGTTGTCATCTCTCAGGAGAATCCTTGTAACAACTTTCCTTGCGAGAACTTTGGGTCATGCATCTCAGATGGCAGTGACTACAAGTGTCTGTGCCAAGATGGATACACTGGCATCAACTGCCAGCAGATGACTGGTATGTAAATTCAGTTGAAGGTCGAGTTTGGTGGTCAAGCATGTCCATCTTGATGGTGTGCTAGAAAACAAACTTGTGACATTTGCAAACTTTGTCTTATGAGCAGTACAAGGTATACCAGTAGTTTTTTTGCATTTCTGTTCTTTTTTGTTTCATGGGGTTCACATATTCCAGTCATCATGATGTACTTTGAAGAATGGATGACACCTAGATTAATCTTTTTATTTGACGTGCACATATTTCAGTCATCTTGATGTATTTTGAAGAGTGAAAGAGACCTAGATTAATCTTTTTATTTGACGTGCACATATTCCAGTCATCTTGATGTATTTTGAAGAGTGAAAGAGACCTAGATAATTCATTTTTAATTGGGGTTCACATAATTCCAGTCATCATGATACACTTTGAAGAAGGACTTAACCTAGAATAGTAAATGTTTATTGGGTAACTTAAATGTCTCTGTACTCAATGATTTTACAGTTTCCTGATATCATTCATTTTTGGTGAGCATCAAGCATAATGCAAACCAATGTAATGGCGATTTTATCCATCCAGCCGGCCGGATTTCCTCAGAAATGTTAAAGTTTTTTGAGAATTCCTCAGAAAATGTTGAAAATTTCTTCAGATATCCTAATAGAAGATTAGAATTTCCTTACTAAATGTTAAAGTTTTTCAAAGACACTTAAGACAAATTGAAGACTAGTTTCCTTAGAAAGTCTACAAAACATTTGACATTTCCTTAGAAGATAATTGTAACATGATATAATTTTCCAATATTCTTTGGAGATCATCAAGCATCTCTCTCATAGCACTGGAGATTTAAAATCCTTCAAATTCTTTAAAATATTTGGGCACCAACGATTGTATCAGGCATGATTATTAAACTCCGCCTTTATTATTGTGGTCATTTGCATAAAGTTGCTCCCATATATGAACTGACAAGACTTTTTGTATTTAGTGTGCTCAGTCAGGGAGTGTGACAGGATGTGAATGCATATGGACATAGGGAGGGATGCCATATATATGATATGATATATAGCATGTGGTATACCAAGGCCTATATCAGGCATGATTATTTGACTCCGCCTTTCTTTTCTTATTCAAGAACTCATTTGCATATAAGTTATTAAATGAAATGACACTTTCATACCTAGTATGCTCAATCAGGGACTGTGATAGGTAGGATAAGACTTCTTATGGAGCCTATGGGATGTCATGTGGGACATAGGGTGGGATGCCATGTGGAACATGGGGTGGGATGCCATGTGGAACAGGGTGGAATGCCATGTATGTCATGTGGGACAATGGATGGTATGGGATGTTATGTGGGACATGGGGTGGGATGCCATATGGGACATTAGGTGGGATGCCACGAGTAATTCACAGAGTGTGATATAGGTTGGGATGCTATGTGTGACATAGGGTAGGAGGTTATGTGGGACATAGAGTAGGAGGCCATGGGGACATGGGATGTGATGCCATGTGGGACATCAGGTGGGAAGCCAGTGATGCAGGACATAAGGTGGGATCTTATGGGGGACATAGGGAGAGATGCCATGTGGGACACAGGGAGGGATGCCATGTGGGACATAGGAAGGGATGTCATGTGGCACATATGGTTGGATTAATGTGGGACATACATGTAGGATGGGCTTCATGTGGGACATAGGGTGGGATGTTATGTGGGACATATGGTGGAATGCCATGTGGGACATATGGTGGAATGTCATGTGAGACATACTGTATGGTGGAATGCCATGTGGGGGATATGGTTGAATGCCATGTAGGACAAAGTATGGGATGGGATGTCATGTGGGACATGGGGTGGTATGCCATGTGGGAGATATGGTGGAATGCCATGTGGGACAAGGGATGTGATGGAATGTCATGTGGGACATGGGGTGGAATGCCATGTGCGACATGGGATGCCATGTTGGACTTAGTGTGACTTGCCATTTTTATAATTGGCTGGGTTATATGATATGGGTGTCAATTTGCATGGGCATGCGAACCATGATGGTATTAACCATTCTAGTTACACACATATATCAGAGCTATAAAGTTGATGGCCATAACTAATAAAGATGTTTGACTGCTTTAGTACTATTTTTGTGGTTTTTATCGTCCTTTATCATATTAGATGGACAGGCATAACCACAAACTTATGTTCCAAGTAGAAAGTCCAAATGTTCGTAAAGTGTCATCTAAAAGCTTTTTAACTTTGCATTCAATCTGTTGATTCTTAGTCTTGCTATTATTGTTTTGTCTCCTGAATCAAAGAATGCATTTACAGATGTACAAAGAATGCATTTACATATGTACAAAGAATGCATTTACATATGTACAAAAGATTCAGCACCTCAGAAGGACTAAAAACAAAACCAACAAGTGTATTCTAAAAGTATATACATGTAGATGACAGACCTCAATTCTGTCTGACAAGCTTAACTTTTATTTTTAATTTATTCAAAATTTAGTAAGCAATGTGGGAAATGCCCTGTGCAGCACAGGTCCATGTGTAAACGGAGCAACCTGTCGTAACAGCTTTGTGTCAGCAAGTGGCCTGTTGATGTACATCCCACAATACACCTGTATCTGTCAGGAGGCATTCACAGGCATAGACTGCTCCTTATCAGCGGGTAAGCTTAATTCAACCCTTTCATTTGATTTTTGATTTATATTTGAGATTAATTCGTGATGGAACTAGTTTTCAGTTTGTTATTCTGATTGGTTAGAGTAGATTGGTGTAACTTTTCCTTTTTTAAACTAGAAAGTCAATACAGAGGTCATTTCTTGACTTAAGCGAAATACTCGGGTTCCTTAACCTCTTTTACCTGGAATATGAGATGACACAATTTCAATATCATGGTATATCTCACCATCTATGGAACATTTCCAGCTTAAAATTACCTCTTACATAAACCCAGTCAAGTTGAGTGATGATTCGCAGATGGTAAACCTTTTCCCCTTCAGCTATGACAATAATTAATCATATTTTATCTTTCATAATATCCAGTATTCATTGTAATGTTGATAACAGGGTTTCATTTTATGGTATATTTAAACAATCACATTAAGAATTAACTAATATATTTTTCAAATGCCAATTTTGACTCCCTATCCACTGATCCAGTATATTCACTAACGACAGAGAGCCTAATGTTATTTTGTTCTTCAGCCGTTGCCCCATCATTGGATGCCTGTAATATACTCGGGAACGGCTTTTGCTTGAATGGTGGTACATGTCACAACATCTACTGCAGCTTTGATCAAACCTTCACACATTTCTGTGAGTGTCCTGTTGGTTTCATTGGAGAACGCTGTGAGACTCCATGTAAGTTATGAATTCATTATTGATATTCAATTGATATAGTGTGAGCTTCTGTAGAAATATCAATTGACTTCAATTTTGTTTCTGATACATTTATTCAAGTCATCTCTAATTTACAATAAGTGTAAGAGTAAAACATACAATGATAATCATAGTGGTGCTGTAGGGATGAACTGGGAGATGGTACAAGAATTTCCCAAAAAGGTTTAATGTGACATACCCAGTACAAAGAAGAAAAATCACATTTTACATATACTGGTGTACTTTACAAATAAAGGAGTCCATGAATTTGAAAGTCTCTATACATAAATACTGTATTCAATATTGGGAAATAGAATTGTATCACTTTTACTGTCTTAATTTCTTTCTAATAATGGCCCATGTTTGGTTGCATGCAGTATTGTTCGAACTGCACCAGCACCTACAACAACCACCACAAAACCACCGTGCAACCAAGCATAAGCGTATCATGCAACATACATTGGGTATCTTGAGTTATCAATTACTACACAACGTATCAAACAATACATGGGAAATGAAAAAGACGAATCAACACTGACATTTACATGTGTTATTTATTAATATTGGGGTATGTTATCAGTTCAAATAATCAAATGAGATACCAATTACAATAGTGAAATTTTGCAACATAACATCAGGCCATTATTGCAGCAAAAGATTTCATATACTAATATCGGTAATTTTTGAGGGAACAAATATACTTATGTCACTCCAATCAATTTTTAGAAATGACATATACAACACTTCAGACTTGCGAAGTCATCAATATAGATCTTAAGGGTGTTAAAGGAAGACAATTGGTTGTTTTTAATGGCAGTACAGTGTTCATGCAATTTTAATGCATCCTTTTTACATGAATTGTTTGCTTATCAGAGAATAGATTTTACATATCTAAAAAGAAATCAAATGGTTGTATTTGCCTAGCTACATACTTTATATCATATCACTAGATAGCAAAATTATAAAGGAAACAAGATATAATGTATCCACACAGTATGGCATGCACAGTATGGCATGCACAGTATGGCATGCACGGTATGGCATGCACGGTACGGCATACACGGCACGGCATACACGGCACGGCATACACGGCACGGCATACACGGCACGGCATACACGGCACGGCATACACGGCACGGCATACACGGCACGGCATACACGGCACACATCACCAACGGCACGGCATACACGGCCACGGCATACACGCGCACATGCTCTCTCGGCATACACAGGCCACGGCATACACGGCATATTGTTTACACGGCACGCATACCTCAACCACATTAACACCATCCAAAATGAAGCCCTCAGGAGCCTTCATGTTGAAGCCACGAACCCCCGGCATACGGCTTACTTTTAGAGTCCTCACCAACACAGGCAACGGCAATTTCTCCTCCTCTTTGATAGGACTAAAACCCACGCCTCCCTTCAGCTTATGCATTAAATCAGACCTCTTTCACGCATCAACCGCCACGGCACTGGCCCACTTTTCCACGGCCACGGCACCTAGACCTCTCCACTTATAACAAAACTCAAACTCACCCTAATCTCTTCATCAATCTCCACAACCAAATCAAAGGTATACATGGCTCCAAGGAAGGCAACAAGACACGGCCATCATCCAGACACGGCAGACTGGCATCCATCTTTTCACTAAGGCGCCCTCAACTTTATTGAGTACTCTCCTGTTAGTCACTTTGCCATTTTCTCTGACTCAAAGGCTGCTTATCAACGGCACTCACCTGCCACCTCCTCCTCCGGCTTTTCTCCCACCCTCACGGCCACGGCAATGACGGCCGCACTTGGACACGGACGCTGGCAAACCACATGTTACACGGATCAAATCCACCATCAACAACGGCACACGTTCACGGTCACACCCACCTCACTCACTCCCACCTCCTTATTGGTTCCCCCAACCTCTCTGTAACGGCAACACAGCACTGAGCAGTCTCCTTCCTTCAGCACATCCCTCTACAACCATATTTAATTCTCCTCTTCCACCCCCTCTCTACGTTTTACATGCACCTCCTCTCTCGATCACAGCTTTCTGGCTTTTGTTCTTGAATTTCTCTCATTCTTCCCCTGGTCTCTTTCCTTACTACCTCTAAAATGATCTGATACACAATTTGTCGTTGTCATGGTGCCGGACCTCATCAAACAAACAAACAAACACAGTACGGCATACACAGTATGGCATACACAGCATACACAGTACGGCATACACAGTACGGCATACACGGCATACACAGTATCGGCATACACAGTATGGCATACACAGTATGGCATGCAAGCTATTAAACCTGTGGGAAAGTGGACTAATACAGAGCTAATATCAGCTGACAGGATTTTAGGGTATTTTCCAGTATTTCAAGGCCTAAAATTGATATTATAATCAGGACACAGTATTTTTATTCTAATTAATGATATGTATTTTTTTTTTTTTGGCTACAGATTTTGATCCATGTAATGTTGCTCGTTGTGGAAATAACGGCCAGTGTTTGTCATTTAACAACTACTTTGTCTGCGTTTGTGTGGATGGATACTCTGGATCTACCTGTGAAGTGTCACCACGTAAGTTAACACTCTCTGAAACAAAGCACAGTCAAAGATTTTCCTCTTCAATGAAATATAAATTTAAAAATGCATAGATTGTTAAGAGACATGCCACACTCGTTCTAAAGAAACATGATGAATAATTTGGGGTATTTTTCCAGTTTTATTGCATTTAAACCTACCAGAGTGTTAATAACTCACTGATGAAATCGTCCTTTCAAGATCTAAATGAATGCTCTTCCCTGTGATTACATTCATGATCTGGGCCTGAGTCAACCTACTTACCAAACCTGGCCCTTCATAATTTGCACCATTTTTGTTTACAGATGAAAAGTAATGTTATTAGTGATTATTTTTTTTGTGGTAGGTTTTTTGATTGCTTTCTAGCAAAGTCTAAAAGTCATACCCATTAAATGGAAGTTCTTGCAGTGAAAAGACTGAATATTTTTAGCCAGATTTGGGTGTAATGAATATCTGTAGTATGGTTATGGTGTGCTGATGCCCAACCCCTACCTTCTCGTGGTACCAACTGTTACGCTATACCTTGCTGCTAGAGTAACGAACAGGGGCTCTGGGTGTGGAAGGAAAACCAGAAAAAACACAGGGAGATTGGCCTGTCAGTCTTAGTTGACAACCTTTCTAGGAGAAGGAAAACTCTGATGTAAAACCTGGGCAGACGGAGCTCGAAAAAATAACCTAGAGGTCCTCACTCTTATACTGGGGTCTTATCACGGAAACTTCTAGAGCAAATATTTATAATACCACTTCAGCAAATGAAGCTACTTGCGGGATCTCTAGTCATCCATCACTACACTGGGTACCTAAAGGTCAACATATGATGCATAGGGGTGAAAGCCGGCAAGATTTACAGGAAGCCTCTGGGTTGAAGAGCAAGGAGCAGAAGTGCTACTTAAGGAATGTGACAATTAACGCCATATCAAAGACAACAATTGGATGCTGGAATGTAAGGACATTATATGAAACGGGGAAAACAGCAGTAATCATGGTAAAGGAGATGAGGAAATATGACATAGGAAGACTCGGAATTAGTGAAATAAGTAGCTGGGTTTTGGTAAAGTTTCAATTGAGTCTGATGAACTAATTCTTTACTTTGGAAGTGAAGATAAGCATGAAAAAGTATTAGCTATCATTAAAGGTGAAGAGTTGAAGTTGATTGGAATCCAATATATGAACGAATTATTAAAGCAAGATTCCAGACAAAATTGATGAAACTATCCATTATACAAATCTATGTGCCAACAGAACAAGCAGAGGAGGATGTGAAAGATGATTTCTATGAGCAACTTCAAAGAATTATTGGTGAAGTACCAAGTCACAATATATTGATTGTAACAGGAGACGCTAATGCTAAAGTTGGTGGAATAGATAGCAGTAGAGAAAGTGTGATGGGGAAAGAAGGTCTGGGAATTATGAACAACAATGGTGAACGATTTGCAGACTTATGTGAGGTTGATGGGCTCATCATTGGAGGTACTGTGTTCAAGCATAGAGACATCCACAAGTACAACTGGACTGCCCCAAATGGCAATGCTAGAAACCAAATTGACCATTTCACAATATCTAGGAAACATAGAGGGTCTTTGTTAGATGTAAGAACAAAATGTGGAGCCAATATACACAGTGACCATAATCTGCCAATTGGAAATATCAGAGTTAAACTGAGAGGAGAGTAGAAAAACAGCCCAACATCAAGACCCATTTTTGAGTGAAAGCAGACTAAAATGTGCAGAAGTAAGACATGACTACAACACAGAGCTGAACAAGAATATGAGGAGAGACGGGAATGATAGTATAAATGAAAAGTGGATCAACTTTGAACAGCACATATCAATGCTGCAAAGAAAGTAGGGGAAAGGAAGTAAACCATAGAGTCCGGCTAACTCATAAAGAGCTATTGAAGACAGAAAAATCTCAAATGTCAAATAGATGAAGCAAAATCTGAAAGAATAAGACAGCTAAAAAGAAGAGAATATGAGAAGAAAGACAGAGAAGTAAAGAAAAGAGTCTGATCAGATAAAAGAAAGATGGTAGATAATATGGTAAAAGAAGCAGAAGATGCAGCATCACGTGGAGACATTAGTGGTCTATACAGAATTACAAAGAAGATATGTTATAAAGGAAGAAAGAAGAATGTTGGAGTAAGGAATGGAAGTGGAAAGTTTATCACTGGAGAAGACGAGATGAGAGAAAGATGGAAAGAACACTTTGAATCAACTTTATACCAACCTATACCAGAGGCAACCAACCAAGGTATAGAGGCAAACGAAAATGACATTAATGTTGAGGTGGGTGAGATCCAAGTTGAAGAAATACAGAATGCTGTGTCAAGGATTAAAAATAGAAAAGCACCAGGAGTGGATGGAATAAGCATTGAAATGTGGAAAGTAGTATGGATTTGACAGAGGCGACCTTAACTACATTATTTAAGCAAATTTTAGATACAGAAGAAGTGCCAGATACATGGAGAAAAAAAGAAGCATTATAACTATTATACCAAAGAAAGTGATTTAAAATTTGTGACAACTACAGAGGTATCCTTAATACCAACAGCATGTAAGATTATTTGAAGGATATTGATTGACAGGCTACGTAGCACAATAGATACCAAATTTCATTATGAGCAAGCTGGCTTTAGGAGTGGCAGAGGAACAACTAAACAAATATTCACCCTTAGAATTATAATAGAACAATGCTTGGAATGAAAAGCTACAGTACACTTCAACTTCAATGACATTCAGAAGGCATTCGACAGTCTAGACAGACAGAAGCATGATGTGGAAGATTATGGTTCATTATGGGAGACCCATGAAATACACAAATATTATACAGCACTGGTATGATGGCAGCAAATGTGCAGTGTTAAGCGATGGAAAATGAACTGATTGGTTTTCTGTGAAAGCTGGGATAAAACAAGGATGTGTAATGTTTGGTTTCCTCTTTATGCTTACTATTGACTGGGTGATGAGAACCAGTACACAAGGCAGAAGGAATGGAATCTGGTGGAACTTATTTACAGCCCTAGATGATCTTGACTATGCTGATGACATTGCACTTTTTTCTAACACCAAAGAACAACACAAACAAGCAAACTACATGAAACAGGTAAAACGGTTGGTCTGAAGATTAATGAAAAAAGACAAAGATCATGCGCATTAACAACAAAACTAATGGAACAATTAAAGTTGCAAATGCAGAGCTTGAATATGTTGATAGCTTTGTCTATCTCGGTACAATACTGTCCAAAGAAGGAGGCACTGATGAAGACATAAAATGCAAAATTGGGCTGGCACAGGCAACTTGACAAGATTTGGAAATCAAAGATGTACGGGATAAAAACTAAACTGAAAGTATTTCAATCAAATGTAATCTCAGTACTCCTCTATCTATGGGAAACCTGGAAGCTGACAAAAGCTAACTAGAAGAAACTAAATGTCTTTCAAAAAAGATACCTGAGAATTATTTCATAAATTAGATGGCCAGTGAAAGTCACCAATGAAGAACTATATAAAAGAACAGGCGCAGTGGAGATAAGCAAGGAGATATTCAAGAGAAGATGGAGATGGTTGGGTCATATATTAAGAAAGGACGAAGAAAACTATGACAGACTATCCATCACCTGGACACCAGAAAGTAGAAGAAAGAAGGGAAGACCTAAGACTACATGGAGGAGAGTGGCAGAAAAGGGGAGAATCAGTTTTGGATGGAACAGCTGGGGATAAGCTGCAGTAGTAGCAAGAGACAGAAAGAGATGGAAGTATTTGCTTAGAAAAGCCTCAAACTCCATACCCAGAAGAAAGAAGCAGCAATAGGTAAGATGAAATAAAAGCTGAACAATTAAACTTAGACATTAACCAGGTTTAATTAGAACAATAAATAACAACTTGTAGGTGATGATATCTAAACATTTCTTGTTACCTAAATCTGACGTTAATTTGCATATTTTCAGCCTTGGCCTTACCACCTGTTATTTCCAACTGCCCCGCCATGACAATCTCTGTTGAAGCCCCTGCGGGTCAAGACTATGCCATTGTGACCTGGATGATACCAACAGCTGTAGATGAATTCAACCAAAGTGTTCCTGTTTTCTCTGTTAATGGTGCACCAGGAGCACGTTATGAAGTGGGAACTGCAGAGCGCATCCTCTATCGCTTTATTGATTCTGCTGGAAACACCAATGATTGCTCGTTTGTCATTCAGGTTGTCCAAGGTAATCGTAATAACATTGTCATAACAAAACATTTGGAGATTATTCTGATATTACTCTTCTATCACAAGCTACTCTACTTTTTTTAAACTTATTTTTACCCCATTACCTATACCCATCCAATACAGTGCCATACCATTTCTTTATATTTTCTGTTGATTTAATCACTCCAGGGGTTTAAAAAAGTGGGGACACGACCTCTTAAGGGCAATTTTCAATTCATATGTCCTCATCCCAATCTGTAAACAGAATAAGTGAGCCTAAAACAACAAAGTTAAAAGAGGCACTTCATTTTTAGAAAGGGGCTATTTTCCATTGGAGACACATTCCTCCCATACATGGGACTAACAACAGTCACCAGTTTCCTATTATATGCGACTTCACACTTTCAGAAAATCTGGTACAATATCAGTGTGTTAATAAATTTGAAATTCTACTCCTAAGTTTTTGTTTGCAATACAAAAAAAGAAAATCCCCCCAAAAACCAAACTGTAACTGATAACAATAAACATTTATTGTTGTCATTTTAACACCAATTTTTCTACTTTTTTGGATGAACAAAATCGGATTAATTATTTTATGCAAGTGCACCAGATTTGGGTTGCCCTTTGGCTACTGTGCTGAAGGTATAAGCAATTGTAACCTGAGTAACTTTAACTCCCAATTTTTCACAGACAACAATAAAGTCTACCACAAAAATGTCTTAACTGCATGAAAAATTATTTTCATACTTCATACAAATGAAATTGCAATGTTTACTGCAAGTTATATCCTCCATGCTATAAATATGCAATCTGGTTCCTAACCTGATTCTAACGCACTTCTAACCAAACTAGAAACGTAGTTACCAACCCAGCCCTAACCTCTATCATACCTCTAACATCCTCACTTTTTCTCAGCACGTTGCTAGACAAAACATCGGTGAGGCAGGTTGAAAATTTCTGCCTGAAATTTCACCCTTTTTCTAGCCATTTCAACCTAGCAGCTCCAATCATGAAGATTTTTAAGCTGGTTTGACTTTTCTACAAGCTTTTTCTAGTCATCTTAGGTAAGATGAGAGGTGGTCTTAGGCCTGGGGAAATACTTCGGTCTGACTCACAGGACAGTCTCCATTGAGTTTGCACTAAGTACAGAGTAGATTTTCCTTCCTCCCGTACAAAACGGTGGCATAAACGAGAGTTCCACACTCTCGTGGCGGGAGGCTTTGTCCCTAGAGCACCTGGTGTGGTGGTTTTGGGCCTCTTTTCCTCGGGTAGACGTGTTTTCACCCTAGGCTCCCCGCCCACCACGAGGGTAGCCTAATGTTATACTGTGCATATGTATTACATGTAAGGATATCTTTAATCCAGGTTCCCCTATGCATTAGGCCAAGAACTTGATTTGATTTTGGCACATGTGCAAAAGGTCGACATTACTACAGGATGACTGCGGGGTCGGCTGCAACTAGCTCCAAGGAGTTACAATAGTTACAAGAGGGTCTGTAATTTAAGTACGTTACAATACATATGGTGAGGTTGTTGAAGTCTAGCACTATTTTAAGACAAAGTTCTTAAATTATGTACTCGATTAGGAGGGGTGCAAGAGGGTCCCTGGTGAGGTCCCCCTTGCGCCGCCTTTACGTGAGAATTCACTTTTTCATTTTCTCTCCACAGACACCAAGAGAGCAGTGGTTTGTGTTTTCCACGCCCCTCCCGTGCAATCAGAGATTTTTGTTTTCTTGCATTTTCTTGAATTTCAAATTTTTTCAGATTTTTGTCTTATCTGATTCTTTTTTCTGGTGTAAAAATTGCTGTGGCTTGTCTCTTACAATGTACATTGATTTTCGCGGTGCCGTCTAACCCTTGTATGGGTCGTCTATACATCCTCTGGAAGGGAGTTTTTCTGTAAGTTCTTTTTCAGATGCGTCTTTATGACGTAAACACATATAAACCACATATAATACCAGTGCGTCACAACTTTCAGTCTTAGTCAGTGGGTCACAGGTAGTGGTCTTTTTTGATGAAACTTGAATGAATTAATTGCGTCTTGATTGGCGTAACCACAGATAAACCACATATAATACCAGTGCATTACAGCTCTCAGTCTGAGTCTGTGTGTCACAGGTAGTGGTCAGTGACTTCTTTCTATACTGCTGTGGGCCACGGTTACATACAGGGACTGAAAGGACCACGGAAAGCGGCATTTTAAGTTGTTACATGTAAACTCACAGTCGCTGTAGATCCCTAAGATTACTGATACGGGTCCGTAAGGCCCTATTGAACGCTCCGTACGGGTTCATACGGCTCCATAATATGGCTATATGGCTCCATAGCACGGCTTTACGGGTCCATACGGCTCCATTGATGGGTCTATATGGCTCCATAGTAGGGCTTTATGGGTCCATACAGCCTCATAAAATGGGTCCATACGGCCCCATTAAAGAGATTCACTGGTCCATACAGCTCCATAGAACGGATTCATGCGGCTCCATGATACTTATAGTTATTCTAACAGGGATACGTACTGACTAGGACGGTAGTCCCCCACATGTAGCCAATTGCTTCGTAGCTCCATGGTGAATATAAACTAAGTTAACACCTCATATAGCATACATAGTATGTTAACGCTATTGTATATTTAACTTCACACAAGTTAATTTTTCCGCACAAGTAGCCAATAACCACGCAGCTCCGCGGCCGTGGCAACTGTCAAGGTAACGTCACATATAGTTTATTTTGTACGTTAATGCTTTTACAAAGCAACTTCATGGCTCCGTAAGGTGATTGGGTTAGCGGCCCATATAGTATGCGTAGTATGTTGACACCTAGCTTTGTAAAATTAACTTCATGCAAGTAAATTTTTTGGCATGAATAGCCACTAGCTACGCAGTTCCACGACCTTGGTAACTGTTAAAGGTAGCGGCACGTTTAATTTACATTGTATGTTAATGCTTTTATAAAGCAACTTCACACGGCTTGCAACTTCACAGCTTTTTAGTACAGCGTACGGTATCATTTTTCTCCACATCCGTAGCCATTGGTTTTGCAGCCCCAAGGTTATAACAACCTTTCAAGGTTAACGGTCTGTATATCATACACCGTACATTAATGCCATATCCAATTAACTTAGCATAAGTTAAGATTCTGACATAAGTAGCCAGCGCCAACGCGGTTCCACAGCTGCAACAACCTGTTCAAAGTTGACGGTGCTTATAGTATGCGCAGAACGTCAACATATTATTACAATAACTTAACAAGGTTTATAACCACCATCAACATTAACGTCCTGTATAGCATACGTGGTACATTAACGAGACATTAAAACAACTTAACGAAGTCAATCACTGGATGAGCTGTAGCCACCGGCTCCACAGTTTCACGGTTGCAACAACCTGTTCAACGTTAACATCATGTATAGTTTACGCCGCATGTTAACACTATATTAAAACAATTGTAACAAGTTCTCAACGTTAACGACCCGTATAGTACACACTATACGTTACTATGAGATATTAAAATACCTTAAACTATGTTAATAGCCGGACAGGCCGTAGCCACCAGCTCCACGTTTTCCATGGTGCAAAAAGCTGTTCAAAGTTAATGGCCCATATTGTTTAAAGTGCCACGTTATAACACCATTTAGATTAACCTATTCAGGTCAATGGACTTTCATTAGTTAACACCTTACCATTGCATACGTATTGCATATGGTGCTAGTATATCTCCACAGAAATAACCAACAGCTTACGGCTCCAAGGTCTTACGGCTCAAAGCCTTATGCAGTTAATGGCCTGTATAGTATACAACATACATTAACAGCCCTCTTTAATTCAACCAGCATTAATAGCTTTGCCTAAATCAACAGTTTAGTATCACTGTATGGTTTACCTTATGACGTAGCCAGGCGTACTCCAGACTTTCCGAGGTGTAAAGTCTGTAAGTGCTAGTCTAGTCACTCTACAAATACCTTCTTACTATTAATGGCCTGTATAGTTTGTGGCATACGTTAATGGCCTGCTATTTCACTCATTAACCAGAGTTAATAGTACCAGTCAGACCCACAAAGTTGTGTTGTATGTACACTTTACAACCATGCAGCTCTCCACCACCAACCGAGTTGATTCAAATGGTTAAGTTAGAAATGTTTAAACAAACTTAATTTGTAGCCAACTTAGACTACACTGTTACTCTGACATCAGACTTTAATAGTGCAAGGTTACACGTGCATTTACACTTGCCACATTGTTCCTCGTTCATCACGTAACGTCTCAGCAATCATATTAGGCGCTGACACTATACGAAGACAGCCGTCTCTTACACTCCACAGCTGTAGCCATTGGCTCCACAGTTCTACCATTGTAAGAGCTTTCCAAAGTTAACAACCTGTATAGCATATGACATATGTTAACCCTAGATTAAGATAACTTAACAAAGTTAATAGCCTGAAATTTTTCAATTACTTCCGCACTTTACTGGCGACATGGACAACCTAAGTAGGGCATCCAGCATAGCAAGGCTTACTCTGGACGTACCCAGGTGCAGCTTTTGCAAGGGGTTGGTAAACTCCACCTAGGGAATACCCATGAGTTGTGCTACCGTGTGACCCCCTGCAGACTTACATACTATGCAATGACTAAGACATAGTGGCGTGGCAAGAATGTGCGCATGTGGTTTAAGGAGCAGCACTAAAAAAAAAAGTCACTGGGAGAATGGAGAGAAGAAGCACTGATCGACGGTCCTCTTCTCTCGCCTCCTTCTCCACTATGCTCAGCAGCAATGCTCAGCAGCACTCCATACAGGGCCTCCCTTGTCAAGCAGATGAATTCCGTATTGGACGCTGTTTCCACAGGTTTCACAAGCATCCGGCATATTGCTCACTTCTCTCCCCTGGTCCTCCCCAGAGCGGGCAGGTCCCGGAAGAGGGATTGAGAAAGAAGCAGTAAGCACAAGCGAAAGGACGGTTTCCATCCTTCCCTTACTTTTTACTATCTTTCTCCTCACCTGAGTTTAGGCACAGCTAAGAATTTTGAGAGCTGCCAAAAGAATGAAAAAGGCAGTAAAATCATGGTATGCTCTTCTTAATCAAAAAAGAAGTATTTTGCTATTAAAAGCAATTTTTACCAAATGGACATTGTGCTGAAAAATCGATTAGAACTATGCACCCTCCCTATTCACAGGGATTACCCAACATTATGTAAGCTTTAAGCAGTTCTGGTAGCTATACCTGTTACCTCTGCGATGGCAGAGCGAACATTTTCATTGCTCAAGAGGATCAAAACATGCCTCTGGTCATCAATGTTGCAAGAATGACTGGAATCCTTTCTTCTTATGAACGTGCATGGAAAGATAAATTTTACTCTCGATAGACACTCAACCTAGACGCTCACCATGGTATGTCCATGGGAAAAACTCCAGCTGCAGCCAAGCGTGCTGTGGCAACTGGAGCCTCGGACCTTGATAGCATTTCCTGCACCAAGACCCCACACTGCACCAATTGCAACGGTACTCACCCAGCCAACCATCCCTCCTTCTCAAAAGACTGCCACACCTGGCTTCAGAAAAAAAAATTAACAATACAAGATAACAAACTGAAAACCCTTAATTCCAACACCACTTACCGGAGGCCAGAAAGCAATTACTCGCTTCCCTCCACACCAAACCTTCCTACACCAGCACAGTCTCTTCAAACACCAATACCCTCCCCCCCTCCCCCTCACCAACTAACACAACTAAAACTGACTCACATGCCCAAACTGACCTCACCTGGCTCTTCTTATTGAGTCCTAAGCCCATCACCTTTGTCAACAACCCAACCACACCCATTACACAAACCACCTTCACTACCACCTCTCTCCCCAACCTTTATTCATTTTCTAAGATCCCCGCCGTCCTCTCCCCCAACACCTTAAATGCCATCAACCTCAAGCCAACCTGCCCAACAAACATCCCACCATCCAATCCACATATGACACTGAAGAGAACATGGGTTCTTCGATTACTGAACCTACCAAACATACTTTTCGTCCATCATTAATCAGAGACTAAACTGGTTCCTTGAGACCAACAGAATCCTCTCACCTCACCAAAGCGGCCTCCAGAAATGTTGCAATACTTTAGACCAATTAATTACGCTCGACACCGCTATCCGGGAATCTTTTGCAAAAAGGAACACCTCATTGCCATTTTTTTCGACCTCGAGAAAGCTTTCGACACTACTTGGAAATACGGCATTATCCGCAAACTTCATACCATTGGCCTCAGAGGCCATCTCCCCGTCTTTATTTAAAACTTCCTCTCATCCAGGCAGTTCCAAGTTCATATTGGTCACACCCTCTCCAACCCCTATCCCCAAGAAGAGAGCGTCCCCCAAGGCAACATCCTCCCCCTGCTCTCTTCAACCTGAGCATTAACAACATCGCAGACAACCTTAGCCCCAACATTAAAAGTACCCTCTACTTGGACAACTTCACCATCTTCTACTCCTCCCCTAGCTTTTCTCTTGTCGAAAATAGACTCCAATTCAGCCTCAACTGGCTGCAAGACTGGTGCAACAATAGCAGTTTTAAATTCTCCAAAGACAAGACAGTATGCATGCACTTCTGTCATTTCAACAACCTCCACCCTAACCCGAACCTCGTGCTCAATGGCAATCGCATCCCCAAAGTTGACCACACTAAGTTCCTGGATTTCATCCTGGACCCTTAGCTCTCCTACAAGCAACACATCACGAACCTGCAGCAGAAATGCAACAGCTCTCTCAACATTCTCCGCCTCCTCTTCAACAACACTTGGTATGCGAACCCCCACGCTCTCCTCAAAATCTTCAAGCTCACCATTTGTGCCAAGCTCGACTAAGGCAATATTGTCTACTATTCTGCTCACAACTCTTACCTCAGGCACATCAACACCATCCAAACTGAAGCCCTCAGGCTTTGCCTGAGCTCCTACAGGATTTTACCCATCACCAGCCTTCATGTTGAAGCCAACAAACCCCCTTTCTGCTAAGGTGTAGAAACCTTAGCCTTTCCTATGCTTTTAGAGCCCTCACCAACACCCTAAACCCTGTAAACAACCTCATTAGGTACCCCAATTTCTCCACCCTCTTTGATAGAACTAAAATCCTTGCCCCTCCCTTTAGCTTACACATCACCCCCGCCACTCTCAGCACCTTCTCCTGGCCCACTTTTCCTCCTTGGGCCACCCCTCCCTTCTATCCACCTGAGCTTCTCCACTCATCACAAAACCCAAACCCACCCTAACCTCTTTATCAATCTCCACAACCAAATCAAAGACCAACTCTCAAACTACACCTCCAACTATTCTGATGGCTCAAAGGAAGGCAACAAGACAGCTGCTGCTGTCGTCATCCAAGACATCACCCTCAGTTGCAGACTTTCTGACTATTCGTCCATCTTTTCAGCCGAGGCAAAGGCCATGCTCCCCGACCCTCAACTTTATTGAGTACTCTCCGCTCAGCCACTTTGCCATTTTCTCCGACCCACCTCATCCTCTGGAAACTAGTTTCGCCCACCCTCTGCAGGAAAAGTATTATTTTCTGCTGGATACCCAGCCATGTTGGCATCCCTGCAATGACAGGGCTGATTCAGCCACTAAGCTTGTCCTTAACCTCCCTCTGCTCCTTTTCCCAAAACCCTTTCTGACATCAAATCGCTTATCAATTTCCTTGTTCGTGACCGCTAGCAGACCTCATGGGACTCCCAAATTGACAACAAACTCCATGACATTATTCAGATTAAACTCACCATCCACAATCTCTCCCATATCGACAATGTCCACATTACCTGCCTTAGAATAGGTCTTACCCACCTCACTCCCACCTCCTTATTGGCTACCCCCAACCCCTGTGCAACAATTGCCATTGCCCCCTCACAGTCCACCACATCCTCCTTGTCTGCCCCCTGTACAACCTTCCCAAAGCTTCCCTCACCCCTCACAACAACATAGCCAAGCTCTTACAGAAAAACCCTCTGGATTAGATTATCTCCTTCCTTATCATTGCGCCTCCCTCTACAAGCATATTTAGTCCTCCTCTCTCACCCCATCTACCTACTTTTGCCTTTTATAGCACCCCTGCACTTTCTCTCTCAATCCCAGCTTCCTGGCTTTTAGTCCCCGTACTTTTCTCAGAATTCTCCTATTTTTTCTTCCTACCTCTGAAATGATCTAACCTCTCAGGCACAATTTGACTCTCGCTGTCATGGTGCCGTTAAGCCTTCATCAAACAAACAAACAATCGCAAGCTACCAATTTTTGTGCTCTGACTTCTGACACAGGTATGGAAGTTGATGCATTCACAATCAAAGGTACTCACTATGTGGGTTACACCTTTCCACTGTTTGCGTTAGTACCAAGGGTAGTAAGCAGGGCGATGTATGACCAGTAGCACCCATTTGGCCAGGCCAACTGCGGTTCCACCCTCAGCTACTGAAACTTATCGCAGGCTTCCTGTAAGAGCTTCTGGTCAGAGACGTCTAACATCTCATTCCGGGGCTCTGGCAAACTGCACCACAATTCCAGACCCAGAGCACTTTATTTGACTGCGTGGCCTCTCTCTGCTAATACTTGGTGTAGCAAGGCCTTTCTGAGGAGTCGGAGACCCGCCATTTTGGGGATGTCTTCTAGCAGACTCTGATTCTCCTGAATCCGGTGTCAGATTTGATCGGTTTTCGTGTACTCGTTGTTTCTTGGTGATGTAACTTATTTCGCACTATACCAGTCTGACCTGGGTAAGTGCATCAATACTGTCAAGGGCTTTGGAATAGCTGTAGCAGCTATCCACGAGGCTTTCCAGTTGGATCGACGGTCACAGACTCGCGACCACTGGAGAAGTTAGCGAAAAGAATGTTCTGATCAAGACCTTTTTTCAAGATCTTGTGCCCTGTGGGTCATGCAAGCTGTCTTAGGCACACTGGTGAATGCTCTGTTCCAGCCACCCCCCATGTGCCCACCTGTTACAGCCACCCTCCATGTGCCCACTTAGGGAGTTGACGCTTGAAAGAGTTTGCTGCTTTTCACTGTCTCTAATTAGCATAGAGATGCTATTCGTGCGCTTTCTCTCAAAGAAGGACATATTTGTCTTTTTTCTAGAGCCGATATTCTTGCCGTCGCTTTTCATGCCTTCAGATCCATCAGAAAACAGGGCATGGTGCCCCATTTGGTGTCTTTAGAATTGCATTGAACTTATACAGCCGCTGCTCGGTGATACAAAATAATTTTTCGTTTCGTTGCAGAGATTTCATCGTACTGTATAGCGAGACACTGTCTCACGATGGATTGTTCAACACAATCTCTTGAAATGGAAGGCGTTCTTCATGGAACAGCCAGGGTATGCACTCAAGTAAGAGGCATAGCCCCTTACATGGGATAATTTGTGCAGCCGTTTGGAAAACACCTACCACATTTATTCTCTTGCATTTACTTTATGAAGTTCGTGTTACCCTGCTAACATTTGCTTGAACAAATTTACACACTAACCAATGTTTCCAGTTTGGAAATCCCTTTATTTGCCATAGCTAACATCTTCATTTTCGATTGTCTTATTACTAACCAGTTCTGTCTCATGGACGAATTTGGTGAGTTTCATTGTGTTATCTTAGACACTGTTATGATATTTATATCATGTCCGAACGCTCTTTTTGTTGGCATGTTATTTGAGATACTAACTCATGTTCATGCAGCGATTGCCTCAGTTACTGCTAACGGGTAGTGACCTGTTTGACTTTAACTAGGAGTAATTTAGTATTGTTTAGTAATTCCTATTCAGAGGTTTTTCATCTATAAATAGGATAGGCAAACTAGTCCTATAAGTAGAAAAACTAGTTCAAGTATTAGGACCAGCCTTTTGTGGGCTTCCTTCTTATCCTCGCTTGCAATCTAATTGCATATTTATAGCATGGAAGGTAAGATATAACGTGACATAAATTTGCCACCTTAACCTATCATTTTTATTGTATAAGCGCTTTAAGCATACTCCACAGTGTGGATTAAGCGCTATATAAATGTTCCTATTATTATTATAATTAGATATATACGAGAATTATACTTACCTTCCATGCATCCCGCCCGCCTCCTTTCTCATTGAGGCCTGGTGGAATGTTAAGTGTGGGATGTCAGAGGTATTTTGAAGGTTAGGGCTGGGTTGGTAACAATGTTTGGGATAGAAGTGCGTTAGAATCAGGTTAGGAATCAGATTGCATATTTATAGCACGGAAGGTAAGTATAACTCTTGTAAATATTCCGGCTACACTAAGCATGGTAAATTTGATTGGATAAATTGCACACTAACCTGGTGGAAAACCACTAGCTTGATCTCTTCTGCATGTTTATTGTGTGTGTAAGATAGCACGTGATCAGAACTTCTGTACTGTACTGACCTGGAGGTCACTCAAAGTGTGAAGTCACATGTAGGGACAATAATTGAGATTGAGGGGCACTTTTTGTTTTCAAATGGGGCATTTTTGTCATTTTTTTTAAAAAGTGGGGGGCATGTGTCTCCAGTGCCCCCCTCCTCCCCCCCCCCCTCCTTCCTTTCTCTCGGTTTCTACACATATCAATCACTTATAAGAATTTCAGTAGCAAGAATTGAAAATCTTCATGGCATAAGAGGATCCAAGGAGTGGTCAAGGGTCAAGATCCTTCTTTGCCTTTTGTGATATGTATTTGATTACAAACCCATGTCCAGGATATTTTGCATTGAACTTCCTTGGAAGAATACTTCTGGTTACTGTTACATACAGTATTATGTCCTCCTTTGTGAATTCTGTATCAACCACTCTATACAGAAATATATGAGAATTGTAAAATGTTTAATGGAAATGAGAACAGTTGAACATGACAAAATGTATGTAATTATTCAAAAAAAAGATTTAAATTATTTTGCTGATAAACAAAAGCAATTTTACATTTAGAGCAAATTTCAGGTTTAATTCAAACTTATTATGTGACAGAATATCATTGTCAAATTTGAGTGTTATACATTATTTGCATGTCTTTTTGCATTATTTGCATGTATCTCATCTTTTATTTTCTAATGTCAGCATGTAAAATTGTATTTGTACAGTCTATTACTACCATATATTCTTTTTAAATCATAATTTTAAAGTACTTATAGAAGTTATTTTACCTTTTAATGTTTTATTATATAGATGTATTGTTCTTAAATCCTTTTAGTTTTTCTCTATTTTTCATTATATTGAATCTTACTTTATACATTTTTTTGCTGCATGTTTTAATTACATTCAGTATTTTAGGGCTAGTTTCTGAACTTGTATTTTTCTTATGTATTCATGTAATATTTTATTTGTACAGCACCAATGATTATTTACATAGATTTTGGTGCTATATTAATTGTAATAATAATAATAACAATAATAATGATGATAATAATAATAATAATAATAATAATAATGATAATAACAATAATAATTGTAATAATAATAATTGTAATAATAATGATAATAAAAAAATTATAAAAAAATAATTAAACAAATATAAGAAAATAATGATAATTGTAATAATGATAATGATAATGATAATAATAATAATAATAATAATAATAATAATAATAATAATAATAATAATAATAATAATAATAATAATAATAATAATAATAATAATAATAATAATAATAATAATAATAATAATAATAATAATAATAATTGTAATAATTATAATAATAATAATAATTATAATAATAATAATAATGATAATAATTGTAATAATGATAATAGTAATAATAATAATAATTGTAATAATAATAATGATAATAATAATCCCAAACTTTAATAAATGCTAACCCATAGCACTTTCCTCAAGTATGTCCTTTTTTAAGAAGAATGATTTGACAATTAGGGTCATACTGGATTGGCATCTTAACAAATAACAATATCAATCTGTTCTTTCTCAGCTGACACTATTGACAATCAGCCTCCCATGATCACTTTCTGCCCTTCAAACATTGTTCAACCGGTTCCTACTGGCACAGCCTCTGCAGTGGTCACATGGGACACTCCAATGGCTGTGGATGACTCTGGCACTGTTACTGTCACAAACAATTTCAGCCCTGGAACATCATTTATGACTGGCGGTTTATCAGTAGTCACATATGTGTTCAGAGATGCAACCGGGAATGAAGTAATTTGTTCCTTCAACGTCATGGTTGTTGGTGAGTGAATTTATGGCTTTTTAGTATTTATTGTTAATTTTTACCATGCTTCTAATTTAAAACTTGATATGAAGAAGTCTAATGGTGCTTCTTTAATAGAATAGCTTAACAATAATGTCAAAATTTGAGAAAAAAAAGTTTAAACAAGAAATATATTCACAATGATGCAAAATATGAGTTTATTTTTAAAGATCCCAAATTTCTCAGTGAGATCCACCGGCTTACAATTTATTTTGTTTTATTTCCCTTAATGCCTGGGTCAATACAATTAATTTCAAAAATATCAAATAAATAAGTTCTTTTTCTAAATTGTTTGTTGCTGAGGCCCTTTTTTAAATATAATATACTATGAATTGCATTCAAATTAAATTTATACCCAATGCTAATGGTTTATGTTCTGCATAAGTTGGCTTATTTGATTTTGTAAGCAAATTATATTATTACATAGTAACAAAATTCACCTGTTTGGTTTGAATTGCAGCTGAAAGTCAAGGACAGGACACGACTGCACCAGTAATATCAGGGTGTCCCTCCGATCAGACAGTGGAAATTTCATCTGGGTCAAGTGGTCAAGCCTTTTGGAATATTCCTACGGCCGTTGATGATCGTAGTGAGGTCAACTCTGTATCTACTGCTAATCCTGGTGACCTCTTCATGTTGGGCAACACTCGTGTGACTTATGTGTTTTTGGATCAATCTGGGAACAACAATTTGTGCGTCTTCACTATCACTGTTGTCAGTAAGTGTTGAACGATCCTGTTACGATATTGGTGATAAGTTGTTTTGTGTCTCACGGAGGGAGGGGGGGGGGGTAGGGGTGGTGGGGCACTTCTTTATGTGAGGTGTGTATATATATATATATACATGTATGTATATATATATATATATATATATATATATATATATATATATAAAATATCTGTGCCACCGAGCAGGTGCCTTTTTTGCAGCATTTCTTCTGTAGTGCAGGTGTCTTTTTTCATCATTCTCATAGTGCAGGTCCCAAAAATGCTTTTTTACTCCAGTTTACAATATTCATTTTAAATACTCATACTGCAGGTATCAAAGTTGATTTCTATTGCGTGTATCAAAATTGTATGATTTCCTTTAAATCTGTCATACTGTGGGTATGGTGTTTGGTTGATGGCAGCGCTCGAAATTAACGTAGACCCGCTAGCTTGGGGCAAGTAGAACTTACGTCCAGGCTAGCTGAAACCGATTTTTCCGAGTCCGCTAGGCAAGTAACCAGAAAAAAATATATACCGTAGACTTTTCAAAAATACATTATTACACATCACTTACACAAGCCAAAATGTATAATTGTCCACTTCGATAAGGTTGAAAAGCCATAATTAACGAAAAACTTTTTGAAAGATTATACTTATTTATTGTTACGTTGTCACTACTACTACCGCACACAATACACGCACACACAGTCAATCAGTGCATTCAACTCGTACCGTAATTGAAAAACAACTGCACAAGGCTAGAAAAAAGTTGGAACAAACTAACTGCAGCAATCGCTCTTTTGCAAACATGTAGTGTTACTGTTGGTTGATTGTACTGTTACTTATTGTTCTGACATTGTTGTAAGTGTGGTTTTTCGTACTCAAAACAGATTTTGCTATACATGACGTTAGTTTTACGACTGGGGTATGTGAAAATATAATTGACTTGAAAGAAAAGCATTTTTTACTTCGATCTTTTCTCTGTAGGGACCAAGGTTTTTAAGCTTTTTGACATACGTTTTTTCGGGCAAGTTAGCAGTCCATTCGGGCTAGTAGAAAAGGAGTCAAGCTAGCCCGACGGGCTAGTGGTTAAAGTGTGCTAATTTGAACCCTGGTTGATGGGCTGCACACATGGGCTTCTTTTTTTAATACCTATAAAAACAGTAGGAGCATTGATTTTAGATAAAGCAAAAAATAGCATACGTAGTAGGTGTCAGATTGTGGCTCATAATTAACGTCTCTGAGTTACAAAATAAGCTACACCTACCATAGCAATGCGGTAACTAGGTGGGGTAAATAATCCTCAAATCCGCAATCATGCGTATACGCATTGACAATGCATTGACATTTAGATGTTTGCAAGGCCTGTCGTAACCTTTGGTCCATTTATGGCACTTCTCTGGATCTTTAGAGTGTTTAGCAAAAGGGCTAAACAAAATTCAGTTTGCCAAGTGTTCTGGTAACAGCATTCAGATTTACAAAGCCCGCAGCACTTTTTGTTCACCATTTTGCCGTCATTTAGTCTGTGTGTGCAGAAATTTATTTTGTACAGTAAATTGCTATACTGGTAGCTAGTTGTACTGTACCAGTACCAATGTTTTCATGTTGTGAGTTTTGTTTCAGAATCAGCTGTTTCTCATCACAGTTGTATTGCAGGTGATTAAAAAGCAATGGAATACTACTGTTAGAAGCTAATGGGGAGGGTTGCTCATACATGCATTGATCACAGATTTGAATAAGAATTTACCTATTGGTACCTGAAAATTTAAAAGTGAGTGTATCAGATATGTTTTGGATTGATAGGACCTGGAAAAAAAAGCCAAGGTTCCAGCGGGAAAAACGGGAATTCGTGGAAAAGATTTTTATTTTTTTCAGTACAAAAAATGTAATTGTTTTCTTGTTTGTTGATTTCTTGAATAACCAACAGTATATTTAGTTAAAAGTTAAGGTTTTGGCCAAAATGTTTCTCATTCGTTGCTCTAAGAACATCCCACCCACATAATGTGCGATGAATAGCACATTAAATTGCAAAAGAGGGAATATATGTGGTAAATTAATATTATTTATGTCACAAATTTTCGTGGGAAGATGTTTGACACCTTTCTTTAGAATGGTGGAAATTTTATATTTAATTCCAAACTCTGCTAGGAGTAATCTTTCAAGAGGAGATATTAGTAGTGACCGGTTTTGTTATTTTGCAATCTGTCTTATTTTTTGTTATTTCTATTCAACAGGGGTAACGGTTACTGACGAAATGCCACCCACCATTAATTTCTGCCCAAGCAACATACAGAGAACAATTCCATTCGGAACTACATCCACAGCTGTGGAATGGACAGAACCCATAGCAACAGATAACTCAGGATCCGTTACCACGGAGAACAATTTCAACTCCGGGGATCAGTTTGAACCAGGAGTATTGCAAGTGTTGTACACTTTCAGGGATGCAGCTGGAAATACTGCCGTTTGTTCGTTTACTGTCAGCGTCTCTGGTAGGTACAAATTCCTTTTCCAAAACTGACCTAAAAAGGCATTTTGCTTTGATTTTGACCAAAGTAGAATTATTCATGTTGTCCCAAAAACTAATATTACTATTTACTTCAAATTATACCTTACCTTCTATGCTATAAATATATGCAATCTGGTCTCAGAGACCTGATTCACCACATTGTACAACCAAAACAAAAAGCTACTGCTATAGCGCCCCCTTCTATTGCTCACATATTGTGACATGTATTCACTTTCTTTTTGCACATCTACGAGGCAAACTGTAGACTGCAAAGGTCTCTAGATTTCACTGCTAAAATTCCTGGTTCTTTACCCGCAAAAGTCTCCATCTTTTTCTAAAGAGTTTCCACCTGCTTCCTTGCTACCTAGCCACAGGTTTGAGGTGTTTGGAACCATTTGCCAAGAAAGTACAGTTATTACTGTTACTTTTCTTTGCTGTCCATCTTGGTGTTGAATAGACCTCAGTGTATAGCTTGCATAGACAAGCTACAGAGATTCAGACTTGTTTTTATCATCATAATGCATATCTGTTATGAGTCTGCCATGTTACAGGTATCATTATCCCAGGGTTAGCCTTCAGGACACCTCCTACTGAGTTTTCAGTCATATTCTTTTAGAATATTCTCTCACAAACAAGGCCTTAGCCTAAGTTTATATTTCCTATGCATTTTCTCATTGGGATATGTTTTATTGTGTATCCCCTACATCATTAAGTTATCCTTCCCCTCATCCGGGTATTTCCAAGGGTGACCTGTAACAGCTGTTCTGGGATTTTCCAGAGCCTTATAAGGATACCCTACTCTGTATT
Source organism: Chiridota heheva (assembly GCA_020152595.1). Taxonomy (NCBI): domain Eukaryota; kingdom Metazoa; phylum Echinodermata; class Holothuroidea; order Apodida; family Chiridotidae; genus Chiridota; species Chiridota heheva. The sequence continues at coordinate 592,059 of JAIGNY010001133.1, forward strand.
TACGCTATTATATGTAAAAGATTCTCCTCTTAAACTGCACCTCGGGTGTTTACAAGGGTGACAAGGGTTGTAACGACCTACCTGTGCAAGCACGGGATCACCATGTTTGTTTATCTGGATGATTGGCTCATCATTGCAAACGACCCACTGCTAGTGACCAGACACATGGACATGGTGATTTCTGTAGCCCAGAGACTGGGTTGGTTGACCAACGCTGAGAAGTTGGAACTAGTCCCCTCTCAGACCCCAGCCTATTTAATTAAAATAATAATAATATGAACATTTATAAAGCACCGGTATCCATCAAAAAAATGATGCTCATGGTGCTTTTGCAAACACAACAATAATAAATGTATCAACTATAGTCACAGTCAGAATGTCTCTTTGAACAGGTATGTTTTTAAATTCCTTTTGAACATGTTGGTGCTGGGTGATGACTTGAGTGCAAATGGCAATGAGTTCCAAAGTTTCACTGCTCCAATCATAAAACATCTGTCACCCCATTGTGTTTTTGCATTATACTCTTGAAGCAGTCCTTTACATGAAGATCGTAAACCACAATGTGTTGGCACATAGTCATTGAAAAGTGTAGATAAATAAGAGGGCATTATACCATTCAGGCACTTGTAAATTATCAAGCAAACCTTGAAAGTGATTCTCTGCGGAACTGGCAGCCAATGTAAATCTGCAAGCACAGGTGTTATGTGTTCAGACTGTTTTGTGCGGGTGATGATGCGAGCCGCAATATTTTGGGGTCTTTGCAGACGTTTCAGCTGGATGTTTGGAACCCCATATAGGAGGGAGTTATTTGAGTCGATGCGCGATGTCACAAAAGCATGGAGAAGAGTTTCAGCTGCATTTCTCGTTAAGTATTTGCGAATTCGTCCAATATTGCGAAGGGACAAACAAGCTGCTTTAGACATGGCCGTGATTTGCTTCTCCATTGTCAAAGAACTGTCAAACATAACACCCAAATTTCTTATGTCAAGTGATGGTTCTACCACTGCGGATCCAATTTGTATATGTGCGATGTTGACTTTCTTGAGTTTATGTTTGGATCCAATGATTATAAACTTTGTTTTGGAGTCATTTAAGTTCAAATAGTTGTGGTTCATCCAAATACGAATATTGTCAATGCAGTTCTCTAATTTGGCTATTTCATGCTGCAAAGGCTCAACTGACACATAAATTTGGGTGTCATCAGCATAGCAGTGGTACATCACATTGTGCTTCTGAAGTATATCTCCTAAGGGAAGAGTGTAAATGGGAAACAAAGCTGGTCCTACACATGAGCCTTGTGGTAATCCAAAATCTAAGGAAGTGGCATCAGATATATGATTATTGATACACACTTGCTGGCTTCTGCTCGACAAATAACTTTTGAACCAGTTGAGCGCGACATTGTCAATTCCAATCCTGTTCCTAAGTCGGGACAACAAAATAGCATGGTCTACAGTATCAAAAGCAGCTGATAAGTCAAGTAACAGTAGCAGAGTGATTTTTCCATTGTCCATTGCATGTAATATATCATTTTGTACCCTAAGCAAGGCAGCTTCTGTGCTATGGTAAGCTCGATATGCAGACTGGAACTCATCATTCAAAGTATGTTGTTTAAGAAATGGTAATAGCCTTGCTAAAGCAACACGTTCGATGGTTTTTCCAAGGAATGCAAGATTGGACACAGGTCTATAGTTTTTAAAAACATTATGATCAAGGTTCTGCTTCTTTATAAGTGGGCGAACGTGTGCAACTTTTAATATATCTGGAAAGATGCCTTCTTTAAGAGAACAATTGACTATTTGTGTGATAATTGGAACAACTGTACTAGCAGCTTTCTTAAGGACAGATGTTGGAATTGGATCAAGTTCACAGGATGTTGTTGGGGACTTGAATATAATTTCAGATACCTCTTTCTCAGTTGCTGGAGCAAAATGTGTCAGTTTATGAAGAGCACTTTTTGGTTCCTGAATGGAGTGATCATTAGGTAGTTAAAAACCACTGCGAATTTGCACAATTTTCTCAGTGAAAAAATTACAAAACTGGTTGGCTAAAAACTGATCAGATGTGGCATCGGGAAGAATTGAGGTTTGCTTACGATGGAGGAGTTTGTCGGCGATTTGAAAAAGACGTTTTTGGTCTTTTGCAATATTAACAAGTAAATCATTGTAGTACTTTTGCTTAGCTTTCCTGATAAGAATATTAACTTTTTTCTTCTGTTCAGTGTATAATTGACGATTTTTCTCTAGACGTGTTTTCCTCCATTTATGTTCAAGTTGCCTCCGTTTTTCCTTTTCTTGGCGAATTTCAGCGTTATACCAAGAAGTATTTGGACGAAGTATTACAGATCGTGTTTTAGATGGTGCATGTTTATCCAGAACATTGATAAGTGTATCCGAATATTGTTGAACTTGTTGATTTACCTGATCTGACAATGAGTTGTGTAGTTCGAAGTCAGCTATATCATTGCAGAAAGCGTCCAAATTAATGGCTTTTAGATTTCGTGAGGTTATCAATTTTGTGGCAATTGGTGGTTGTTTTAGAAAAAGTTTGCAGGAGATTGCATAGTGATCAGATATTCCATCTATAATGTTAAGATCTGAGAAAATAACGTTATCTGCTAAACGAGTGATAAATAGATCTAATGTGTGTCCTTGGTGATGAGTAGGTTCATCAACATGTTGCTGTAATCCACTTGCTGCTAACAAATTTATGAATGATCTTGAATTATGATCTGAGGAATTATCAACATGAATGTTAAAATCTTCAGTAAATAAGACTGATTTGTTACTGAGCAAAAAACTATCCACAAGCAGAGAAAATTCCTCAAGAAAAGTGTTTAACGAACATCCAGTAGATTTAAGGTGAGGACGATATATTATTATAATGCAAACAGAAGTCGAACAACTAGAAATTTCAACACAAAGTGATTCAAATGACTTAAAGTTCAATTCAGTATTGCAGACGTTAACATTCAATCCTGTTTTGTATATTAGGGCTACGCCCCCACCTCTTTTTGATCCAACTCTTGGTGCATGTGTAAAGTCATAGCCAAGGAAGGGGGGGGGGGCGGTGATATCGCTAGTAACTGATGTATCTTCTGGTTTGATCCAACTCTCACAAAGTGCTACTATTGCAAGATTGTTATCAATAACAAAGTCAACAAATTCAGTAGATTTGTTTTTCACAGATCTTGTATTCAAAACACAGAATTTAACAGTATTTTGTGCAGAGTCAAGTTTTGCAGGGATACTTTTTTTAATCTTTTTCCGACTACGTCTTGTTTTCCTTTTAGGCCTTAGAATCGGCTGGTGAAGACTGCAAGAATTCCTGTTAAGTCTGTAATATTGCAAAGTTGTACAAAGCTCTTCAGAGAGTATGCAAGTTTCAGTTACTTTGATCAAACTTTGTAGAAATTGAGATGTATATACATGATGTACAACTTGTCCATGTTCAAAAGGGTATCCTAACATCACAATGGATACATGCTAGAAAGCAGCTAATTCCAAGTTAAGTCTATTGTTCTCTTCAAGTGGTTTATTGTCATCTTCAAGTCATCTATTGTCCTCTTCAAGTGGTACAAGTATTCAAAGGAGGAAGTGATGCATGTCATGAACTTCATGTGTGTACATACTGTACAATACAAAGTTATTAAATTTTGATTAAAAAGTTTGAAGAAAGATTGAAAACTATTTCTGCAAAAAACTCCAAAATCCCAATAAATTAGATGAAAAGACTGTGCACAAGAGATTCTCTATGTGTTTCTCTATCATATGGTATAAAATGATGATAGCAATTCTTCTTAAAAACAGTGAATTCTTCTTGTGAATGCAGAGCCTGTGTGGAACCACCATAAGATGCTGCACAGCACAGAACCTAAGAAATTTAGGGGCGACCCTGGATTTCTCTATGGGCCTGGTAAGGGTCGCTGTTGTGAAGGCAGGGGAGAACTGTCTCTTCTCCAACCCATCCACACTGGCGAGGGCAGGGCTGGTTTTCCTGGGATATCTAGCCAGTCTGGTGGATATGGTTTCCAGGTGCAGGTTCCACATGAGGAACCTCCAGTTTTACCTCCTGGGACATTTCGTCCAATCAGAAAGGGACCTGCTTCCCCAGTCCCACTGTTTCTGAATGTGGTCCCACACCTACGATGGTGGTGCGACCAACGCCATGTTATTCAATTTATTTCCTCATGCCCCAGTTCAACCTTGGAAAGCAAGTTAATACCACTAAGGGGTTCAGGTCAGCCAAAGCAGCCACCCTCCGAAGATTCACAGATGACTCACAGTCTCTACGGCACAGCCACTAGTAAACCTTCTAAAGGGGATGTTCTTACAGTGGCCTACAGTCCGTAACCTCTTCCTGGCTTGAAATATGCAGGTCATCCTAGACACCTTAGCCAAGCCACCATTTGAGCAATTTGCTTCCTGTACCTTGAAAGAGCTCACCTTAAAAACGGTGTTCCTTCTTTCAGCAGCCTCCACAAGAAGGAGGTGGGTGATTCATACCCTGTCCCTGTTTAGCGGGGATATTTCTGATAATTATACTTACCTTTTAAGCATCCCCACCGCCTCCCCTGTGGTTTAGTCCTCAGTGGTAATGTAGTGAATACGTGTCCCAATACATGAGCCACAGAGGGAGTGGGGGGCGCTATAGCGGTAGCTTTTTGTTTTGGTTGTATAATGCGGTGAGAATGGTCTCTGAGACCAGATTGCATATATTTATAGAATAGAAGGTAAGTATAATTCTTGTAAATAACCAAGCGGGGTGAGTACGTCTAAAGGTTTCAGTTGCTGATAACCAAGATTTTTCAATATTGGGGTGGGTCAGATAAAGGATAATTTAAAACTTTCTTCCCCCTTGGTAAGAAATTCCTCCTGATTCTCTTAGATTGCTTATCAATCAATTTCATGTTATTGTTTTACAGTTGAACCAGACAGTAGTGATATGATATCGCCTACAATTTCTGGTTGTCCGGACAACCAAGAAGTCCAAGTAAATAGTGAAAATGCCTTGGCATCTGTCACATGGGTACCACCCACTGCCACTGATAACAGTAATGATGTCTTGTCTGTATTTGAAAGCGATCAACCCGGATCAACATTTTCCCCTGGTATCCATGTCATCAGCTATTTCTTTGTTGATTCATCAAGAAACACTGCAATTTGTCAGTTTAGGATTACTGTGACAGGTAAGATTTACACCATGTTTAAAATTTTAATCTCTCAGGATGTTTTTTAGACATTTAAAAAACTTCTTAAATGTAATGACAACTATTGTCTAGTCATTAAATTTCTTGCTTTGGTTCATTCTAGGGGAATGATTGGTAAATGGCTATGAGAAATACTGTGGCTTAGTGGGTAAATTGTCAGACCGTTCCAAATTCATGCAATGGTATAGAGAACTATCCCTGACTTAGTAAAAAAATCTTTCATTGTGCTTTTGTCAGCTGACCAGCAATCTAACAGGAAAATCTAGACATACAGGCCCCCAATACAGGTTTCATATGGAGGAGTAGAGTGGAAGGAGGAGAAGGGGGCAATACCAATCTTATCAGTTGCCAATCAGACATGTTTTTTTTTGGGGTGGTAATCATTATTTCAATATTTGTCCACTTTCATTAGGTGTATATAATATTCAATAAATTGAAATAATTAATAAAGAAGTAATTATTTTTTGAATAATTATGACAAATGAGGCATATTTAAAAACCATTGCTTTTAAAATTATTAGGGGCCATGGCCATATAGGGAAGTAGAAGAGGGGTAGGGGTGGTCAAGACCAATATCATCAATCGCCAATCAGACATTTTTTTATGGGGAGGTGGTAGTCATTATTTTAATATTTGTCCACTTTCATAAGGTGTATAGTATTTAATCAATTTGTTTTTATATTAAATAAAGTAATTTATAAAGAAGTAATTATTTTTTGAATAATTAATACAAATAAAGCCTATTTGAAAACTATTACTTTCAAAATTATTAGGGGGACATGCACCCCTATCTTTTCTTTTTGGATGGATTGGCATTGTTTTATGCATGGGACTTTTTGGGGTGATGGGGGGAAGAGTGGAATCATTGTGTTCATAAAAATATGTATTAAATTTCATCTTTCATTTAAAATTTCCTAATATAATACTCTTTATCCAGTTAGCAAACTTCTTTGATTTTTGTTTTTAGTTGTAACTCCAAATGACACAATAGATCCAGTAATAACAGGATGTCCTGACAACATCAATCTTGTACTGGAACCAAACAGTGCTGGAACAGTCCCCATCTTCTGGACAGAACCAACGGCAATGGACAACAGTGGAGACCCAGTGACAATCACAAGAACCCATTTCCCAAATGACCTTTTCGTTATTGGTGCATCAGAGGTTGTGCAGTACACCTTTACTGACCCTTCAGGAAATGATGCAATCTGCAGGTTCACTGTAACAGGTAAAGCATAACGCTTGAAATGTTTTTTGTTCATTTTGAAGTGGCACATAATGCAGTAAAGTAGGCACGTATGATGTCATTAACATACTTGAATAGTGTCCTTCTGGGGCTATGGTGGTGTTTGGATGTAAGTACTGGGTTTGTGTACCTCCGGGGTGCTTTGTGTGACATCACGTGCATGTCTGTGTTTGACATGATGAATATTCATGGCTTGAAAGATATATCACAATTAATATCTATTTTACTTACTTTAATGCCATAAGGACTATGATTATGATATTCACATGGAAATAGGTATTCCTCAAAGGAGGAATCTTAAGCTTTTTGTTTAATTAGAAAAAGGCTGGTCATAGGTCTGAGATGTTTTGATAGTCGATATGAGGATGCAGGAACACATTTGTAGAATAATCTGTGAGAGTATATAGTAAGATGATTCTCTCAAGAGGGCGAGTAACACATAAATGGTAAGTGTGCTTCATGATTGATGTGACGTCAGCATGTTCTATATATGATGAGTAATGAATATAAGTATTGCGTCATAGAGTATAGCGTCATATTACAAGGTCAACATCATATTTGTCTAATATTAAAGCAATCTCATTAAAAAAAAAATCTTTAACGCAGTTGTTACTTTCACAGAAGAATCAACCTTCCCTTTTGTTTCTTCCAAATAGTGTCCGCACCCGGGGATAATACTCCACCAACTATTTTCAGCTGTCCTACTGATATCACAAGAGAGGTTGAAATTGGAACAGTGTCGTCTGTTGTTGTCTCATGGAACGAACCTTTTGCAGTTGATGATCTGGGAGGCACAGTGACAGTCATTCAGACACATTCTCCCAACACCATGTTCTTGATTGACATGACTGTTACTGTTATCTATACGTTTATCGATGAGTCTGGAAACAGCGACATGTGCTCCTTCGATGTTTCAGGTAACTTTGTGAAATATATATATTTGTTATTAAAATATACCTGTGAAATGAAATACAACATTTGTAGGGGAGGACAGTGTTGTTTATCCTTTCATTAAAGGATTGAAAACCCATTTCCTTGATGTTCACTGGATTAACATTTATGAGGAGTAGAGAGATAGCCTGTTAATATTTTATATCAGTTATAAAACCCTAAAAACTCACAAAACTGTGAAATAGTCTATTTAATAACTGATGAGAATTTTAAAATATTTTAACATTTTTTTACTGAATATGCAAGCATTTTAGCTAATGTTTCCTATACTTGTTTTTATCTTTAAACCATTTATTTGCATTTTGAAGGCTCAACCATTTGATAGATTTATTTTGTTTAGTTTATCAATTTTGTTCAGTTTTTGTATTTAGGGTTGCCCACACAACATGAAGATGATCCTTCTCAGGCCATGATGTTTACAAACAATAAGATTTCAAAGATAGATAGATTAAAATGCATAGATGGATTTATAATCAATTAAATTTTCTTTTAAATTGGCAAAGTATATGGAAAGAAATTTAGAAAACTAATTAATGTAGAAATATCAATATAAAATTGAAAATGCTAACAATTAAAAAATAAATTATAAATATTATACATAAAGCAGAAAATTGGGGAGATATGATTACGTAAATGATTAGGTTTATTAAAGGTTTATCAAACATGGTCCAAACAAGTTAATGGAATCGGCTATTATGTTGCATCTCTCTTTTAAAAAAAAATACAAAATGTTCAAAAAATAGTACATGTAGAGCCTTAATTGACATGTCAATCAAATCATTTGAAATATAGCGGTTATGGAGTAAACATCTACAAGAATGTGTCTGTGTCTGTTATATTACATGATGTCAGAGCCTGGCAGAGATTCATGGAGTGAACATTAACAAGAGTGTATCTGTGTCTGTTGTATTACATAGTGTCAGAGCCTGGCAGTGATTCATGGAGTAAACATCTACAAGAGTGTATCTGTGTCTGTTGTATGGTGTCAGAGCCTGGCAGAGATTTATGGTGTAAACATCAACAAGAGTGTGTCTGTGTCTGTAATATTACATGGTGTTAGAGCCTGGCAGCAATTCATGGAGTGAACATCTACAAGAGTGTGTCTGTGTTTGTTATATTACTTGGTGTCACAGCCTGGCAGCGATTTATGGAGTGAACATCTACAAGAGTGTGTCTGTGTCTGTTATATTTCATGGTGTCACAGCCTGGCAGCGATTCATGGAGTGAACATCTACAAGAGTGTGTCTGTGTCTGTTATATTACATGGTGTCACAGCCAGGCAGTGATTTATGGAGTGAACATCTACAAGAGTGTGTCTGTGTCTGTTATATTACATGGTATTAGAGCCTGGCAGTGATTCATGGAGTGAACATCTACAAGAGTGTATCTGTGTCTGTTATATTACATGGTGTCAGAGCCTGGCAGAGATTCATGGAGTGAACATCTACAAGAGTGTGTCTGTGTCTGTAATATTACATGGTATCAGAGCCTGGCAGTGATTCATGGAGTGAACATCTACAAGAGTGTATCTGTGTCTGTTATATTACATGGTGTCAGAGCCAGGCAGGGATTCATGGAGTGAACATCTACAAGAGTGTGTCTGTGTCTGTTATATAACATGGTGTCAGAGCCTGGCAGAGATTCATGGAGTGAACATCTACAAGAGTGTGTCTGTGTCTGTTATATTACATGGTATCAGAGCCTGGCAGCGATTCATGGAGTGAACATCTACAAGAGTGTGTCTGTGTCTGTTATATTACATGGTATCAGAGCCTGGCAGTGATTCATGGAGTGAACATCTACAAGAGTGTATCTGTGTCTGTTATATTACATGGTGTCAGAGCCTGGCAGAGATTCATGGAGTGAACATCAACAAGAGTGTGTCTGTGTCTGTTATATTACATGGTGTCAGAGCCTGGCAGAGATTCATGGAGTGAACATCTACAAGAGTGTGTCTGTGTCTGTTATATTACATGGTGTCAGAGCCTGGCAGAGATTCATGGAGTGAACATCAACAAGAGTGTGTCTGTGTCTGTAATATTACATGGTATCAGAGCCTGGCAGTGATTCATGGAGTGAACATCTACAAGAGTGTATCTGTGTCTGTTATATTACATGGTGTCACAGCCAGGCAGTGATTTATGGAGTGAACATCTACAAGAGTGTGTCTGTGTCTGTTATATTACATGGTATCAGAGCCTGGCAGCGATTCATGGAGTGAACATCTACAAGAGTGAGTCTGTGTCTCTTATATTACATGGTATCAGAGCCTGGCAGCGATTCATGGAGTGAACATCTACAAGAGTGAGTCTGTGTCTCTTATATTACATGATGTCAGAGCCTGGCAGAGATTCATGGAGTGAACATCTACAAGAGTGTATCTGTGTCTGTTATATTACATGGTGTCACAGCCAGGCAGTGATTTATGGAGTGAACATCTACAAGAGTGTGTCTGTGTCTGTTATATAACATGGTGTCAGAGCCTGGCAGAGATTCATGGAGTGAACATCTACAAGAGTGTATCTGTGTCTGTTATATTACATGGTGTCACAGCCAGGCAGTGATTTATGGAGTGAACATCTACAAGAGTGTGTCTGTGTCTGTTATATTACATGGTATCAGAGCCTGGCAGCGATTCATGGAGTGAACATCTACAAGAGTGAGTCTGTGTCTCTTATATTACATGGTATCAGAGCCTGGCAGCGATTCATGGAGTGAACATCTACAAGAGTGAGTCTGTGTCTCTTATATTACATGATGTCAGAGCCTGGCAGAGATTCATGGAGTGAACATCTACAAGAGTGTATCTGTGTCTGTTATATTACATGGTGTCACAGCCAGGCAGTGATTTATGGAGTGAACATCTACAAGAGTGAGTCTGTGTCTGTTATATTACATGGTATTAGCGCCTGCCAGCAATTCATGGAGTGAACATCTACAAGAGTGTGTCTGTGTCTGTTATATTACTTGGTGTCACAGCCTGGCAGCGATTCATGGAGTGAACATCTACAAGAGTGTGTCTGTGTCTGTTATATTACATGGTATTAGCGCCTGCCAGCAATTCATGGAGTGAACATCTACAAGAGTGTGTCTGTGTCTGTTATATTACATGGTATCAGAGCCTGGCAGTGATTCATGGAGTGAACATCTACAAGAGTGTGTCTGTGTCTGTTATATTACTTGATGTCTGAGTCTGTAGCTACTTCAACCTCCTAAAAAACTGAGTTAAGAATATATCTAGAAAGTGGTTTCAGAGATTTGAGTTATATGTGGAGGCAATTGAATTAAGCAAGAAGGCTGTATTACATTTTAACACATCTGATTGACACTACTGTCAAGACTATGCGTAGAGTACCATGGTACATTAAACATGGTACAAACAAATGAATGGAATCAGCTCTTATGTTGTGTAAAGAAATAAAAAGTATAGGTATGATAAATTTAAGCTTTCTAAATGATTAACAAAACCTTTCAAAAGATGCAAGATAAGTTTTGAAAATTATGGGAGCCTAGTTTCTTAAATCTTCAACAGTTTTGGGCTCCTTCTCAGAGAATCAAATTCATAGGATCTACTATTTAATATATAGTAAATCAGATGTTCCTTTTTAATTACCCCTTTCATTTCAAAATATATTTTGTCTTCTTCTCAACCAATAACAGTGATATCAGTGGACAACACCGATCCGGTACTCACCTTCTGTCCCTCTGATATGAGTGTTCAAGTCGGCCCTGGACAATCCTCCACCACAGTGTCTTGGAGCCTTCCCCTTGTCACTGACAATTCGGGTAGTGTAACACTCGTAGAAGGACCAGCGAACAATTTCTTAACGGTGCCCGTCGGCCAAGTTACGACCATCACTTATATTTACACAGATGCAGCTGACAATACAGTAATCTGCCAGTTTAATATTGCAGTGTCAGGTATTGTAGTTTTCATGCAAATCTATTTTCAAGGTAATGACATGTACTGCCACTTTAATGTCTGATGTCATAAAGAACTTCTGAAAGCCCTCAAATTATATTCCCTCACTCATCTTTTCTTTTTTCTCAATTTAAAGGAATTAAGACAAGTTTGGAATTTGAGAAGAGCTTTAAATTCTAAACAGAATAGTCTTTAAATTGCATCAAAAACATTTTTTTTTTTTTTGTTAGTTATAGCTGATCAAAGTTTGAAGAAATTTTAATGTATGCACAATTTGTGATATATGAAAGAGAGGACAGCTGAAAATCTTATTGTAATTTTGTTCTTATTTAACTTAAAAAAAAATCATCAGATTGTTTTCTCTTGCTAAATTTTGATTGAGGGCTTGATGGACATTCAAAACCTCTTAGTCATAATTAACTGCTCCAATGGAAGTAATGTTGGTGAGGAATTGACAAGAAATTGGTAACATTAAACAATCGTAGGTTTTCTTGTTATGATGTCACACAAGTTCAATAAAATTTGCATAATTTATCATGAGAGGGCCTTAAAATTTAAAATGCTGTAAAAAGATAAATTTTTACCTGATTTTGATAAAATCTTGTACTACTTTCATGGTTTATAGCTTATATTCTTTCAGTTAAGCTATTAATCTACCTGTTTATAGATCTTTAAGACTAAAGAAAAGACAAAGTTTAAATTTTTGGCCCATCTGTTGTTAAATATTTTCTTTATTTTTTGCCCTTTTTTTGTTAAGATGTACAGATGTCTAGAGATATTAGAAACATTTCAAATTTGAGATTGAACCGTGAATGTCATAAAAAGTTCTTTCAGTCTTTGAGCTATGGCTAATAATGTTTGAGGAGGTTCCAAAATAATTTCAGTTTGTGATAACACTGAGTTGGCAGCTCAATATTTGTATGTAATTCTTGAAATTTGTTTCCTATTTATCAGTCACTGAAAATTATAAGAAATGTTATTCTTGCTAGAATTTGCTTGGTAGTATGATGTAGACTCAAGAACGTTTGGACTGAGCATAGAAATACATTTACTCTAATGATTCTAAGAATAGCTTTCAAAGAGTTAATTAAGTGGCTATGAGTAATGAAATAATGGAAAGGTTGAATTGGTCATATACATCTGTATTTGTTGTTTTTCCTGTCATTTTGTGATGCTAGTCGTTAAAACTGAGCAGCTATTTTGTAATTTACTGCCCATTTCAGTTTAATCTCTGCAAGTGCATTTTCTGCTGTTACAAGTAACATTATCCTGATATATTGACGAATCATTCATATTGTAATTCAAGAAATTGTAGCAGTAAACATTTCACATATCCCTTTTTTGGGGTTGAAATTTTTATTTATGAATTTAATAATATTAAGAAAATGTGAGAGCCTCTTACATTTTCTGGTGACTAACAGCAATTGATATAATGCTGTGAAAATTTTGGTACAAAGGATAAAATCATAGGTTTAGATATCTCATGAATATTCATTGATTCTGTTGTTTGTGAAATTCTGTGTGATTTTAATTCATATTTGATTCAAGAGCAAATAAATAAAGATTTAATTAATGACACACAGGGGTAACAATTTCTAGAAGTATAGCGGCTGAAATTAAAAAGAATTAATTTACACAAATGAGTGATCAGATTATTTTCTAATTGAAAAATACAGTATATTATATCTGATACTCCTGGAATAGAAAATATCATTGAATAACAAGAAGAAAAAGCAATTTTTAAAAGGTGTTTTGGTAAAGATTTTTTTTTTTTACTGTATTAAATCTGAAATAACTGTTGTGTTTCTGTACCATTTTTAATTTCTCTTTTTGTGTGCTGTGCAACTCCCCATAGTAATATGCATGCAGAATGTTTATATATGCCTGTGTATTTATTTTGCCGCTATTGTAGTTGATAACATTCAGCCAGAAATAACGGGTTGTCCAGCCAACATTATCCAACCTGTCACAGACGGTAGCACTCAAGCTCAGATATTCTGGGTAGAGCCAAATGCTACAGATACTTTACCGATAACAAGCACTGCCTCCCACCTGCCAGGGGATTTCTTCAGCGTGAATGAGGAAACACAAGTTGTTTACATCTTTACTGACAGTGCAAATAATGTAGCTCCATGTTTGTTTACTGTTTGTGAGTTTCTTTCCCTTCTGTTCCTTACCACAAAGAGTTTGTTTGCATGCTTTATTTACATTTGTTTTATTTTTGAGATTTTTATAATTACCATCTGAATGACATTGTTTTTGTCAGTGTGTTGCATTATAATTGTGTTCTTTTATAAGTGTGATGTTTTTATTAGTGTGTAGGTTTCACAACTGTTCCTTTTATAATCGTGTTGTCTTTAAAAGTGTGTTAGTTTTGATAAGTATGCTGCTTTCATCAGTTTATTAATTTTTTATTCACTGTAGGTGTGTTGTTATTATCAGTCAAATTCTTCTGTTGCATGCAATGGAAATAAATTCTTTATAGTCATTAAATACAACTGAAGATTCTTAAATTTGTGTCTGATTTCCCAGTGACTTTTACATGTGTAGACATGTATGCGATACATGCAGAGATATGCAATCAGCAACAGTAACCAATGTATAGGAAAATGAACTTTTCATCTGTTGGAATCCACATAAATTTAAAATACAATATCCTTCCTTGTCAAGTCCTCTAACAGCCTAAATTTGATTGCATTGATTCAAATGAGCGTGAATATACTTTTTTTCAGATCCTACGACTGACCTCAGCCCTCCAACCCTACAGTACTGTCCAACTGATTTTACTGCTCTGGTTGCAAACGAAAATACTCCTGTTTATTGGGTGGAGCCTATTGTTACTGATGATTCCGGAGTCGTGTTGGAAGCTTCTTCCCCGGGATTTCAGCCACCTCAGGTGTTCCCTGTTAACTCTGTGCAGACTTTGACGTATGATTACAATGACCCTGTAGGAAATACTGTGACGTGTGAATTTACAGTAACCGGTTTGTATATCTTATATGACTGCATATCTGCTCAATGGTTTTTTTTGTGGTTTTGTGATAAAAAGAGTAAAGGGGTCCAGGAATATCGGAAAATGGGCCTTTGGAAGGCAGTGGATGAAATATTAAATGATGTTATGGTGTTTATGTGACTTAAAAAGTCCTTAAAAATTCAACCCATGTGATGAATAACCACATAGGGCTTCTTCAAGCACCAACCTCACATTAGTTACACCATCCACTAAACAAAGTCCCTTTTGTACACACAGTCCTGAGTTGTATTTGTGTGTGTATATAGGGCTTAACATGATTTTGTTAAAAAAAGCTTGTAAACACAGTGTCTCAAGAAGGATACATGGGATTCATTTCATATTGGTACTCGGATAGCCCATCCATGGTCTGCTGATGTGCCCTATTATTTTTGGTGGCCAGATCATGCATATTAATGAGTAGGCGGGGTTTAATGTAAAAATCTTGAAATGTTTATATTCTAACAAGTGCATTGTTTGTTTTATTTCATATGGGGTATAATTGTGATGTTAGTTAGTGTGTTGATTTGCAATGACATGACAGGTAATACAACACTTGCAAATCAATCAGCATATGAGAAAAAAGCATCAGATCACAAAACGTTTTGGTTCTGGTTCATATAATATTATACAAAAAATGTTTTTGTTATATCATATTGATGTTTTTATAAAAAACATTTTAAAAAAATGTTATTAAAACATTTTTATACAGCACAAAATAATATTATAAAAACATTTTCACAATTAGAAAAAAAGAGTTTCATGTTGTGTTTAAAACATTGTGTTTGCTTGGGTTATTATGTCACCATGCTTTATCATTGAATGACGAAAACTTTTCTGGGGAGGAAATGAAGAAATGTAGTTTTCCTGAATTATTTATTGTGAAATTTTGCTTGGATGTCAACATATGGGCAAGTTATTAAAACACACGACAACATGAGAAGACACAAAGTTTGACGTTTGTCCCTACCTTTAGTGAAAGTTAAAATGTTAATGAATAACAGTGATGCCAACCATGCAGGCAAAGATATAACCACCAGGGAGATACCCACTACAAGCCTAAAATATGTAGGCCAAAAAATCCAGGCCCCCTGTGTAGGTCAACATTGCAAACCGAATAACCACCAGGGAGAACACCGGGACCACCAAGGATTTGTTGAATAATAAATCCCTGGGAAAAGTATAACCACCATGGAAATCCCTACAACCACTAAGGGTTTTTATATAACAAATTCCTGGGACAACCAAGCTTAAAAATTTTAGGCCAAATCACCAGGCTCCCTGTGTAGATCAACTGGGAGAAAATCTGTGTTGGGGACAAAAAATGAATAATAGCTCACCCAGTAACCATCCAAAAATACAACAACATAAATTCAAAGGACTTTAGTACCAAGGGAGACAACAGATATAAGTAATCCTTCACGGCTGAAAATAGGTAAAATGTTGCCAACTAAACCCAAATGTACATTGACTTGCACAGTAAACGATGCCAGGATTTGAATAAACCATTTTGTGGGCTAAAACACCCACAAGGCAGGTGACATATCATGTACACTCTGGTATCCATACATTTCCCCAAATATAAATGTTGTTATCAGCATTGGGTGGCCGTTATCTGATATCTTCTGTTTTTCCCTTCCAGTTTTCATTGGTGTAGATACAGAAGGTCCAATTGTTATTTCCTGCCCAACAACCAGTATTTTCATGTACACTGAGACAGCACCAGCAGTCGTCTTCTGGGATGAACCATTTGGTGTGGACCCGAATGGACCCGTTAATGTGACCCAAACTGCAAGCCCAGGCAACTTTTTCCGGGCAGGAATAAGTCAAGTTCAGTACACCTTTCGGGATTCCTTGCGGAATGAGAACTTTTGCTTTTTCAATATATTGGTCATTAGTAAGTATTCAATCAATCAATCAATGATATTTGTAAGGTACCAAAGTATAATAGATAATTGCTGTAAGGTATTTGTCTTGTCAGGCACCAAAATATAATAGAAAATCGTTTTAAGTTATTTTAAAGCACCAAAATATAATAGAAAGTTGTTTTAAGGTATTTGTAAGGTACCAATTTTTTTTGTCTTGCTCTCTTATTATTCAATTTTTCCCTTTGCAAAAGGAATATCAAATATGAAATCACAAAACAGCATAACAGGAATTCATTCATGATCATAAAACAAAACCAAATCTATTACATAATCTAAATCTATAACATTTATATAGCGGGATCCTTGATCATAAAACAAATCCAGATCTATTACATTTATATAGCGCGATCCTTGATCATAAAACAAATCCAAATCTATTACATTTATATAGCACGATCCTTGATCAAACAATCTTTGGAGGCGCTGTACAATGAGCAACAATAGTAACAAAAGTAACATATACAATATACAATATCAACAAATATAAATATACAAACCGCTCTGGTAGACGGTTTGTAAAGTAGGACAATTTTTTAACAATTAAATCCAAATCTCTTAAAATGGTAATTCATTTAGTAAATTATTCGATCAATCAATCTAAAAAACAATAGAAAATTGTTTCAGGGTATTTGTAAGACACCAAAATATAATAGAAAATCATTTCAAGGTTAATGCTGATTGGATTTTTTTGTTAGTATTGTGAGAGCATGTTGTCATATACTGTCAACTGTAGTGTTTGCTAGACAGTAGGAATGCAAGTGATACTTGCTTTACAATTTATTTTGTCTTTTTCTTTTCCATCACAGTGGACACAACACCACCCATTATTCAAAACTGCCCCACCCTTGACCCTGTCATTATTGGGGCTGGGGCAGCAGAAACTGAAGTGAACTGGAATGAACCAACAGCCATTGATAATGAGTCTGGACCTGTCACAGTGACCTCAAGTCTTTCCCCTCCAGCACTCCTGGGTCTAGGGACAACAACGGTGACATACACTTTCACCAATCAAGCAGGAGGTTCGGCAGAGTGTTCGTTTGTCATATTTGTTACCTCTGGTAAGAAACTGCGCAAAACATTTTTCAGTGCCTAATAGTTTTTCCTCTTTTTTTTTTAAAGCTTTTGCATCATTTTTTTAGATATAAGGGATGCCATTTGCAGTGTGACAATATTGAAGATGAAATGAAAGCTCTATTTATTTAGTTTTGACCTCTATTTATCTTAAGGTCATACTGCATTTCTAGGGTTTAACCAAACCATTTCAATTGTAGTGGCTTCTGTATTTATGTCTTTAAATTTTCAAGAATATGTACATCTTATCTGGACAAATCAGTCTTTCCACCTAGAAACTTTCTGTCTTGCGTGTGTATTTTCTTTGCTAATAGTATTGTTTGCTTTTTGAGACAATTACCCATCTTTTGAATTGGATATCATAGAAAGTGAAATTCTGATAATAGTAAGTATTGTTCCAAGCAATGTGAGTAGATATAGACTGGATGGCACACAATGTTATCAGGGATGAAAATATATTCATGCAATAGAAATACCAGGATTTATCACTTACGACCTTGTGACCTCTGAAACTGAACTGGATTTGTTGTTTGTGAGGGATTTAGAATTCCAGCAGACATTGAATTGTAGGACTTTCTAGCTCTGCTCTTTGCTGTAAGGTTTAATCTTTAATGAATACATTTATAGAAACTGCTTTATTTTTAAGGTGAAAATCAAATCCTACCATTTTAAATAAGACAGCTTGAGTTTATGTCACTCACTCACTCGCTACTCTTTGGGTCATGTGTCTCATAAGGCTGCAGTGTACTCTCTCCAATGTATCCTGTCTATGGTAACTTTTCTAGCTTTAATCCAAGAGCTCCAACCTAGCCCTTCTCTTTCCTTCACCACTATTCTTCTCCATGTAGTTCCTGGGTGTCCTATTTTCCTTCTCCCTTCTGGCTTTCATGTCAATGCTGTCATGCAGTGGCTGTCCTCTTTCAATCTTAATACATGCCCAATCCACCTCCATCTTCATATTTTGACTTCATTGCTATTTTCCTTTGCTTAGTAAATCTCAATACTACATCATTTAAAACAATGTATGGCCATCTGTTTTTCAAAACTCTTCTCATGCATTTAAACACGAAGGTATCCAATTTCGTATTGTCGGTCTCATTGGTTGTCCATGTCTCACCATCGTATAAGAGAATTGACTTAACAATAGAGTTGAATAATCTGATATTTGTTTTGACTGAATATATATTGGAGCTCTATATTGTCTTTAGATAAAGGAATACTCCTATGGCATTTCGTTTTGATTTATCTAATAGAGAAAAATTTAAGAAACAGATTGGTTAAAAAAAACATGTTGATAATATCTCATTCCTAGAAGAAGTTATTACACTTTTTAGAAGATTTTTCTCACTGGAATAAAAATGACTTTTGTTCTGAGTATAAGTCATTATTGTGATGTCATCACAGCAATACCTGTACTAATCTTTTTGTATTTCTTTAAAATTGAATCACCAATTTTCATAAGTTACAAGAAACAGATTGGAAAACATTATTATATATTCTGTTCTGTACTATTCTTAATAATTCTTAAATAAAAATGTTCCCAACCATTTAGAAAATATAAAATTAATCCTCAAAGAAATACATAAAGAATAGTACAGGAAGTACTGTTATGAAATACATAAAGTATAGTACAGGAAGTACTGTGATGAAATACATAAAGAATAGTACAGGAAGTACTGTGATGAAATACATAAAAAATAGTACAGGAAGTACTGTGATGAAATACATAAAGAATAGTACAGGAAGTACTGTGATGAAATACGTAAAGAATAGTTCAGGAAGTACTGTGATGAAATATATAAAGAATAGCTCAGGAAGTACTGTGATGAAATACATAAAGAATAGTACAGGAAGCACTGTGATGAAATACATAAAGAATAGTACAGGGAGTACTGTGATGAAATACATAAAGAATAGTACAGGAAGTACTGTGATGAAATATATAAAAATAGTACAGGAAGTACTGTGATGAAATACATAAAGAATAGTACAGGAAGTACTGTGATGAAATACATAAAGAATAGCTCAGGAAGTTCTGTGATGAAATATATCAAGAACAGTACAGGAAGTACTGTGATGAAATACATCAAGAATAATACAGGAAGTACTGTGATGAAATACATAAAGAATAGTACAGGAACTACTGTGATGAAATACATAAAGAATAGTACAGGAAGTACTGTGATGAAATACATAAAGAATAGTACAGGAAATACTGTGATGAAATACATCAAGAATAGTACAGGAAGTACTGCGATGAAATACATAAAGAATAATACAGGAGTACTGTGATGAAATACATAAAGAATAGTACATGAGTACTGTGATGACAACTGACTCTGACCAACAATCTAATCTCTTTTATGCAGACAATAAAAATATTTGAACTTCAATAACTTCTAGTAAGAATAAGATATTAGCTTGGTATTTTACTAATCTGTTTCTTTTATTGTCCTTTATCAAATATATTTTAATGAAATTCCATGGAAATTTTCCTTTAATATCATGAAGGATGTTGTTGATTTGATGTATTTTACATAAATCATGTGTATATTAATTCTTAAATTTTATTCCACAAGTAACAGCAAGAAGTGCAACAGGTAAACACATTGAAAATCGTAAGAATGTCTTTTTTGTTGGCACTGGATCAGTCTGAAACACTTATAGCTTTATATGAATATTGAAATGTTGTTCCATATTCAGCAAATGGGATAATACCAC
The DNA here is from genome assembly GCA_020152595.1 of Chiridota heheva. Classification (NCBI taxonomy): domain Eukaryota; kingdom Metazoa; phylum Echinodermata; class Holothuroidea; order Apodida; family Chiridotidae; genus Chiridota; species Chiridota heheva. The sequence goes on from JAIGNY010001133.1 coordinate 612,117, forward strand.
AGCACCAGCAAATTAAAAAGAAACAAACTGTTATCTGTTAAAATGTATAATTAATGACTTATCTCAGAACACCTATTACTTTTCTCTCAAAATGATAATAGTTCTTTGTTAACTGTTTTTCTGGTGTCGGTCAAACAGTGAAAGTGATTTTGCAGATACCACTCATAAGATACCTTTTTAAGATACCCTTTGAAGAGGCCAAATAATTTATTTTGGAAGAAGACCTTCACCTTGACTAGCTGATCAATTCATCTAATTGTCAGTAAATACAGTTTTGCAAGAAATGACCCATATCTGAACACTTTTAATTGTCGCCTTTCCAAAACAACAAAATCGTGACAGCATTCTCTTCTGAAAAGAAAGTGAACAAATGAATTTAGTTCATAGCTAAGCACTATGAATTTTGATTTTGAACCTATGTATTTATTGTACAAATAATATAAACAATAATTGTTATGAGTTATGGGTCCAATATATTTTACTGTTGCATTCCTATCATATCTTCTTGTAAGTGAAATAGACCATTTATAATGATTATACTTTTGTACAATTTTGAAAGTAATTTTGTTTCCAAACAGGAAGCTTTTCATCACCACACTAAAAATTGAAATCCTTTTTTTCTTTGTAATAGCATGGTATTTCATTTTAGTTTTTAAATGAGACAAATACAGCTTTAATGGCAGATACTTGAAATATCATACGAAAGTTAGAGACCTGAGCTCTGGCATCAAATATCAGAAAGTAAAACGGTATTTGTTCCAATTCTGTGCAAAACACTAAACAATTCACCCTTTGCTTAAACTTTGCTTTGGATTAGATTTGAAAAAATTACATTTCCAAAAGTACATATACTTGTGCAGGAATTTGTATTTAAAGTACAGTGACCAGTCCGGGAGAATCCTGGACTTTTGGTGTAATAAGAAAATGCACCAAAACTTGGAGCTTTCAACTAATGACTAAACCAACACAGAATCATGTGTCGAGAGGGATGTTCAGAAGGTCAACGAAAGTCTTTGTTATTGTATCGCGAAGTCCACGGTAAAATTAAAAAGTCCGCAGTCAAATTTAATGAATATTCATTTGATATCGGTTTTTCCTTTCAGAAATAACCCCCACGTTCTCATTCAAAATCCTTATTGACTCAACGTTATCACAAGTTAAAATGGCGGCCTCTATGGATCTTAATGAATACGAAGCTCCAAGTTTTGGTGTATTCATCATTACACCAAAAGTCCAGGATTTTCCCTGACTGATGACTTTTATGCAGGGAATTTTGTAAATATTTTTTTGTAGAAAGCATTGCATAACTAGGGTAAAATGTATAGAGATGACACTTTGAAGGTCATGTACCTTAAAAAGTGCTTTATTTTGAAGATTATTTTGCAAAATTATGGATTTATTATGACTTAAGGCTTTTACTATACTGTATATTATACTTGTCTTATGCCACATTGTGCATCAATGCTCATAAATGCTTCATTTAAGTTTTTAAGAATTAGAAAAAAATTGCTACAATTGTTAATTTTTTTTTGGTTTCAGACTGGTTTAAGCCTACCTAGTTGCACATTTAGAGGCAAAGTTGCTGTTTATTTTTGTGACATGTTTATATTTTTGTGCTTTATGTGGATCCTGTAGTGAAGACCTTAGTTCCTCTCAATGGTAGAAAGATTGGCCAACTGTCATTGTACTATCACTGCAGACACTGTTATTCCTATTCCATAATTTGTGTTTTATATTATACATAGAGGTAGAAGGCAGGAGAGCAACAGGGGCATCAAAATTTAGGCTCACATGATCAAAAATTGGTAATGAATTATGCTTAGGCTAGTGTCAATTACATATTAGGGCATCACCCCCCCCAAAAAAAAAAAAAATTGAAAGAATTTATATCCTGAAGTATTTATGTGTTATGTGAGTCCAATACCTCTCCATTAGGCCTCACAGTTTACTTTTTATTTTGAAGCAACTATTGATGTAAATCCATATATGTACGTACATCATACTGGGATACAATGTTCAGAGAATATTTTCACTATTTTGTGCTTTCAGATTTTGAGACTTGTCTTTAGAACATAACATATATCTATGCAGTCACTATCGAAATATTACTAAGCATATTCCAACATTGATTTTTTTTTTTTTTTACGCATTCATTTTTCCATCTACAGTGCATATCAGCTCTATAAATGCTTGATTTTACTGTTCACTTGATATATTGCATAACAGGGTTAAACAAATCAATATTCAAAAGGTAGTGACTTCTACATTTTTGGTTCGTCTGGGAGGAAAATCATATTGTCCCAAGAACAGTACGTTGTATAAATGCACTAAATATCCTATTAAAGACGCTGGTTGCTTGCTAGTTTGCAAGAGATACCATGCATAATAATATTTTCCTCTGATGAACTTTTGGGTCATATGTACAGTTAGAAAAGTGGTTTATCATTTACTTAAGGGTTCAAGGACAAATAGCTTTCCTTACAGTCCCCTTTGCTGTTGGATAAGGTACAGTTGGTTTTCTTAGCAGACGAGATAATAGCCTGCACATTTTCCCCTGGAAAATGGAAGGGAGGGATGAACTCTGTCCATGAAAATCTTTCATTTCTGATATAAGAAGAAAAGAATCAAGAAACAGATGCAATATTTTCCTTTAAATGTTCTAAAATCCAAAACAGAAATTAAGTGAGAAAAGTAACTTTCCTATTAAAAATGTTTGTAAAATGTTATCAAGTTGACAACATTATTTTATTACAGGATAATGCAGAATCCAAATTAGGGATGTTGCCCTTCACGTTGACTCACATTGCAGAAAACAAACTTATAGGTGCATCAATTGTATTTATCTTGTACATTTTTCCCCATTGAATATTTTGAATGTATTTTATTTACAGGCGATACCACTCCACCATCTATAACAAGTTGTCCAAATTCTCAAACTGTGATGGTAGATCAAGGTCAGACTACAGCGACAGTCACATGGGAAGAGCCAATGGCAGTCGATCTTCAATCAGGACCAGTTACAATTTCCTCAAATTTTCTGTCTCCAGCTTTACTGTCATCAGGAGAAACAACGATTGTTTACACATTCACAAACACTCTTGGGCTGGAATCAGAGTGTACATTTGTTATTACTGTAACGCCTGGTAAATACCGTTCAATAATAGTTTTCTTGGTCAATCAAGGCATACATGTTTGCGTATTTTAATATGAGGAGAGCAGAAATGACTGATGCAGTGTTGTTGTCAAGTTTGACCCATCTGGATCAGATTATGAGTTCCTAGTGCTGCTGTCTGAATCAGGCAAATTGTGGCTTGATTCCTTGTAGTCCACTCAAAGACACAAGTCTTGGGTTCGAAAAAAGGGACTCAATTCTGACAAAACTGTTAATACATGATGAATAACTCTGGCAATTAATTTCAGTTATTTGCAATAAAAGCCACAGAGTGTTGATAAATGATTGATGAGATAATCCTTTCAAAAATTTCAAGTTAACAATTAGCCTTCTGCTCTGAGATTATGTGCATAATCTTACCTTGTGGTCTACCTAGCTACAAAAGTGACACTTCAAATTCAGCTTCGTTATTTGCCCATTGTTCATAAAATAGGTGAGCTTTCCGTGGAGGAATTCTGATTGTTTATAGCAGCACCTGTAGATCATACTCACCCTGTACCTGCAGGGGATGAAGATATGACAATTTGAACCAGATTTGGATGTACTGCAATCAAGATTCCAACATTAAGCATCATCAAGAAATTAAGATTTTTGAATGTCATTGCCTTTAAAACTGAAAACTCCTCCCCTCCCCACTCCTCCCCTCCCTACTCCTCCCCTCCTTACTACTTCCTGCCCTACTCCTCCTCTCCCTACTCTCCTCTCTACTCCTTCATCCCTCCCTACTCCTCCCCTTCCTACTCCTCCCCTCCCTACTCCTCCCCTCCCTACTCCTCCCCTCCCTATTCCTCCCTCCCTACTCCTCCCCTCCCTACTCCTCCTCCCTATTCCTCCCTACTCCCCTCCTCCCTACTCCCCTCCCTCCCTACTCCCCTCCTCCCCTCCCTACTCCTCCCTCCCTCCCTCCCTACTCCTCCCCTCCCTACTCCTCCTCCCTCCCCTCCCCTCCCTACTCCTCCCCTCCCTACTCCTCCCTCCCTACTCCTCCTCCCTACCCTCCTCCCCCCTCCCTCCCTCCTCCTCCCTACTCCTCCCCTCCCTACTCCTCCCCTCCCTACTCCTCCCCCTCCCTACTCCTCCCCTCCCTACTCCTCCCCTCCCTACTCCTCCTCCCCTCCCTACTCCCCCTCCCTACTCCTCCCTCCCTACTCCTCCCCTCCCTCCTCCTCCCTCCCTACTCCTCCCCTCCCTACTCCTCCCTACTCCTCCCTACTCCTCCCTACTCCTCCCCTTCCTACTCCTCCCCTCCCTACTCCCCCCTCCCTACTCCTTTACCCCTCCCTACTCCTTTACCCCTCCCTATTCCTTTACCTCTCCCTACTCCTTTACCCCTCCCTACTCCTTTACCCCTCCCTACTCCTTTACCCCTCCCTAATCCTTTGCCCCTCCCTTTTCCTTCTACTACCACTACTCCTTCTCTTCTCCCAAGCTCCAGGCTGTCACCACCAAGGACTTTAAACTGTATTCACAGCATTACAAAGGCTTATTTTCTAAAGAAAAATGTTCTGAGCATTTTAAACAATTCATTGTTGGAGATATTTATTGTTTGTCATTGATGGAGATATTTATTGTCATTTATGGAGATATTTTATGTTGAATTGTTTTGTAGGAGATCCTTGTGTCCCAGACCCATGTGCTGCTGAGGAAGATTGTTTTGTGTTTGGAAGTAGCTTTATTTGTGTCCCATTCAGTGGTAAGCCTCATGTTTTTCTTGTTAATTGCCTTTAAAGAGTTTATTTTAATATAATTTGCTGTTATTTAACATATTTTTATTCGATATGATAACAACCCTATTGGCTGTGTATACAAAATGAAGCATTGCATTTATAGTTCTTTGAAATAATTTACACTTTCCTTACCTCTCCTTAAATTAAAAGATGATATGGAATGTATGTAAGGTAGTTGACATATTATATCAGTCATGTGAGACTTCAGCTATTTAGCTGATTTCAGCTATTTTCCAAGCTAATTTCACCTATTTTCTGCATAATTAACAATACTTAGCTATTTTGATGAGAAAATTGATCAATTTCAGCATGTGAGAGTTCAGCTATTTAGCTGATTGCAGCTATTTTCCAAGCTAATTTCACCTATTTTGTGCATAATTGACAAAACTTTGATGAGAAAATTGATTAATTTCAGCTGCTTTTATAAATTATCACACATCTCTGTATATAGAGGACAGTGATAGGAGAGCCCCAACACTGTAAGAGACTTTGGTTTTGGGGAAAATAAAACAAAACTGAAGGGTACCAGTGTAATTTGGTAGTAGATTACAAAATTTAATACAAATTTGCCCAATTAGATTCAAGAAAATGAAAATCTTATCTTGACAAATAAGTCTTTCCCCTTCAAAATTGTGGGCTTGCATGCCTATTTTCTTTGCAAATAGTATTGTTTACTTTTTAGAGACAATTTCCAATCTTTTGGATTGAATATCCTAGAAAGTGTAATAATAACTAATAAGTATTGTTTTTAGGAAGAAATGTAAGTAATGTGAGCAGAAATTGACTGGATAGCACACACTGGTATTAGCGATGAAAGTATTTTCATCCAATATGAACACCGAGATGAGGCCTTGGAGATCTGGATACCTTTTAAACTGAACCGGAACAGGTGGTTGTGAGGGAGTTGAAATTCAAGCAGACTTTTAATTGTTGGGTACTTTCAAGATTTTTATTTTGAGAAACTGCTTTATTTTTTAATGGAAAGCAAATCCTGATCGTCTAAGGCAGCTTGATTTGATGTATTTGACATAAATTATGTATATCTTTTATTTTCATCATTTCTTGAATTTTATTTTGAAAAACAGCCTCAAGAAGTGCAACAGGTAAACACATTGAAAATCTTACAAAATGTCTTATTTGTTTGCACTCAAATCAGTCTGAAACCATCATACATTTATGTGAATATCATTTTTTTGACTTTCTGTATGGTACTACAGCACCACCATATTTCTAGAAAACTCTTCACCATTTACTCAAGCTAAAAACCTCTATGGCAGTGTGGTAAAGCTGCGGCTTTCCAATCTGGAGTCTCTTGATCCCAGTGGGTCTCTAACCAGTGCTCCACATCTGGTTAATAAAACGGCCATGGGTGTCTTGCTGTAAATGCTCCCATGGAGTTTTGTCAGGATGTACAAACAGTGGTAAAACTAAACCTAATATTGTTCTTAGAGTTAATTGTTTTATAAGGTGTCTGTCATTCAGTGAATATGATATGACAGATATTGGCTCTTTCTGGGGTTAACAAAATGCATTTTCTTTGTATGATGACAATTAGTGACCTTGACTTTAAAAAGCAATCAACTCCTATAGTTATCAGTAAACACAGTTTTGCAAAACTGACCCTTACATGTCCCTTTTAAAAACAACAAAACTCTATGAACATTTTCTTCTGAAAAAAAATTGATCAAGTGAAGTTTATTTATTGTCAAGCACTTGTGGGTGTGGACCTTGATATCTTGTGGCACATTTAACTCTGACTGTTGCCGTGCCATTAAACATCAACAAACCAAACCATGCCTTGATGGCACATTTGACTCTGACTGTTGCCGTGCCATTAAACATCAACAAACCAAACCATGCCTTGATGGCACATTTGACTCTGACTGTTGCCGTGCCATTAAACATCAACAAACCAAAGCATGCCTTGATGGCACATTTGACTCTGACTGTTGCCGTGCCATTAAACATCAACAAACCAAACCATGCCTTGATGGCACATTTGACTCTGACTGTTGCCGTGCCGTTAAACATCAACAAATTAAACCATGCCTTGATGGCACATTTGACTCTGACTGTTGCCGTGCCATTAAACATCAACAAACCAAAGCATGCCTTGATGGCACATTTGACTCTGACTGTTGCCGTGCCATTAAACATCAACAAACCAAACCATGCCTTGATGGCACATTTGACTCTGACTGTTGCCGTGCCATTAAAACATTAACAAACCAAAGCATGCCTTGATGGCACATTTGACTCTGACTGTTGCCGTGCCATTAAACATCAACAAACCAAACCATGCCTTGATGGCACATTTGACTCTGACTGTTGCCGTGCCGTTAAACATCAACAAATTAAACCATGCCTTGATGGCACATTTGACTCTGACTGTTGCCGTGCCATTAAACATCAACAAAGCAAACCATGCCTTGATGGCACATTTGACTCTGACTGTTGCCGTGCCGTTAAACATCAACAAATTAAACCATGCCTTGATGGCACATTTGACTCTGACTGTTGCCGTGCCGTTAAACATCAACAAATTAAACCATGCCTTGATGGCACATTTGACTCTGACTGTTGCCGTGCCATTAAACATCAACAAACCAAACCATGCCTTGATGGCACATTTGACTCTGACTGTTGCCGTGCCATTAAACATCAACAAACCAAACCATGCCTTGATGGCTTATTTGAATCTGACTGTTGCCGTGCCATTAAACATCAACAAACCAAAGCATGCCTTGATGGCACATTTGACTCTGACTGTTGCCGTGCCGTTAAACATCAACAAACCAAACCATGCCTTGATGGCACATTTGACTCTGACTGTTGTCGTGCCGTTAAACATCAACAAACCAAACCATGCCTTGATGGCTTATTTGAATTTGACTCTTGCTGTGCCGTTAAACATCAACAAACCAAACCAAGATATCTAGTGTATAAATAATGGAGACAATAGAGGGGCAACAATTAGGAAGATCTAGTAAGTTATGAGTTATAGGGATCCAATATATTTCACTTTTGTATTCCTTCTTCAAGACAACGACGAGTGAACACATAATTACAATGACAGGGTTGTTGCCTGCGTATTCGGTTATGATAGCAACAATGCTATCACGAAACGCTTATACAACCCGGACGAGAACACAGGTACGATGTACAGACAGACATAACATCAACAACCAAGTCAATGTCCACGGCCTTTGATAAGCAGTTGTGGTGCACTGGCGGATAAGAGAGTAAAAATGTTCATTTGTATTAACGTTACTTTTGTATAATTTTGCTTTCGAAAAGGAAACTTGAATGTCACAATCAAAATTCAAATTCAGTTTTTTTTTGTAATAACGCTGTTTACATCAAATGAGACATATGATTTTGATGGCAGATTGGAAACATCAAATCAAAGTTAAAAATCTTAGCCCTGGCATCAAATATCACAAATTAAAACCATATTTGTTTCAATTCTGTGATAAAGAGTAAAAAATTCACCGTAGGCAGAAAATCTTGCGAGGAAAATGGCCATGTATTAATGGATTATATGATTACTAGCAGACTAGACTACAATGTGTTAAATAGTGCTCAAATACAGCTTGTAAAGACAATAATGCTGGATGTATTGTTTTGTCTATTATTATTGAGATGCTTTCAGGCTTATTTGATTGTATATTGTTAGGTAATAAGCAATGAATTCATGGAAGTTTCTCTTCATACTTGTGTAAGATTCAGAAGAATTGTATATATTCAAGGTATTATTATTCATCATTTATTTATCTATATTCCCCTCTAGAATACTGACTTCAATGTTGCTTTTAGTGGCTTGCTTCAATGGAAACAGTATTTCAAAAACTTAAGTGACTGATGCAGGAAGTTTTAGAAAGATTTTTGTAATGGGAAAAGTGAATTTTCTCCATGCATTGCTTAACTGGGGTAAAATGTATAGAGATGGTATTTCAAAAGGTTATGTGCCTTAAACTGCCATTGTTATAGTATTGTGCACTTGTTTGGACTTTTACTATACTGTATACCATACTGTGTTAAGCAAAAGTTGTGCACTAATGCCAAAAGCTTTTAATTTCCATTGCTCGTGGATGCTTCATTTCACTTTTTCAAAATAGAAATGAGCTACAAGATAATGGTTTCAGACTGGTTTAAGCATGTCTTTGAGTGAAAGTTGCTGTTTATTTTTGTGACATGTTTATATTTTTGTGTTTTATGTTTTATGTGGATCCTGTAGTAAAGACCTTAGTTCCTCTCAATGGTAGAAAGATTGGCCAACTGTTATTGTACTATCACTGCAGACACTGTTATTCCTATTCCATAATTTGTGTTTTATGTGATACATAGGCATGAGGAGCATGGGTGCAGGAGAGACAACCAGGGGAGCAAAAGTCAGGCACACATGATCAGAATTTCGGTATCAATCATGCTTATGCAATCTAGTTTCAGTTACATTACATTTGTGGGTACTTTCCATTTGCCCCCCCCAAACAAAATGGAGCTCCTATGCCTATGATGTTATAGTTGAAAAGTGGAAATGTTTCTTCATTAAAGTGGACATACTTCTATGTGGATGTAACCAAGAATCAGACTTAGTAAGGCCAATGCCACCAGGAAGGTAAAAGGTACTTACCTCCTCCCTGCACCAGTCCCCTTCCCCTCGCCCCTCCCTCCCCCACCCCTCCCCTCCCCCGCCCCTCCCCTCCCCTGCCCCTCCCTCCCCGCCCCTCCCTTCCCCCAAAAATATATATATAAATAAAAAAATAAAAAATGATAATAATAGTAATAATAATAATAATGATAATGATAATAATAATAAAGTAAAATTTAAAAAATAATAATAAAAGATTCTTATTTAAATAAAGTTGATATTTTATACCCTGAAGTATTTGTGGTTGATTGATGCTCTTCAAGCATAAACTACATTCCCTGCAATAACCATGGGAACAGTGCATGTTTGTATGGGTAATGAACATTTTAAAGTCATGCTGGTAAACAATAAACAAACTTAAATATCTATGAATGCCATTTATCTTAACAAAACAGATATCGTCTTTTCAAACAAATCATTCTGAATAGCTGCTTGTTTATACCAATTTAAATTTAAATTATTTTGACAAGATATGAAATTATTTAAGGATATAGCTAAGCTAAATCCATCCAAGCCATTAGGCTTATTGAGTCGGCGCTTATACCAGGTTTCCATGGCGCAAGCGGATGAGAGTACATTACTCCCCCTGGACGGGATGCCAGTCCATCACAGATTCACTCCCCAGCAGTGCTGGTACTCATTTTACAGGTGAGTGGACTAAAGCAAGTAGAGGAAAGCGTTTTACTCAAGGACACAATGCAGCGCTCACGACGGAAATCAAACTCGGTACCTCTCGAATACGAGCATGCATGACTCCTTAACCACTGAGCCACAGCACCTCTCTTTAAGGATATAGATAAGGGTATTGGATGATCTTTATAGAAACTACAATTTCAAAAAAGATATTACCACCCCCCTCCTCTCCAGCCTCCCTTTACATGACAGCATATCCAACTGCAGTCCTCTCAGTCTCATTGAGAGCAACAGTTTATTACCTCTGCCAAGGAAGTTGGATGGAGGTTATGTTTTTGCCTCTGTTTGTTTGTTTGTCTGTTTGTCATCAACATATTCTAAAAACTGATTTTAAATAAATTTGGTGTGTGGTTTTGGTACTGCTTAAGGAAGATGTGATTACAATTTGAGACACATTGGAACAGAGGAAGGGCCCAAATGGAGGGATGGGATGTATCAAGGTGAGATCTGTCAAGATTGGTATAGTTGAAACTTCCCAATGAAATGATGCTTAACAATGAATTCATGCCTGAACAGAAATCAAAACAATTAATTTTCTGGACTAAGAATCATGGAATAATTTACATAAGGATTTAAAATGTTGTCATTCCGTAGCCATTTTTAAGAGCCAAATCAAACAACTGAAAGTTACCTTGCACAATTAAAGCTTTTATCTTTGAAGTTTATCTTGTTACTTCTTTAAGCCTTAATATTTTTAATTTTCCTTTTTAAGATTTTTACATTTGTTCACTTTTTCACCTTTTGGTTACATTGTTACTAGTGTCTAATTTGTTGTATGTTGTTTTACTTTTATGTCATTTGTAGTACTTTTTCATTTGTTTGATATGCTTTGAATAATGTTTTGTTTTTTAGCATTTTTATTATATATATGTTTCTTTTTAATTTGCTTTAAATATCACTACCATTATTTTATTCATACCAAGTATTATGCTTGCTTGTTGTTCAATGTTTTATATTTTCTATACTTTAAGCTTTGTATGTATACAACAGGGCCTTGTGGAAGACCAGCACTCTTGCTGAACAGGTCACCCTGTATAAATATGTGAAAATGATAATTAATAAGAAGAAGAAAATCAGATCAAGTGGTTTCTGGTATCAAAGAGAATCAAAACAATTGGCTTCTTGCCTGAAAGGAACATGATGGAATGTGAGTCTTGGCTGAATAGAAGTCAAACAATGAACTTAGCCTAAATAGAACTGAAAACAAGGAAATCAATGATCAGAGGGTAGATCCTGAAGTGTTAAGAATGCAAATGAAAATACAGATCAACAGTGAGAAAGAGATTGTTTGGGGATATAAATTGGTGGGGGTAGAATTTCTGAGAAAGATTGTATTGGGGATGGGATGAACTTTACCAAATTGTATTCTTGTTGGAATTGTCAAGCAGGCAGTGCTATGCACTCTGCAGAGTGCTAAAATTCTAGTATTAATTTATTGTTACCCATAAGTATAATTAAGTGCAAATAAATCCTAGCAGTAATCCTTCAAATGTTTTAATTTTCAAGAAATCTCCCAACGCCATGGAATATTTTATTGATCTTGGAATCTGTGAACTAATTCTGAGATATTTCACAGGTATAAGGTGCAATACAACAAAAGATTTACCTTCAGAAACTTGTTCGCTTGTCAATTCTTATTTTCTCTGCCCTATTTTCCTTACACAATGTAAGTGGGGCAGTGAACAACATATACTGGAAAAGGGGTCAATTTTAGCAAAACAGGTCATAAATGAAAGGAATTAGCAAGATTGTATGCAGTTTATTGACATAAAATCCAAGTATTTTATGAAAATCATTTAAAATGAAATTAAGTTGTTTATTAGAGCAGTCATTTGAATAAATGACTCATTTTTATCTAATTTGTGATGAAAGTATATCTAAAAATGTATTCAGGAGTGCATTTAAGATTATTTACTTTATGATTGTATGCAGTTTATTGACATAAAATCCAAGTATTTTATGAAAATCATTTAAAATGAAATTAAGTTGTTTATTAGAGCAGGCATTTGAATAAATGACACATTTTTATCTAATTTGTGATGAAAGTATATCTAAAAATGTATTCAGGAGTGCACTTAAGATTATTTACTTTATCAACAAACAGAAAAGTACTCTCGGAAATTTGGCAACTGTCATATGATCAACTAAACGTCACTTTGCAGTGAAATTTCTTTTTGTGATACAAAAGAAAGAAAAATCTGCCTAAAATTTACAATCTATATCAATAGTGTTATTTTGCCTAATATGTAGAGGCAGGTGTTTGTCACAATAGTGGGCCAAGGGAGAACTGGGTAAGGGGAAGGAATTTTTCTCCCACTTCTCGCAAAGATCGGATGTGGAGGGGAAGGGGTAGGTGTAGGTCCCCTTATAGGTATGCCACAGGGCGGACAAAGGGACTTGTCTCCCACTTGTTGGCAAGATCCCATTATCGGTTGAGGAGAAAATGTCATGGGTTAGGAGTAGGACTACTAATGATCATCTTAGTTTGTGGTGCCTGGTGCTACCACTGGTTACTTTTATAAAAGGTTTAAATTATTCATTGTCATGGATTAACCATAATTTTGATAAAAGTTGGGGCACCAGATTTAGGGACTCACAAGGCAAAGCTGAGTGCATGTATAAGGTAGACCAGTGTTAAGCTTGATTCAAGATAATGCACATTTAAATATAGGTTACCCTGATCATTTTAAAGGAATATTCCCATGGAATTTTATTTTGATATATTTAATAAAGGACAATAAATGCATAAACAAAGTTTGGTCTGAGTCAAAGTCATCATTATGATGTCATCACAGTATTTTCTGTACTATTCTTTATGTATTTCATCACAGTACTTCCTGTACTATTCTTTATGTATTTCTTTTGAAATTAATTTCATATTTTCTAAATGATTAAAAACATTTTTTTCTTCAAAAATTATTAAGAAAAATGTAAAATAAAATTTACAATTATGTTTTCCAATCTGTTCTTGTAACTTATATTTGATTTATAAAAAATTGGTGATTAATCTTAAAAGAAATACCTAAAGATTAGTACAGGAAATGCTGTGATGACATCATAATGATGATTTAGACTTAGTGCAAAAGTCATTTTTATGCCAGCAAGAAAAATATTTAAAGTTCAATAACTTCTTCTAGGAATGAGATATCAACATCATTTGTACCACTTATGTTTCTTTAAGTTTTCTCTATCAGACCTTCTGGTCATGGGTGTCAATCCCAGGAAGACATCCCCCCCCCCTCCCATCCCCACCATAAAAATTAAAAGGATACATAAAAATGAAATTCCATGAGAATTTTCCTTTAAATTTACTGAAAATAATTTCTGAAATATGAACAAATACAGGTTTTATTAACAAATTATTTTGAAATTCTTTTTTATTTCAAAAAAAATATTGGAGCATAACTTCCATCAACAAGTGACACATTTGCATTGTTGTGCAATGTTACAGATTAACCATGATCAGCTGACACTTTTCAATCAATCAAAATCTTACCACATATTCTATTTTGACAGCTTCTTGTAGTTGTTCCAACACTTAAAAATAAAAGGAGTAAAAAGAAGCAAGAAAATGAATTATTATTGAACGCTCTTCTCCTTTGCAGCTAGTTACTCCTTTGCCATCTACTCTTTCTTCTCCAGTCTTATGTGTATTTACACCTTCTAGTTTTAGGTTAATAGTTAAATCCATCCAAGCAATTAAGGTGCTCCCCCTGGATGGGATGCCAGTTCATGGCAGGTCAACTCCCCAGCAGTGCTGGTACTCATTTTACAGCGAGTCAGTGATAGGACTGAAGCAAATAAAATAAATTGTCTTGCTCAAGGACACAATGCAGCGCTCACGAAGGGAGCTGGGACCAGCGCACCTCCTACACCTTCTAGTCATGGGAGTCAATCCGTGGGGACAGGGGTACATGTCCCCCTACTTTTAAGATGGGGGACACTATAACAAATGTTCCCCCCTCCCCCCATTTTTTTCATATTCTAATGTCTTCTGTACTTGAAAATTTGATGCAAATAAATCATGCCGTATGTGACAAAATTGCGGGGGTTCAGTCGGTCAACGAGTTTAATCAGAGACCCAAAATTTGACGTCATTGATGATATCTACGAAAGAATATGACATCGTCATGCCAAGTCACTTTGGTGTTCTACCGCACGCGCTCTTTATGAAATGAACGTTACTATGTCTATGTGCCATGTGTATTGGCTATGCGCTTCATTGTACAAATAGGAGTGTACAGTGTCTGAGTGGTGACAACACGCATCATGTTCTGGTTGATAACTCAGTGACACACATGTATAGCCATGACAGAAACAGGTACGTAGCTGGTGGGGGGGGGGGGAAGGTGGTCGCCCCTAAAAAAATTCAAAAGAGAAAAAAGGACTGACCATTTCAAATGAGTAGTCGTTGACAGTGGTGTTATCATTTTCAATATGATTTTTGGTTTGCATGCGTAGCATTATGCGAACTATGTAATGGCGATTACGTCCGTCCGGCCGTCCACAGATTTGTCCTGAGATTTTCTCAGAAATGCTAAAGTTTTTTGAGAACTCCTCAGAAAATGTTAAAGTTTCTTCAGAGTTGCTCAGAAAAAGTTAAAGTTTCTTCAGATATCCTTATGGAAGGTTAGAATTTCCTTATGGAAGGTTGGAATTTCCTTATGAAATGTTAAAGTTTTTCAGAGATACTTAAGATTGGATTGATGACTAGTTTCCTCAAAAAGTCTACAATGCATTTGATATTTTCTTTGAAGATAACTGTAAAATGATATGATTTTCCAATTTACTTCAGAAATCTTCACGTCTCTCTTGAGTTTTAAAATCCTTAAAATTCTTCAAAATATTTGGGCACCAACAGTTGTATCAGGCATAATTTTTTAAACTCCACCTTTATTACTGTGCTCATTTGCATAAAGTTGCTACAGTATTATGACCTGACCAGACTTTTTAATTTAATATGCTTAGTCAGGGAGTGTGACAGGATGTGATTGCATATAAACATAGGGAGGAATGCCATGTGGGACATGGATGGGGGCCATAAAGGACATATGATTTAATGTTTACCATGTTGTATACACCAAGGGCTATATCAGGCATAATTATTTGACTCCACCTTTTTTTCTAATTCAACACCATTTGCATATAAGTTATTATATGAACTGACACTTTGATACATATTATGCTCAATCAGGGACTGTGGTAGCTAGGATGAGACTTCTTATGGAGCTTATGGAATGTCATGTCAGACCTAGGGTGGGATGCCATGTGGGACATGGGGTGGGATGCCATGGGGTGGGATGCCATGTGGAACAGGGTGGAATGCTAGTAGGATACGTGGTGGAATACCATGCAGGACATAGGGTGGATTGCCATGGGACGGAATGTCATGTGGGACATGGGATGTCATGTGGGACATGGCATCCCACCCCATTTCAACAATTCATTTGCATATAAGTTATTATATGAACTGACACTTTTATACATAGTATGCTCAATCAGGGACTGTGATAGCTAGGATGAGACTTCCTATGGAGCCTATGGGATGTCATGTGGGACATGGGATGCCATGTGGGACATGGAATGGGATGCCATGTGGGATATGGGGTGGGATGTCATGTGGAACGGTAGAATGCCATGTGGGACATGGTGAGATGCCACGAGTAACACAGTGTGACATAGGTTGGGAAGTCATGTGTGACATAAGGTAGGATGCCATGTGTGACATAAGGTAGGATGCCATGTGTGACATAGGGTAGGAGGCTATGTGCGACATAGAGTAGGAGGCCATGGGGACATGGAATGTGGGACATAGGATGTGATGCCATGTGGGACATAAAGTAGGATGTCATTGGGACATTAGGAGGGATACCATGTGGAACATTTGGTGGGATGCTATGTGGAACATCAGGTGGGAAGCCACTGATGCGGGACACAGGGAGGGATGCCATGTGGGACATAGAGAGGGATGTAATGTGGTACATATTGTTGTATTAATGTGGGACATACATGTAGGATGGGATCCATGTGGGTCATAGCATGGGATGCCATGTGGGACATATGGTGGAATGCCATGTGGGACATATGGTGGATGGGATCCATGTGGGTCATAGCATGGGATGCCATGTGGGACATATGGTGGAATGCCATGTGGGACATATGGAGGAATGCCATATGAGACACTGTATGGTGGTTTGCCATGTGGGAGATATGGTGGAATGCCATGTGGAACAAGGCATGGGATGTCATGTGGGACATGAGGTGGGATGTCATTTGGTACATGGGATGTGGGACATAGGGTGGAATGCCATAAGGGTCATAGGATGGGATGCCCTGTAGGACACATGATGGAATGCCACGTGGGACATGGGATGTCATGTGGGACATGGGTTGGGATGCCATGTGAAAGATATGGTGGAATGCCATGTGGGACATGCGATGGGATGCCATGTGGAATGCCATGTGGGATGAGATGCCCTGTGGTACATGGGATGCCATGTGGGACTCAGTGTGAGATGTCATTTTTATAATTGGTTTGGTCATATAATATGGGTGTCAATTTGCATGGGCATGCGAACCATGACGGTATTTACCGTTCTAGTATATTTTTACTTAGCTGATATTTCAGGCAAATAAGTACATTATTATACATTTATAGGCGCCCTCTATTCCACCAAAATGCATATCTTCCAGGGGCTTCACCTTGGGCCCCTGGACCCCACCTGGAATGTGCAAAGTGTATACAGTTGGTAGATCTGCCCCAAAAAAAAAAAAAAAAAAAAAAACAATAATAATAATAATAAAATAAAAAAATCTGGCTATGCCTTTGGACAGAAAGATGGTAAGTTTGATATCAATTTATATATATAGAGGCCTATATTGGTATATTTCAGATAATCTGGCTAATTTTCTAAAATTCATTTATCCGGCGACCAAGCGAATCCTTTCGCGACCAAATAAAGGAATTTGGTCATGAACTTTAGCGATGATCCTGCCTAATCCTCTAATGTCTAATAACTGCTAGAATCTTGGGGTAAGTAACTTTTTTTCTAAGATATTGTGTCCCCCCACCTATGACTGCGGATTGATGCCCCTACTTCTAGTTTACCACTCTTTAATTACAACATTTAAGTCAATATAAATTAAGCTCTTTGACACTGTGACCTTTGCTTCTGATGTATGGGTGTACTACTGGTAACAAGCAAAATGTGACATCACATCCCCATGTACCCCATCTCTGTAATTTAAAAAGGTTTTCAATTTATTAATTTTCAAAGAAGTACCTAGAAAGTACTGCAGAAGGACATCACACCTTTGAGTTAGACTTACTGCACCACTTTAAAACACACTTGTGGAATCTTTATCATTTTCACCTGAGCTGAGGTTAATATTAAGTTAGTGCTTCACCATTTGATTGCTTCAATTGCCCTATATTATATAGAATGCAAAAATTTAGCAACATGAATATTCGTTTATGATTTTCTCGATTCAGCTAAAGTCATCATTCTCGCACTGGTCCATCCATGGGCTTCATACAATGAGCAGTTTGCATTGGCACTAAGTACACATACTTCGTGCTTGAAAGCTTCTAGCTGAAAGGAGAGAGCCCTAGCTAGTATACCTTCTGACGTATTAATTTACGTACAAGGGGCCTTTACAAACTTACCACCAACACAAATACAAATAATAATTGTTTGTGGTTCTTTAGAAGAAAAAGCAAAGGTTCAATATTGCAGCTTTTTTTGCAGCTTGGGTTTGAGTGGTACAGCAAGTTTACCATGCAGTGGTGGATTAAGCTTTTATGGGTCTTAGGTTGATTCGGTATTCTGGGCCCTTTTGAAAATATACTATACAAATTTTCATAAATTATGTTTTTTACTAAAAACCCTGATCTCATGATTTGGTAACCCTATCTAGTTCACTTACTCCCTATCTAGTTCACTTACTCCTTATCCAGTTCACTTACTCCCTATCTAGTTCACTTACTCCCTATCTAGTTCACGTACTCCCTATCCAGTCCACTTACTCCCTATCCAGTTCACTTACTTCCTATCCAGTTCACTTACTTTCTGTCCAGTTCACTTACTCCCTGTCCAGTTCACTTACTCCCTGTCCAGTTCACTTACTCCCTGTCTAGTTCACCTACTCCCTGTCCAGTTCACTTACTCCCTGTCCAGTTCACTTACTCCCTGTCCAGTACACTTACTCCCTGTCCAGTTCACTTACTCCCTGTCCAGTTCACTTACTCCCTGTCCAGTACACTTACTCCCTGTCCAGTTCACTTACTCCCTGTCTAGTTTACTTACTCCCTGCCTAGTTCACTTACTCCCTGTCTAGTTCACTTACTCCCTGTCCAGTTCACTTACTCCCTGTCCAGTTCACTTACTCCCTATCCAGTTCACTTACTCCCTATCCAGCTCACTTACTCCCTGTCCAGTTCACTTATTCCCTGTCCAGTTCACTTACTCCCTGTCCAGTTCACCTACTCCCTGTTCAGTTCACTTACTCCCTGTCTAGTTCACTTACTCCCTGTCTAGTTCACTTACTTCCTTTCCAGTTCACTTACTCCCTATCCATTTCACTTACTCCCTATCTAACTCACTAACTCCCTATCCAATCCACTTACTCCCTATCTAATTCACTTACTCCTTATCCAGTTCACTTACTCCCTATCCACTTCACTTACTCCCTATCCAGTTCACTTACTCCCTATCCAGTTCACTTCCTATCCAGTTCACTTACACCCTATCCAGTTCACTTACTCCCTGTTCAGTTCACTTACTTCCTGTCTAGTTCACTTACTTCCTGTCTAGTTCACTTATTCCCTATCTAGTTCACCTGCTCACTATCTAGTTCACTTACTCCCTATCCAGTTCACTTACTTTCTATCCAATTCACTTACTCTCTATCCAGTTTATTTACTCCCTATCTAGTTCACTTACTCCCTATCCAGTTCACTCACTCCCTATCCAGTTCACTTACTCCCTATCCAGTTCACTTACTCCCTATCCAGTTCACTTACTCCCTATCCAGTTCACTTACTCCTATCCAGTTCACTTACTCCCTATCTAGTTCACTTACTCTTTTTGCATGCTTTGAATCATGGTCTACTATTGTAATTTTGAATTTCGTTTCTCTCATGATTATGTTTACATCTTGCTTTCAAAGATGATTTTAAGAGCATGCATTTGATTTTGTACACCTAATTTTGGCAGACCCCCAAGACCCTGGGCCTTAGGCATAAGCTTAGGCAACCTAATGGGCTATTTGTCACTGCATGTATATCCACAGTTCCAGCGATTTAGAAAAAAAGTGATTTAGAAATTAATGAACAGGTAAAGGCAACATTGTCTAAATTGCTGTAAGATCAATTATTAATCAATACTTAAATAATTAATAATTGTCGACCTACCTGTACATTTGAAGGGCTCTTTTGGGGAGGGGGGGGGGGGGGCAGTTATTGCGATAATTATATATTTTTAGGTTTGATTTTTCTTTTCTTTTATGGTCAGAACTATAGGCTGTATGCATTTCTGACTATTTAATAAATTATCTCCCAAAGTTGTAAATCACTGATCTTACAAGAAACCTTAAGCAGACACTTACAATTTTAGGAGGTCCCCAAAAAAACAAATGCTTATCTAGCATGCAACGGTATTGCAATTTTCTGGTTAATATGAATATTTAAGTGACCTTTACCTTATGTTGTCTGTAAGCTATGGAGACATGCAGTTAATCGATCTGTTGTGGATAATATATCAGTAAAATTCGCAAAAAAGGGCGCCCTCACTTTTTGATTTAGTGCTCCTTTAAACTGATAGGAATGTATATTCTTACTAGATGCTGATTGGAGGCAATATCAGTTTCAAAGATGATTTGAGTTCACTGCTCTGTCGAAGATTTTTGACAAATGATTAAAAACAAAGCTATTGCCTAAGGAGATTCTTGGAGCTTAAAGTTATATGACAGGAAGCAACAACATGTTCGTAAATGATTTAAATTTATAGACCTCTGTGGTTTAATGCTTTGTCCTCTCACCCGCACGTCCTGAGTTTGTATTCCCGGTGGGTCTGCAACAAGTGAGTGCACAACTGCTTATCACAGGCTGTGGTCTTCTTAGTATAATGTCCAGCACTACTAAATGATGCTTTCAGGACATTAAACCATACTATACTATGCTATTTACTCAAAACTATACAAACAGCAAAAAGTTCCATCAAAATTGATTAAACATTGACCATGTTAAAACATTTTAAAATTTAGATACCTGATACACATAAATTGTGCAATATTTTCTGACCCTGAAATGGGACAACTTGAAATTTGCTCATGTTAACTCCTGTTTTTTGGTCCTTCTCCAAAATATTTTGAATGAGAAAAGTTTGCTACAGGCAACAGTAAATTGGATATTTAGTTAGCTTTGCTTGCTTACTTTGAGATCAATGTGATTTCCTATCTGTTCTCTCAAACTTTCCATTTTAAATATACACTACCACGCACTTTTCACCTAAACTTTTGCACTTATTTCATGTTCCGGGATTTTCTCTTTGTGGATTGTTGCCTGCTTTCAGTAAGATCATTCCTTTGTATTTTTTCCCTCCTATTGTGACCAGGTCTACACACCCTTTTCGATACTTGTACAGTGGGTGGTTCTTGTATAGTAGTTCCGCGACTGAAGAGAAGAGGGATTGTTTGATTACCGAATATACTTCTTGTCCAATTTTCAAAAACAACCACTCCCAAAGAAACAGGGACAGATCCAAAGAAAAAAACAAGCCAACCCAGAAACAACAGATCTTCCTCCAGATAACCCCTGCCTTCTTATGGCATACAACAGAAACATATTGTGAGACTCCAGTACCACCAGAGGCAAGCTCGTTGAAAACACTCTTCGACAGCACAACCTCTCCTTGCTCAACACTAACTCCCTGACCTACCTTCACCCTGCCACAGGCTTCCTCACCTGTATTAACCTATTTGTTCCCCCAACCTACTCCTTGATTTTAGCTGGAAGGTCACTGCTGACTTCTGTGATAGTGACCATTAACCTCTCCTAATCAACTTTCAAACCCTCACAGACCACACTCCCAACTAAAACCTTAAGAAAGCCAACTGGCCCCTTTTTAAAACCCTTTGCAACTCTCACCTCTCCTCCTATCTCCTCGAGGGTGAGGAAGATCCCATGTTAAACTTCAGTAACATCTTTATCAACATTACCATCTGCTCCATTCCTAAAACCTCCAATTTCCCTAACCACCCCACCCCCTCCCTTCCCCCTCTCCTAATTCCCCTCCTCCAACTCCCTCCCCCACCTCCTCCCACAACCTCTGGTTTAACAATGACTGCAAAAGTGCCATCAAGAACAGGAAAAAAGCCCTCAGAAAACAAATGTGACCACCCAGAACCTCAACCTCTTTGCATCAGCCATGCCAAGCCAGCTCATTATCAAGGACAGTAAAACCAACACTTGGAACAACTTCATCTCTTCTCTCACACCAACAATGACTGCAAAATTGCCACCAAGAACAGGAAAAAAGCCCACAGAAAACAAACCCGACCACCCAGAACCTCACCTCTTTGGCATCAGCCATGCCAAAGCCAGGCACACTATCAAGGACAGTAAAACCAACACATGGACCAACTTCATCTCTTCTATCACCACCAATACCCCACTAAGAAGATTTGGAGTATGGTTAACAGCTCCACTGCAGGAAGGGCAAGTCTCCAATCTCTTATCTCTCTTGGAATGGTAATCTTCTCACCGGGAAAAGGGATATCGCTATCTGCCTTGCCGCCTCTTTCAGCAACATCTTGTCCTCAGCCAACTACCCCAATGCCATCAAAGCCAAAAATTTTGTGGCGAAACTCGGAGTATTACCTTTCCCTCCTACAATACTGAGAGCTACAACACCCCTCTCACCCTATCTGAATAAGAGCAAGCCATTCATGATGCTGGCTGCACCTCGAAGGGCCCAGATAGCATCCCCTACCAGTTCCTAAAACTATCTCCTTAATAAGGCCATCACTACCCTCCTCACCATCCTCAACCACATTTGGTCCTCACACTCCTTTTCCCCTATCTGGAGGACAGCTATCATCACCCCTTCCTAAAACCATGGAAGGACAGCACTAGCTACCGCCCCATCACCCTCACCTGCTGTCTTTATAAAATTATGGAAAGGATCATTAACCAGAGACTAAACTGGTTCCTTGAGACCAAAGAAATTTCTCCTCACCAAAGCCGCTTCCAGAAATGTCTCAATACTTTAGACCAATTAATGACGCTCGACACCACTATCCGGAATCCTTTGCAAAAAAAAAGGAACACCTCTGCCAACTATTTTGACCTCAAGAAAGTTTTCAACACTACTTGTAAATACAACATTACTCGCAAGCTTTACACCATTGGCCTCATAGGCCACCTCCCCATCTTTATTCAAAACTCCCTCTCACCCAGGCAGTTCCAAGTTCGTATTGGCCACACCATCTCCAACCCCTACCCCCAAGAAGAGGGAATTCCCCAAGGCAGCATCCTCTCCGCCATTCTCTTCAACCTGAGCATTAACAACATTGCAGAAAACCTTGGCCCCAACACCAAATGTGCCCTCAACGTGGATGACTTCACCATCTTCTACTCCTCCCCCAGCTTTTCTCTTCAACTCAGGTTCCAACTTAGCCTCAACCGGCTGCAAGACTGGTGCAATAAGGGTTTTAATTTCTCCTCAAACATGACGGTCTGGATGCACTTCTGTCATTTCCACCCCAACCTGAACCTCATGCTCAACGGCAATCACATCCCTAAAGTTGACCACACTAAGTTCCTGAATCTAAACCCAGACCCCAAGTTCTCCTACAAGCAACATATCACCAACCTGAAACAGAAATGAAACAGCTTTCTCAACATTCTCCACCTCCTCCCCAACACCACTTGGGGTGCTGACCCCCACGCTCTCCTCATAATCTTCAAGTTCACCATTCATGCCAAGCTTGACTATGGCGATATTGTCTACTGTGCCGCTCACAACTCTGACCTCAACCACATCCAAAATGAAGCCCTCAGGCTTTGCTGATGGGTGCCTGCAGGACCTCCCCCATCACCAGCCTTCACATTGAAGCCAACGAACCCTGTTCCTGCTAAGGTGTAGAAAGCTTAGCCTTTCCTACACTTTTAGAGTCCTCATCAACACCCAAAACCCTCCTGTCTACAACCTCATTAGATATCCCAATTTCTCCATCCTCTTTGATAGGACTAAAACCCTATCCCTTCCCTTTAGCTTATACATCAGACCCAACCTCCACCATTTCGGCATCAACCCGCTACTCTTGGCACATTTTCCTGGCCCACTTTTTCTCCTTGGGCCAACCCATTACTTCCATCCACCTGGGCCTCTCCACTCATCATAAAACCCAACCCCTCCCCATCCTCCACAACCAAATCAAAGACCAACTCTCACACTACACCTCCATCTATACTGATGGCTCCAAGGAAGGTGACAAGACAGCTGCTGCTGCCATCATCCAAAACTTCACCCTCAGTAGCAGGCTTCCCAACTACTTATTTATCTTCTCAGCCGAGGCCAAGGCCATCCTACTCGCCCTCAACTATATTGAGTACTCCCCGCTCAGCCACTTTACCATCTTCTCAGACTCCAAGTCTGTCCTTACTTCTTTACTCAACCTTAAGTGGGATAACCCCACGTTCCCACCTCCTCCGTAAACTCTTTCATCCCCCCTCTGCGGAAAAGTATTCTTTTCTTCTGGATACCCAGCCATGTTGGCATTTCAGGCAATGACAGAGCTGATTCAGCTGCTAATCTTGCCCTTAACCTCCTCCTTCCCCCTTTCCCAAAACCCTTTCTGACATTCAAATGCTTCCCTTGTTCATGACTGCAAGCAAACCTCATGGGACTCCCAAATTGATAACAAACTCCACAAATCCAGCCCACCATTCTGACCAAACCCACCATCCAGACCAAACCCACCATCCACAATCTCTTCGTATCAACAACGTCCACATTACTTGCCTTAGAATAGGTCACACCCACCTCACTCACTCCCACCTCCTTCCTTAATGGCTGCCCCACCCCTTGCAACAATTGCCATTTCCTCCTCATAGTCCACCATGTCCTCCTTGTCTGTCCCCTGTACAACCTTCCCAGAGCTTCCTCACCCCTCATACCTCCATAGCCAAGCTCTTCCAGAAAAACCTCGGATAAAATGATCTCCTTCCTACATCATGCCTCCTCTACAACCATATTTAGTCCTCCTCTCCACCCCCTTCTACCTACATTGACCCTTTTTGGTTCTGATGCGATAGCATGCGGTCATGATGGCATGTGTGTGTGTGTGTATGTTTGTGATGGCCAGCTCGTAAACATGATATCTCAAGAACAATACACTGGATTCATGTTATATGTGGTACACAGATAGCCCATGGTTTTTAGATGTGCCCTGTTGTTTTTGTTGGTGATGTCATGCATATTAATGAGTAAGCGGGGCTTAATGTAAAAATCTTGAAATGTTCAAATTTTAACAACCGTATGTCTGTTTTGTTTCATATTTGGGATAATTATGATGTAGCTGGTGTGTACATGTTCATGATGTAAAAACCTTGAATTTCATTAATATGCATAGTGGGCGGGGCTTAACATGATTTTGTTGAAAAGAGTTTGTAAACACAGTATCTTAAGAACTATACATGGATTCAGTTCATATGTGGTACACAGATAGCCCATGGTGTGTATATGTGCCCTATTCTTTTTGGTGTTAATATCTTGCCTATTAATGAGCAGGAGAGGCTAAAACACAAATCTTGAAATCTTCAAATTTTACAACCGCATGTCTGTTTTAGTTCATATTTAGGATAATTATGTTATTAACTGATATGTACATGTTCATGATGTAAAAACGATGAATTTCATTAATATGCATAGTGGGCGGGGCATAATATGATTTTGCTGAAAAGAGCTTGTAAACACGGCATCTCAAGAATGGTACACTTGAATAATGTCATATTTGGTACACAGCCCATGGTCTGTAAATATGCCCTATTGTTTTTGGTGGTGATATGCATATTGATAAGTGGGAGGGGCTTAAAGTGAAAATTTTAAAAAGTGATCATAAATGAGCAACTGTACATGCAGGTCCATTTTGTGTCATATTGGGCATAATAATTTTGTTGGTTATTGTGTACATGCTTATGTTATCAGCAGATGTCATTAATATGCATGGTGGGTGTTGCCTTAATGTGAAAATGTAAATGATGTAAACACCATACTGTACCCCATAAACAATACATCAGTGTTATACTATATCAGGTACACATATGGGTCATTGTCTGTACATATGTTCTACTGTTGTGGTAGTAAAATAAATGAGCAGGTGGGGCTTACTGATAAATTCTTGCAATAGGATAAATGAGTAATCATTTTTGCATCATACTTGCTATTATAATGTTGTTAATGTTGTCAACATTTTTTTTTTTGATCTGCATGGTGGGTGCATGTTGTTTATTAATAATATCCCAGAACAAATATTTCATTATATGCAATGACATGACAGTAAGTACAAATTTTGCAAATCAATCAGCTTATGAAAATGAAGCATCGAAACCACAAAACGTTTTGGTTCTGGTTTTGATCCCAGCTTCCTGGCTCTTAGTCCCCTTACTTCTCTCATACTCCTCCTATTTTCTTTTCTTCCTACCTCTGGAATGATCTAACCTCTTAGGCATAATTGATATGTATTTCTTACATTATCCTAAAAAATAAAACTTGACAAATCTATTCTTAAAGACTGTTGGAAGGCAGTTTGCACTGTTGAATGGGTTTTAGGTGTGATATGACAGGAAATCAATTTGTATTGTTAGAATAGATCAATATACCGAGTTAACAAAGTACTGTAAGGCTGTAACAACGTTTATGATTAATTGTTTAGTTTCTCTGAATTGGGATATTTGCCAATCTATTCAGCTTTTGTGAAGTTTGTTTCTTGACCTTTTGCGGTTTGTATTCTTTAGAAATAATTGTTGTCATAATATTCTGGCACGTTTTCAGTGTACTCAAAAATTAAAATGTGTGTTGATTAGTTGCTAGGATTTGTAATAATTAAATATAATTAGGCATAGCTTGTTAGAGGTATGCACATATAGCAAGATGGTAAACTGTAATACAGTAATATACTGTAGATGATATTTACTGGAAAGAAACTTGATTTGGGTTCACGATGCTTTTACAGGTTTATCTGGTAAAACCAAATTTCAGATTTGAAGTTCAGAGTATTTTGACAAAAAGGTTCTCATTGAAGTTCCATTTTGAATTTATTTAGTTGATTATTTGTTGTCATGAACTATTTAGATGTCTCAAAATGTGATCAACCAGTATTTGTGTTAAATCTTTACAATTAAATAAACTAAGCAAATTTCAAGTGATGGAAAATATTAAAGGTATAGCTTCGCTATATAAGTTCGTGTGCATGATATGAATGTTGTCTTAAGAGTTCTGTGTTAAATAAATTAGATTTATTGTTTGTTTTTTGTTTTTATCAGTCATGCTCCATTTTTTGACTTGTCAATCACTTAATCTTTATTGACATATTTACTAGTTAGGCTGTCAGCACTGACACTTTTGCATTTCTTGTTCATGTAATCAATATGCATGATGGGACCTTTTTGAACCACGGTTTTGTTAAATGTGTGAAAAACTGCTGTAATATCATATCAAAGTAGCAAAGATTCGAGCCAAAGTGATCCAATATTGACACTTGTGCCCATTTGTTCTGTTTCTGTTTTGCATGTTTGGTTAATATTTGATATGAAAAGCTATTTACATGCACAACACACCTCACAGTCTGGTCCTTTTGTTGGTCCTTTGTATTTCACTGCAGCTTATATAATAGCATTTGTTCTGTGTTACTGGGCTTGTTATATGCTGGTACTGAACAATTACAGCATTCAATTTTCCTTTGATATGTTAGCATTAGTATAATACTGAACTAGCTGAATACAAGAACATGCATGATCAAAGGTTGACTTAACCAATTGTCCTCAAAATAAAATAAATGACAAATCACTAATGTGTATGATTTTAGTGAAATGGCTCCAAGAATATTTTTGAAATGATGTAAACCAGCAAGTAATGGCCAGATACAATTTATGCAAGGGAGTTTTTTTTTTAAAAGTGCTCCATATTTAAATTATTTCTTGTCCATATTTGGCGTATGATGGAATTTGAAATAATTCCGTTTTAGGTTTGTATGGCAAACCTTTTGTAACCAGAATAAGGTAAAATATTACTGCACATAAATGTATATGTAAGGTTGTAACCTGACCAGTAAACATTTTTGATGTGGAATGCTAGTGCATTCATTGTAAGACATATTACACCTATAGTCTCAGTACATGCATGGTCTATGCGGGCCCATAGCCAGCTTTACATTTTTTTAGGGGGGGGGGACAAGTGAAATGATTGAGGGGGCATATAGGGTTATTGCAAATTATTATGCACATTACAATTAGTTTTGGGGCAGAAATTCCCCCTCCCCGTGGCTATAGGATAGACTGTCTATCCTAGGTGAGTTCCATTCTTTAAGTAGAAAGTTGGTAGCATTTGAGACAACTTTATAACATAATACCTACCTAAGCCACTTATTTGCAAGACAGGTAAGCAACAGTATGACATGAAAGGGTCTGTATGCATAATGGAATCATAGCTTGTATGATTCTGGGATAATGTTCAGGACATACAGCATCCTTTTTAAATAAGCAAATATGTGTTGAGAAGGAGGTAGTACCAAATTGTTCTTCTTTGTGGACGGTATGTGTTTCATATTACGATTATTAGGCCTAGTACAAGAAAGATTTAGAGGGAAACATTTCTATACAGCATTCTATTTAGATAACAAAGAAGGAGGTAGTAATGCTTCAAAAATAATTCCACTGAATTTTTGGACACTATATTCTTTGTTTTATATGACAGATATGGGGCATATATTACAAGGGCATGACAGATGGGGCATATAATACAAGGACATGACAGATGAGGCATATAATACAGGATGACAGATGAGGGACATGACAGATATAATACAAGGGCATGACAGATGGGGCATATAATACAAGGACATGACAGATGGGGCATATAATACAAGGACATGACAGACGGGGCATATAATACAAGGACATGACAGATGACAAGACATGACAGATGGGGCATATAATACATGACAGATGGGGCATATAATACAAGGACATGACAGAAGGACATGACGGGGCAGATGACATATGGGGCATATAATACAAGGACATGACAGATGGGGCATATAATACAAGACATGACAGATGGGGCATATAATACAAGGACATGACAGATGGGGCATATAATACAAGGACATGACAGATGGGGCATATAATACAAGGACATGACAGATGGGGCATATAATACAAGGACATGACAGATGGGGCATATAATACAAGGACATGACAGATGGGGCATATAATACAAGGACATGACAGACGGGGCATATAATACAAGGACATGACAGATGGGGCATATAATACAAGGACAAAGTTAAAGAAGCCTTTAACCACCCTGCAGATCAGAAATATTGCCTTTTTTAGGTCGGGTATAAAATGTATTTGCACACAATGTGTACATTCATCAGATGTAGGTCAGTATTCGAGAGGTTTTACAAGGAAGTATGTCTAAGTGTTGCTTGACAAATTTACATTATAAAGTTGTATAATAAGTAACAACAAAGACCAAAAAACATATTTTAAAAACTGTCATTTCCTGAAAAATGTGTCATTATTTGAAAACTGATTTTTGAAAACTGATTTGTGAACAATATGTGATTTTTGCAAAATGTCTATTTTGAAAATACTTTTTTGAAAATATTTTTTTAAACTTCTTATGTCATGTATGAGATGAAATGTATGCAAATTTGTGATGTCACAGTGTACTGTTAGTGATTATTGCATATTCAGATGGATAACTTGATCTGATAGCCTAAAGTGGCTGATTTTATTGGGGAAGTGCATTGGCTGGATTTGCCTACCTAAAGTGGTGGGGGTGGGTGTAAAGTTATAAAATCACACTAAGATACAACAAACTCATAATAAAGCAGACTGAAAAATGGGTGAAAACTTCCTTGCACCCATTATCCATCTTATATATGGATGTGTGACCTGTCTTGTATTTGGATGTATGACCTGTGTTGTATTTGGATGTGTGACCTGTCTTGTATTTACAGTATATGTGTGACCTGTCTTGTATATGGATGTGTGACCTGTCTTATATTTGGATGTGTGACCTGTCTTATATTTGGATGTGTGACCTGTCTTGTATTTAAATGTGTGACCTGTCTTGTATTTGGATGTGTGACCTGTCTTGTATTTGGATGTGTGACCTGTCTTGTATTTGGATGTATGACCTGTCTTGTATTTGGATGTGTGACCTGTCTTGTATTTGGATGTGTGACCTGTCTTGTATTTGGATGTGTGACCTGTCTTGTATTTGGATGTGTGACCTGTCTTGTATTTGGATGTGTGACCTGTCTTGTATTTGGATGTGTGACCTGTCTTGTATTTGGATGTGTGACCTGTCTTGTATTTGGATGTGTCTTGTATTTGGATGTGTGACCTGTCTTGTATTTGGATGTGTGACCTGTCTTGTATTTGGATGTGTGCCTGTCTTGTCTTGTATTTGGATGTGTGACCTGTCTTGTATTTGGATGTGTGACCTGTCTTGTATTTGGATGTGTGACCTGTCTTGTATTTGGATGTGTGACCTGTCTTGTATTTGGATGTGTGACCTGTCTTGTATTTGGATGTATGACCTGTCTTGTATTTGGATGTGTGACCTGTCTTGTATTTGGATGTGTGTATTTGGATGTGTGACCTGTCTTGTATTTGGATGTGTGACCTGTCTTGTATTTGGATGTGACCTGTCTTGTATTTGGATGTGTGACCTGTCTTGTATTTGGATGTGTGACCTGTCTTGTATTTGGATGTGTGACCTGTCTTGTATTTGGATGTGTGACCTGTCTTGTATTTGGATGTGTGACCTGTCTTGTATTTGGATGTGTGACCTGTCTTGTATTTGGATGTGTGACCTGTCTTGTATTTGGATGTGTGACCTGTCTTGTATTTGGATGTGTGACCTGTCTTGTATTTGGATGTGTGACCTGTCTTGTATTTGGATGTGTGACCTGTCTTGTATTTGGATGTGTGACCTGTCTTGTATTTGGATGTGTGACCTGTCTTGTATTTGGATGTGTGACCTGTCTTGTATTTGGATGTGTGACCTGTCTTGTATTTGATGTGTGACCTGTCTTGTATTTGGATGTGTGACCTGTCTTGTATTTGGATGTGTGACCTGTCTTGTATTTGGATGTGTGACCTGTCTTGTATTTGGATGTGTGACCTGTCTTGTATTTGGATGTGACCTGTCTTGTATTTGGATGTGTGACCTGTCTTGTATTTGGATGTGTGACCTGTCTTGTATTTGGATGTGTGACCTGTCTTGTATTTGGATGTGTGACCTGTCTTGTATTTGGATGTGTGACCTGTCTTGTATTTGGATGTGTGACCTGTCTTGTATTTGGATGTGTGACCTGTCTTGTATTTGGATGTGTGACCTGTCTTGTATTTGGATTGTGACCTGTCTTGTATTTGACCTGTCTTGTATTTGGATGTGTGACCTGTCTTGTATTTGGATGTGTGACCTGTCTTGTATTTGGATGTGTGACCTGTCTTGTATTTGGATGTGTGACCTGTCTTGTATTTATTTGTCTTGTATTTGGATGTGTGACCTGTCTTATATTTGGATGTATGACCTGTCTTGTATTTGGATGTGTGACCTGTCTTGTATTTGGATGTGTGACCTGTCTTTATTTGGATGTGTGACCTGTCTTGTATTTGGATGTGTGACCTGTCTTGTATTTGGATGTGTGACCTGTCTTGTATTTGGATGTGTGACCTGTCTTGTATTTGGATGTGTGACCTGTCTTGTATTTGGATGTGTGACCTGTCTTGTATTTGGATGTGTGACCTGTCTTGTATTTGGATGTGTGTATTTGGATGTATGACCTGTCTTGTATTTGGATGTGTGACCTGTCTTGTATTTGGATGTGTGACCTGTCTTGTATTTGGATGTGTGACCTGTCTTGTATTTGGATGTGTGACCTGTCTTGTATTTGGATGTGTGACCTTGTATTTGGATGTGTCTTGTATTTGGATGTGTGACCTGTCTTGTATTTGGATGTGTGACCTGTCTTGTATTTGGATGTGTGACCTGTCTTGTATTTGGATGTGTGACCTGTCTTGTATTTGGATGTGTGACCTGTCTTGTATTTGGATGTGTGACCTGTCTTGTATTTGGATGTGTGACCTGTCTTGTATTTGGATGTGTGACCTGTCTTGTATTTGGATGTGTGACCTGTCTTGTATTTGGATGTGTGACCTGTCTTGTATTTGTCTTGTATTTGGATGTGACTTGTCTTGTATTTGATGTCTTGTCTTATTTGGATGTGTGACCTGTCTTGTATTTGATGTATTTGACCTGTCTTGTATTTGGATGTGTGACCTGTCTTGTATTTGGATGTGTGACCTGTCTTGTATTTGGATGTGTGACCTGTCTTGTATTTGGATGTGACCTGTCTTGTATTTGGATGTGTGACCTGTCTTGTATTTGGATGTGTGACCTGTCTTGTATTTGGATGTGTGACCTGTCTTGTATTTGGATGTGTGACCTGTCTTGTATTTGGATGTGTGACCTGTCTTGTATTTGGATGTGTGACCTGTCTTGTATTTGGATGTGTGACCTGTCTTGTATTTGGATGTGACCTGTCTTGTATTTGGATGTGTGACCTGTCTTGTATTTGGATGTGTGACCTGTCTTGTATTTGGATGTGTGACCTGTCTTGTATTTCTTGTCTTGTATTTTGTGATGACCTGTCTTGTATTTGGATGTGTGACCTGTCTTGTATTTGGATGTGTGACCTGTCTTGTATTTGGATGTGTGACCTGTCTTGTATTTGGATGTGTGACTGTCTTGTATTTGGATGTGTGACCTGTATTTGGATGTGTGACCTGTCTTGTATTTGGATGTGTGACCTGTCTTGTATTTGGATGTGTGACCTGTCTTGTATTTGGATGTGTGACCTGTCTTGTATTTGGATGTGTGACCTGTCTTGTATTTGGATGTGTGACCTGTCTTGTATTTGGATGTGTGACCTGTCTTGTATTTGGATGTGTGACCTGTCTTGTATTTGGATGTGTGACCTGTCTTGTATTTGGATGTGTGACCTGTCTTGTATTACCTGTCTTGGATATTTCTGTCTTGTATTTGGATGTGTGACCTGTCTTGTATTTGGATGTGTGACCTGTCTTGTATTTGGATGTGTGACCTGTCTTGTATTTATTTGGATGTGTGTATTTGATGTGTGACCTGTCTTGTATTTGGATGTGTGACCTGTCTTGTATTTGGATGTGTGACCTGTCTTGTATTTGGATGTGTGACCTGTCTTGTATTTGATGTGTGACCTGTCTTGTATTTGGATGTGTGACCTGTCTTGTATTTGGATGTGTGACCTGTCTTGTATTTGGATGTGTGACCTGTCTTGTATTTGGATGTGTGACCTGTCTTGTATTTGGATGTGTGACCTGTCTTGTATTTGGATGTGTGACCTGTCTTGTATTTGGATGTGTGACCTGTCTTGTATTTGGATGTGTGACCTGTCTTGTATTTGGATGTGTGACCTGTATTTGGATGTGTGACCTGTCTTATTTGGATGTATTTGGATGTGTGACCTGTCTTGTATTTGGATGTGTGACCTGTCTTGTATTTGGATGTGTGACCTGTCTTGTATTTGGATGTATCTTGGATGTGTGACCTGTCTTGTATTTGGATGTGTGACCTGTCTTGTATTTGGATGTGTGACTGTCTTGTCTTGACCTATTTGGATGTGTGACCTGTCTTGTATTTGGATGTGTGACCTGTCTTGTATTTGGATGTGTGACCTGTCTTGTATTTGGATGTGTGACCTGTCTTGTATTTGGATGTGTGACCTGTCTTGTATTTGGATGTGTGACCTGTCTTGTATTTGGATGTGTGACCTGTCTTGTATTTGGATGTGTGACCTGTCTTGTATTTGGATGTGTGACCTGTCTTGTATTTGGATGTGTGACCTGTCTTGTATTTGGATGTGACCTGTCTTGTATTTGGATGTGACCTGTCTTGTATTTGGATGTGTGACCTGTCTTGTATTTGGATGTGTGACCTGTCTTGTATTTGGATGTGTGACCTGTCTTGTATTTGGATGTGACCTGTCTTGTATTTGGATGTGTGACCTGTCTTGTATTTGGATGTCTTATATTTGGTGACCTGTCTTGTATTTGGATGTGTGACCTGTCTTGTATTTGGATGTGTGACCTGTCTTGTATTTGGATGTGTGACCTGTCTTGTATTTGGATGTGTGACCTGTCTTGTATTTGGATGTGTGACCTGTCTTGTATTTGGATGTGTGACCTGTCTTGTATTTGGATGTGTGACCTGTCTTGTATTTGGATGTGTGACCTGTCTTGTATTTGGATGTGACCTGTCTTGACCTGTCTTGTATTTGGATGTGTGACCTGTCTTGTATTTGGATGTGTGACCTGTCTGTCTTGTATTTGGATGTGTGACCTGTCTTGTATTTGGATGTGTGACCTGTCTTTATTTGGATGTGTGACTGTCTTGTATTTGGATGTGTGACTGTCTTATATTTGGATGTGTGACCTGTCTTGTATTTATGTTGGTATGTGACCTGTCTTGTATTTGGATGTGTGACCTGTCTTGTATTTGGATGTGTGACCTGTCTTGTATTTGGATGTGTGACCTGTCTTGTATTTGGATGTGTGACCTGTCTTGTATTTGGATGTGTGACTGTCTTGTATTTGGATGTGTGACCTGTCTTGTATTTGGATGTGTGACCTGTCTTGTATTTGGATGTGTGACCTGTCTTGTATTTGGATGTGTGACCTGTCTTGTATTTGGATGTGACCTGTCTTGTATTTGGATGTGTGACCTGTCTTGTATTTGGATGTGACCTGTCTTGTATTTGGATGTGTGACCTGTCTTGTATTTGGATGTGTGACCTGTCTTGTATTTGGATGTGTGACCTGTCTTGTATTTGGATGTGTGACCTGTCTTATATTTGGATGTGTGACCTGTCTTATATTTGGATGTGTGACCTGTCTTATATTTGGATGTGTGACCTGTCTTGTATTTGGATGTGTGACCTGTCTTGTATTTGGATGTGTGACCTGTCTTGTATTTGGATGTGTGACCTGTCTTGTATTTGGATGTGTGACCTGTCTTTATTTGGATGTGTGACCTGTCTTATATTTGGATGTGTCTTGTATTTGGATGTGTGACCTGTCTTGTATTTGGATGTGTGACCTGTCTTGTATTTGGATGTGTGACCTGTCTTGTATTTGGATGTGTGACCTGTCTTGTATTTGGATGTGTGACCTGTCTTGTATTTGGATGTGTGACCTGTCTTGTATTTGGATGTGTGATCTGTCTTGTGGACCTGTCTTGTATTTGGATGTGTGACCTGTCTTGTATTTGGATGTGTGACCTGTCTTGTATTTGGATGTGTGACCTGTCTTGTATTTGGATGTGTGACCTGTCTTGTATTTGGATGTGTGACCTGTCTTGTATTTGGATGTGTGACCTGTCTTGTATTTGGATGTGTGACCTGTCTTGTATTTGGATGTGTGACCTGTCTTGTATTTGGATGTGTGACCTGTCTTGTATTTGGATGTGTGACCTGTCTTGTATTTGTGTGACCTGTCTTGGATGTGTGACTGTCTTGTATTTGGATGTGTGACCTGTCTTGTATTTGGATGTGTGACCTGTCTTGTATTTGGATGTGTGACCTGTCTTGTATTTGGATGTGTGACCTGTCTTGTATTTGGATGTGTGACCTGTCTTGTATTTGGATGTGTGACCTGTCTTGTATTTGGATGTGTGACCTGTCTTGTATTTGGATGTGTGACCTGTCTTGTATTTGGATGTGTGACCTGTCTTGTATTTGGATGTGTGACCTGTCTTGTATTTGGATGTGTGACCTGTCTTGTATTTGGATGTGTGACCTGTCTTGTATTTGATGTGTGACCTGTCTTGTATTTGGATGTGTGACCTGTCTTATTTGGATGTGTGACCTGTCTTGTATATGTATGTGTGACTCCACTTGTATTTGGATGTATGACCTGTCTTAGTATTTGTTGTATTTGGATGTGTGACCTGTCTTGTATTTGGATGTGTGACCTGTCTTGTATTTGGATGTGTGACCTGTCTTGTATTTGGATGTGTGACCTGTCTTGTATTTGGATGTGTGACCTGTCTTGTATTTGGATGTGTATTTGACCTGTCTTGTATTTGGATGTGTGACCTGTCTTGTATTTGGATGTGTGACCTGTCTTGTATTTGGATGTGACCTGTCTTGTATTTGGATGTGTGACCTGTCTTGTATTTGGATTTGGATGTGACCTGTCTTGTATTTGATGTGTGACCTGTCTTGTATTTGGATGTGTGACCTGTCTTATTTGTGACTTGTCTTGTATTTGGATGTGTGGGACTGTCTTGTATTTGGATGTATGACCTGTCTTGTATTTGATGTGTGGACCTGTCTTGTATTTGGATGTGTGACCTGTCTTGTATTTGGATGTGTGACCTGTCTTGTATTTGGATGTGTGACCTGTCTTGTATTTGGATGTGTGACTGTCTTAGTATTTGGATGTGACCTGTCTTGTATATGTATGTGTGACCTGTCTTGTATTTGGATGTATGACCTGTCTATTATTTGGATGCTGTGACCTGTCTTGTATTGGATGTGACCTGTCCTGTTTGGATCATGTGACCTGTCTTGTATTTGGATATGTGACCTGTCTTGTATTTGGATGTGTGACCTGTCTTGTATTTGGATGTGTGACTTGTCTTGTATTTGGATGTGTGACTCATTTGTATTTGGATGTATGACCTGTCTTATATTTGGATGTGTGACCTGTCTTATATTTGGATGTGTGACCTGTCTTGTATTTTTGGATGTATTTATGGGACTGTCTTGTATTTGATCTTACCTGTATTTGGATGTGTGACCTGTCTTGTATTTGGATGTGTGACCTGTCTTGTATTTGGATGTGTGACCTGTCTTATTTTGTGGACTTGTTGGATGTGACCTGTCTTGTATTTGGATGTGACCTGTCTTGTATTTGGATGTATTTATGTGTGACCTGTCTTATTTGGATGTGTGACCTGTCTTGTATTTGGATGTGTGACCTGTCTTGTATTTGGATGTGTGACCTGTCTTTGTATTTGGATGTGTGGACCTGTCTTGTATTTGATGTGTGACCTGTCTTGTATTTGGATGTGTGACCTGTCTTGTATTTTGGATGTGTGACCTGTCTGTATTTTGGATGTGTGACCTGTCTTGTATTTTGATGTGTGACCTGTCTTGTATTTGGATGTGTTGTCTTGTATTTGGATGTGTGACCTGTCTTGTATTTGGATGTGTGACTGTCTCTTGCATTTGGATGTATGATTTCTGTCTTGTATTTGGATGTGTATTCTCTTGTATTTGGATGTGTGACCTGTCTCTTGTATTTGGTCTGTGACCTGTCTTGTTTTGGATGTGCTTAGCCTATCTGTATTTGAGATAATGTGACCTGTCTTGTATTTGGATGTGTGACCTGTCTTGTATTTATTTGGATGTGTGACCTGTCTTGTATTTGGATGTGTGACCTGTCTTGTATTTGGATGTGTGACCTGTCTTGTATTTGGATGTGTGACCTGTCTTGTGGATTTGGTATTTGGATGTGACCTGTCTTATATATGGATGTGTGACTCTGTCTTGTATTTGACATGGACTGCAGTTGTATTTGGACAGGACTGTCTTGTATTTATAGTATATGTGTGACCTGTCTTGTATGGATGGTGTGACCTGTCTTATATTTGATGTGACCTGTCTTATATTTGGATGTGACCTGTCTTGTATTTGGATGTGTGACCTGTCTTGTATTTGGATGTGTGACCTGTCTTTGTATGTGGACAAGACCTGGTCTTGTATTTGGATGTGGACCTGTCTTGTATTTGTGTGTGACCCTGTCTTGTATTTGGATGTGACCTGTCTTATTTGGATGTGACCTGTCTTGTATTTGGATGTGACCTGTCTTGTATTTGGATGTGTGATTTATCTTGTATTTGGATGTGTGGCCTGTCTTGTTTTGGATGTGTGACCTGTCTTGTATTTGGATGTGTGACCTGTCTTGTATTTGGATGTGTGACCTGTCTTGTTTTGGATGTGTGACCTATCTTGTATTTGGATGTGACCTGTCTTGTATTTGGATGTGACCTGTCTTGTTTTGGATGTGTGACCTGTCTTGTATTTGGACAGGTATTTGGATGCACTGTCTTGTATTTTTGGATGTCTTGTATTTGGATATGACCTGTCTTGTATCTGGTCTTTTGGTGCGACTCGTCTTATTTGGATGTGACCTGTCTTGTATTTGACCTGTCTTGTATTTGGATGTATGACCTGTCTTGTATTTGGATGTGTGGACTTGTCTGTATTTGAATGCTGTGACCTGTCTTGTATTTGATGTATGACCTGTCTTGTATTTGGATGTGTGACCTGTCTTGTATTTGGATGTGCAGCCTGTCTTGTATTTGGATGTGTGACCTGTCTTGTTTTGGATGTATGACCTGTCTTGTATTTGGATGTGTGACCTGTCTTGTGGATGTGTGACCTGTCTTGTATTTGGATTTGGACTGTCTTGTGACCTGTCTTGTATTTGGATGTGTGACCTGTCTTGTATTTGGATGTGTGACCTGTCTTGTATTTGGATGTGTGACCTGTCTTGTATTTGGATGTGTGACCTGTCTTGTATTTGGATGTGTGACCTGTCTTGTATTTGGATGTGTGACCTGTCTTGTATTTGGATGTGTGACCTGTCTTGTATTTGGATGTGTGACCTGTCTTGTATTTGGATGTGTGACCTGTCTTGTATTTGGATGTGTGACCTGTCTTGTATTTGGATGTGTGACCTGTCTTGTATATTTGGATGTGTGACCTGTCTTTTTGGATGTGTGACCTGTCTTGTATTTGGATGTGACCTGTCTTGTATTTGGATGTGTGACCTGTCTTGTATTTGGATGTGTGACCTGTCTTGTATTTGGATGTGTGACCTGTCTTGTATTTGGATGTGTGACCTGTCTTGTATTTGGATGTGTGACCTGTCTTGTATTTATTTGGATGTGTGTATTTGGATGTGACCTGTCTTGTATTTGGATGTGTGACTCATCTTGTATTTGACAAATGACCTGTCTTGTATTTGGATGTGTACCTGTCTTATATTTGGATGTATGACCTGGTCTTGTATTTGGATGTGACCTGTCTTATATTTGGATGTGTGACTGTGTTGTATTTGGATGTGTGACTGTGTTGTATTTGGATGTGTGACTTGTCTTGTATTTGAATGTGTGACCTGTCTTGTATTTGGATGTGTGACCTGTCTTGTATTTGGATGTGTGACCTGTCTTGTATTTGGATGTGTAATCTGTCTTGTATTTGGATGTAATTTGTCTTGTATTTGGATGTGACCTGTCTTGTATTTGGATGTGTGACCTGTCTTGTATTTGGATGTGTGACCTGTCTTGTATTTGATGTGTGACTTGTCTTGTATTTGGATGTGTGACCTGTCTTGTATTTGGATTGGATGTATGACCTGTCTTGTATTTGATGTATGACCTGTCTTGTATTTGGATGTGTGACCTGTCTTGTATTTGGATGTGTGACCTGTCTTGTATTTGGATGTGTGACCTGTCTTGTATTTGGATGTGTGACCTGTCTTGTATTTGGATGTGTGACCTGTCTTGTATTTGGATGTGTGACCTGTCTTGTATTTGGATGTGTGATGTATGGACCTGTCTTGTATATGGATGTGTGTATATGGTGTATGACCTGTCTTGTATTTGGATGTGGATGTCTTGTATTTGGATGGGACCTGTCTTGTATTTGGATGTGTGACTCTGTCTTGTATTTGGATTTGGATGTCTTATTTGACCTGTCTTGTATTTTGTGACCTGTCTTGTATTTGATGTGTGACCTGTCTGTATTTGGATGTGGATATTGGATGTGATCTGTCTTGTATTTGGATGTGTGACCTGTTCATTTGGATGTGTGACCTGTCTTGTATTTGGATGTGTGACCTGTCTTGTATTTGGATGTGTGTGACCTGTCTTGTATTTGGATGTGTGAATTGTCTTGTATTTGGATGTGTGACCTGTCTTGTATTTTGTGCAAACTGTCGTGTAAAGGATGTGTGACTGTCTTGTATTTGGATGTGTGACCTGTCTTGTATTTGGATGTGTGACCTGTCTTGTATTTGGATGTGGGACTTGTCTTGTATTTGGATGTGTGACCTGTCTTGTATTTATGTATGACTTGTCTTATTTGATGTGTGACTGTCTTGTATTTGGATGTGACCTGTCTTGTATTTGGATGTGTGACTCTGTCTTGTATTTGATGTGTGACCTGTCTTGTATTTGGATGTGTGACCTGTCTTATTTGGATGTGTGACCTGTCTTGTATTTGGATGTGTGACTCTGTCTTGTATTTGGATGTGTGACCTGTCTTATTTGGATGTGACCTGTCTTGTATTTGATGTGTGACCTGTCTTGTATTTGGATGTGTGACCTGTCTTGTATTTGGATGTGTGACCTGTCTTGTATTTGGATGTGCACTGTCTCTGTATTTGATGTGTGACCTGTCTTTGTATTTGGATGTGTGACCTGTCTTGTATTTGATGTGTGACCTGTCTTGTATTTGGATGTGTGACCTGTCTTGTATTTGGATGTGTGACTGTCTGTCTTGTATTTGGATGTGTGACCTGTCTTGTATTTGGATGTGTGACTGTGTCTTGTATTTGGATGTGTGACCTGTCTTGTATTTGGATGTGTGACCTGTCTTGTATTTTGTGACCTGTCTTGTATTTGGATGTGTGACCTGTCTTCTATTTGGATGTGTGACCTGTCTTGTATTTGGATGTGTGACTGTCTTGTATTTGGATGTGTGACCTGTCTTGTATTTGGATGTGTGACCTGTCTTGTATTTGGATGTGTGACCTGTCTTGTATTTGGATGTGTGACCTGTCTTGTATTTGGATGTGTGACCTGTCTTGTATTTGGATGTGTGACCTGTCTTGTATTTGGATGTGTGACCTGTCTTGTATTTGGATGTGTGACCTGTCTTGTATTTGGATGTGACCTGTCTTGTATTTGGATGTGTGACCTGTCTTGTATTTGGATGTGTGACCTGTCTTGTATTTGGATGTGTGACCTGTCTTGTATTTGGATGTGTGACCTGTCTTGTATTTGGATGTGACCTGTCTTGTATTTGGATGACCTGTCATTTGATATGGATGTGTGACCTGTCTTGTATTTGGATGTGTGACCTGTCTTGTATTTGGATGTGTGACCTGTCTTGTATTTGGATGTGTGACCTGTCTTGTATTTGGATGTGTGACCTGTCTTGTATTTTGTGATGTATTTGGATGTGTGACCTGTCTTGTATTTGGATGTGTGACCTGTCTTGTATTTGGATGTGTGACCTGTCTTGTATTTGGATGTGTGACCTGTCTTGTATTTGGATGTGTGACCTGTCTTGTATTTGGATGTGTGACCTGTCTTGTATTTGGATGTGTGACCTGTCTTGTATTTGGATGTGTGACCTGTCTTGTATTTGGATGTGTGACCTGTCTTGTATTTGGATGTGTGACCTGTCTTGTATTTGGATGACCTGTCTTGTATTTGGATGTGTGACCTGTCTTGTATTTGGATGTGTGACCTGTCTTGTATGTGATGACCTGTCTTGTATTTGGATGTGTGACCTGTCTTGTATTTGGATGTGTGACCTGTCTTGTATTTGGATGTGTGACCTGTCTTGTATTTGGATGTGTGACCTGTCCTGTCTTGTATTTGGATGTGTGACCTGTCTTGTATTTGGATGTGTTGACCTGTCTTGTATTTGGATGTGACCTGTCTTGTATTTGGATGTGACCTGTCTTGTATTTGGATGGATGTGACCTGTCTTGTATTTGGATGTGTGACCTGTCTTGTATTTGGATGTGTGACCTTGTCTTGTATTTGGATGTGTGACCTGTCTTGTATTTGGATGTGTGACCTGTCTTGTATTTGGATGTGTGACCTGTCTTGTATTTGGATGTGTGACCTGTCTTGTATTTGGATGTGTGACCTGTCTTGTATTTGGATGTGTGACCTGTCTGACCTGTCTTGTATTTGGATGTGTGACCTGTCTTGTATTTGGATGTGTGACCTGTCTTGTATTTGGATGTGTGACCTGTCTTGTATTTGGATTGACCTGTCTTGTATTTGGATGTGACCTGTCTTGTATTTGGATGTGTGACCTGTCTTGTATTTGGATGTGTGACCTGTCTTGTATTTGGATGTGTGACCTGTCTTGTATTTGGATGTGTGACCTGTCTTGTATTTGGATGTGTGACCTGTCTTGTATTTGGATGTGTGACCCTGTCTTGTCTTGTATTTGGATGTGTGACCTGTCTTGTATTTGGATGTGTGACCTGTCTTGTATTTGGATGTGTGACCTGTCTTGTATTTGGATGTGTGACCTGTCTTGTATTTGGATGTGACCTGTCTTGTATTTGGATGTGTGACCTGTCTTGTATTTGGATGTGACCTGTCTTGTATTTGGATGTGTGACCTGTCTTGTATTTGGATGTGTGACCTGTCTTGTATTTGGATGTGTGACCTGTCTTGTATTTGGATGTGTGACCTGTCTTGTATTTGGATGTGTGACCTGTCTTGTATTTGGATGTGTGACCTGTCTTGTATTTGGATGTGTGACCTGTCTTGTATTTGGATGTGTGACCTGTCTTGTATTTGGATGTGTGACCTGTCTTGTATTTGGATGTGTGTATTTGGATGTGTGACCTGTCTTGTATTTGGATGTGACCTGTCTTATTTGGATGTGTGACCTGTCTTGTATTTGGATGTTGACCTGTCTTGTATTTGGATGTGTGACCTGTCTTGTATTTGGATGTGACCTGTCTTGTATTTGGATTGACCTGTCTTGTATTTGGTGTGACCTGTCTTGTATTTGGATGTGTGACCTGTCTTGTATTTGGATGTGTGACCTGTCTTGTATTTGGATGTGTGACCTGTCTTGTATTTGGATGTGTGACCTGTCTTGTATTTGGATGTGTGACCTGTCTTGTATTTGGATGTGTGACCTGTCTTGTATTTGGATGTATTTGGATGTGTGACCTGTCTTGTGGATTTCTTGTATTTGGATGTGACCTGTCTTGTATTTGGATGTGTGACCTGTCTTGTATTTGGATGTGACCTGTCTTGTATTTGGATGGATGTGTGACCTGTCTTGTATTTGGATGTGTGACCTGTCTTGTATTTGGATGTGTGACCTGTCTTGTATTTGGATGTGTGACCTGTCTTGTATTTGGATGTGTGACCTGTCTTGTATTTGGATGTGTGACCTGTCTTGTATTTGGATGTTTGTCTTGATTTGGATGTGTGACCTGTCTTGTATTTGGATGATGTGACCTGTCTTGTATTTGGATGTGTGACCTGTCTTGTATTTGGATGTGTGACCTGTCTTGTATTTGGATGTGTGACCTGTCTTGTATTTGGATGTGTGACCTGTCTTGTATTTGGATGTGTGACCTGTCTTGTATTTGGATGTGTGACCTGTCTTGTATTTGGATGTGTGACCTGTCTTGTATTTGGATGTGTGACCTGTCTTGTATTTGGATGTGTGACCTGTCTTGTATTTGGATGTGTGACCTGTCTTGTATTTGGATGTGTGACCTGTCTTGTATTTGGATGTGTGACCTGTCTTGTATTTGGATGTGTGACCTGTCTTGTATTTGGATGTGTGACCTGTCTTGTATTTGGATGTATGACCTGTCTTGTATTTGGATGTGTGACCTGTCTTGTATTTGGATGTGTGACCTGTCTTGTATTTGGTACCTGTCTTGTATTTGGATGTGTGACCTGTCTTGTATTTGGATGTGTGACCTGTCTTGTATTTGGATGTGTGACCTGTCTTGTATTTGGATGTGTGACCTGTCTTGTATTTGGATGTGTGTATTTGGATGTGTGACCTGTCTTGTATTTGGATGTGTGACCTGTCTTGTATTTGGATGTGTGACCTGTCTTGTATTTGGATGTGTGACCTGTCTTGTATTTGGATGTGTGACCTGTCTTGTATTTGGATGTGTGACCTGTCTTGTATTTGGATGTGTGACCTGTCTTGTATTTGGATGTGTGACCTGTCTTGTATTTGGATGTGTGACCTGTCTTGTATTTGGATGTGTGACCTGTCTTGTATTTGGATGTGTGACCTGTCTTGTATTTGGATGTGTGACCTGTCTTGTATTTGGATGTGTGACCTGTCTTGTATTTGGATGTGTGACCTGTCTTGTATTTGGATTGACCTGGATTTGTGTGACCTGTCTTGTATTTGGATGTGTGACCTGTCTTGTATTTGGATGTGTGACCTGTCTTGTATTTGGATGTGTGACCTGTCTTGTGGATTTGGATGTGACTGTCTGTCTTGTATTTGGATGTGTGACCTGTCTTGTATTTGGATGTGTGACCTGTCTTTGTATTTGATGTGTGACCTGTCTTGTGATTTGGATGTGTGACCTGTCTTGTATTTGGATTGTGATTTGGATTTGGATGTGTGACCTGTCTTGTATTTGGATGTGTGACCTGTCTTGTATTTGGATGTGTGACCTGTCTTGTATTTGGATGTGTGACCTGTCTTGTATTTGGATGTGTGACCTGTCTTGTATTTGGATGTGTGACCTGTCTTGTATTTGGATGTGTGACCTGTCTTGTATTTGGATGTGTGACCTGTCTTGTATTTGGATGTGTGACCTGTCTTGTATTTGGATGTGTGACCTGTCTTGTATTTGGATGTGTGACCTGTCTTGTATTTGGATGTGTGACCTGTCTTGTATTTGGATGTGTGACCTGTCTTGTATTTGGATGTGTGACCTGTCTTGTATTTGGATGTGTGACCTGTCTTGTATTTGGATGTGTGACCTGTCTTGTATTTGG
This sequence comes from Chiridota heheva, assembly GCA_020152595.1. Classification (NCBI taxonomy): domain Eukaryota; kingdom Metazoa; phylum Echinodermata; class Holothuroidea; order Apodida; family Chiridotidae; genus Chiridota; species Chiridota heheva. The sequence continues at coordinate 656,517 of JAIGNY010001133.1, forward strand.
ATGTGTGACCTGTCTTGTATTTGGATGTGTGACCTGTCTTGTATTTGGATGTGTGACCTGTCTTGTATTTGGATGTGTGACCTGTCTTGTATTTGGATGTGTGACCTGTCTTGTATTTATTTGGATTTGGATGTGACCTGTCTTGTATTTGGATGTGTGACCTGTCTTGTATTTATTTGGATGGTGTGACCTGTCTTGTATTTGGATGTGTGACCTGTCTTGTATTTGGATGTGTGACCTGTCTTGTATTTGGATGTGTGACCTGTCTTGTATTTGGATGTGTGACCTGTCTTGTATTTGGATGTGTGACCTGTCTTGTATTTCTGTGACCTGTCTTGTATTTGGATGTGTGACCTGTCTTGTATTTGGATGTGTGACCTGTCTTGTATTTGGATGTGTGACCTGTCTTGTATTTGGATGTGTGACCTGTCTTGTATTTGGATGTGTGACCTGTCTTGTATTTGGATGTGTGACCTGTCTTGTATTTGGATGTGTGACCTGTCTTGTATTTGGATGTGTGACCTGTCTTGTATTTGGATGTGACCTGTCTTGTATTTGGATGTGTGACCTGTCTTGTATTTGGATGTGTGACCTGTCTTGTATTTGGATGGATGTGACCTGTCTTGTATTTGGATGTGTGACCTGTCTTGTATTTGGATGTGTGACCTGTCTTGTATTTGGATGTGTGACCTGTCTTGTATTTGGATGTGTGACCTGTCTTGTATTTGGATGTGTGACCTGTCTTGTATTTGGATGTGTGACCTGTCTTGTATTTGGATGTGTGACCTGTCTTGTATTTGGATTGACCTGTCTTGTATTTGGATGTGTGACCTGTCTTGTATTTGGATTTGGACCTGTCTTGTATTTGGATGTGTGACCTGTCTTGTATTTGGATGTGTGACCTGTCCTGACCTGTCTTGTATTTGGATGTGTGACCTGTCTTGTATTTGGATGTGACCTGTCTTGTATTTGGATGTGTGACCTGTCTTGTATTTGGATGTGTGACCTGTCTTGTATTTGGATGTGTGACCTGTCTTGTATTTGGATGTGTGACCTGTCTTGTATTTGGATGTGGATGTGTGACCTGTCTTGTATTTGGATGTGTGACCTGTCTTGTATTTGGATGTGTGACCTGTCTTGTATTTGGATGTATTTGTGACCTGTCTTGTATTTGGATGTGTGACCTGTCTTGTATTTGGATTGTGACCTGTCTTGTATTTGGATGTGTGACCTGTCTTGTATTTGGATGTGTGACCTGTCTTGTATTTGGATGTGTGACCTGTCTTGTATTTGGATGTTGACCTGTCTTGTATTTGGATGTGTGACCTGTCTTGTATTTGGATGTGTGACCTGTCTGTGACCTGTCTTATTTGGATGTGTGACCTGTCTTGTATTTGGATGTGTGACCTGTCTTGTATTTGGATGTGTGACCTGTCTTGTATTTGGTGACCTGTCTTGTATTTGGATGTGTGACCTGTCTTGTATTTGGATGTGTGACCTGTCCTTTCTTGTACCTGTCTTGTATTTTTGGATGTGTGACCTGTCTTGTATTTGGATGTGTGACCTGTCTTGTATTTGGATTGACCTGTCTTGTATTTGGATGTGACCTGTCTTGTATTTGGATGTGTGACCTGTCTGACCTGTATTTGGATGTGTGACCTGTCTTGTATTTGGATGTGTGACCTGTCTTGTATTTGGATGTGTGACCTGTCTTGTATTTGGATGTGTGACCTGTCTTGTATTTGGATGTGTGTCTTGTATTTGGATGTGTGACCTGTCTTGTATTTGGATGTGTGACCTGTCTTGTGTGACCTGTCTTGTATTTGGATTTGGTGTGACCTGTCTTGTATTTGGATGTGTGACCTGTCTTGTATTTTTGACCTGTCTTGTATTTGGTGTGACCTGTCTTGTATTTGGATGTGTGACCTGTCTTGTCTGACCTGTCTTGTATTTGGATGTGTGACCTGTCTTGTATTTGGATGTGTGACCTGTCTTGTATTTGGATGTGTGACCTGTCTTGTATTTGGATGTGTGACCTGTCTTGTATTTGGATGTGTGTATTTGGATGTGTGACCTGTCTTGTATTTGGATGTGTGACCTGTCTTGTATTTGGATGTGTGTATTTGGATGTGTGACCTGTCTTGTATTTGGATGTGTGACCTGTCTTGTATTTGGATGTGTGACCTGTCTTGTATTTGAGGTAAAGTATCCTTTGTTTTAATTGTTGATGTTTGGGAAATAAGAATATAGTTCTATTGGAGACATTTTTAAATGTGAAACACATTCATCCACTTAATTAATTCAGCTGAAAAGAATACAATGCTCAGAAATAAGTAGAAGATAAATTTAGAATAGATGCCACTGAGGATATTATGAAGGTTATACTTTGAAGTTAACTGTATTATTACTCTTAAAACCCCATGGAAAATCGTTAAAAAAATAGCAAGGCAAATTGGTGAAAATACAACATGTAACTTTTTAGACCTTATAAGACAAATAACTGAATTCTGCCAAGGCGGATTGCTTTATTTCCTTATGTAAATTCTTAATTTTGAATCTGTCACCACTCACAAGAAGCAGAACCAAATTGGACACTTAACTTTGATCATTTGAATCATATGAATCATGTAATTCCAATATTCAATCATTTTGTTTGATTAAAATTAAGGGGAAAACTATGTCGATTCATCTAAGATTTTGATCCGCCTTCATCACATATGGTCGGCAACACTTCTAAAGCTAGACATTCTTGTTAGAATAAAAAGCTATTGTAAGCAGAATTTTAATCATTCTATAACAGGTAATAAAACTGTGTTAAGAAAAACATAGTGGTTGCCTGGTTCTTAAACATGTATTACGTACGTGTTTCTTTTCAAAAATCTAACAAGTTTTCTTTTCAAATTTTATGACATTGAAAAACATGCTTGAATAATCAATTGAATATTGTGAAAGTAACGTTTTGCAAATTTTTCTAACACAGACCTTAAAGATTTATAAATGTGTAGAATGGGTAATGTCAGCTAAATTGATTTAGAATCCATTAGAAATAATCAAAGTAGTTCAAACTTCTATCAAAATCTTTTAAAATTGAGTTTTTAAAGCTTTTTGAATTTTGAAGCCCCAATAAATATTACCAAGCAGACCTATCTAAACTAATTGCACTTTATTAATCCTGTGCCACAGTTCTCTAAAAGTGGCAGCCGGCTCTGACAAAATGTTTCTTTGATCATTACCAATACTCCCAGGAATTGACCTTCCAATTAATTTCAATGACTGAAATCTTTAAAAGAAATTCATAAAAAAAATTACGTAACGATTTTGAGCCTTCTTCTATATCACTCATCAATATAATTTTCCATACATTAAAAAGCTAAAACTTTGATCTCAGCCAAAGCTCAAATATTAAAAGATTCATTTCCAGAATTCGGTAACAGATTTACTCAGGTTTTAAAGCTCAGAATCAATTTAGAAAACAGTTACAATTCCCTAGATCTTATAGCAGTCTTGATATGAAATTGTGTGCAGAATGAAATTGTGTCACAGAGTTGATTCTGTGACCCCCTGTATGGACCTGTCAGGTGACCTGTCACTTGACCACTTTGCAAGTTGATGGGTCAACTAGTGGTACCACTTGGTAGAAAGAGATTTCCTCGTAAAATAACCATAAAATCTAAATCTGGATATTTGCACATTTTCTATGAGCATAATATTTCATTTGTGTGTGATTATATCAATTTAGCATTAAACCCTTTCTTAAAAGAGGTCTCTTAATCGTTAGATGGTTAAATTCTTAGACCTGATTTGTGAATCGATGACCATTAAAGATCTAGGGAAGTTACCCTTTGTGTTTAGGAACCATAAAAGGCCGTTTTTTTATTTTGTAAACATTTTGCAATTTAAAAGAATTCTTTGTCAGTCACATCTTATTGCATTTTTATGATGGAGAATAATGAAAAATATAATATCTATCCTATTTAAGTATCGTAAATTCTTTGAAGTGCAAAAGAAGCAATTACTGTAAGATCAAAGAAATGATTGTTAAGGTCAATTAATTCATGCTTTTAAAGATATTTCCAAAATTTAATTTGTCATGATTAATTATTTTTTATTTACATTAAACTGGTCTGATGAAAAGAGTTGTTAGTTCAGGTCAATTGACTAATATGACATGTACTTATTAGTTTTATTGATCTTTATGAATAACATTGGATTTATTAGTTTTGCCATTAGTCATGCAGAAAATATCAATAGAGAATTAATATACTTCCTTCCGTGCTATAGCTTTCTTGGATAAGTTTTAATGTTTGTATGACCTTCTTTTGAAACAGTTTTTTTTTTTTTTTTGCCACCTGCCAAAATAAAAGAATGATTGTATTTTAAAGCTAAGAACATCTTCATATTAATTGTGAGAAAACAGTCCGTGAATTTTGAAAACAATACTTTTAGCTTATAATTAATTGCTGCTTCCAAGTGTGTTGCATATTCACTGTGTGATGTTTGAGTGAGACCTTTATGCTAAGATTTATACAAGCTTGTCATTTTGACATTGGGAGGGATACCATGTGGAACATATGGTGGGATCCAATGTGGGACATAGGGTGGAATGCCATGTGGGACATCAGGTGGGAAGCCACTGATGCGGGACATAAGGTGGGATGCCATGGGGGACATAGGGAGAGATGCCATGGGGACATAGGGAGAGATGCCATGTGGGACACAGAGAGTGATTGCATGTTGTTCATAGGGAGGGATGCCATGTGGGACATATATGGTTGGAATAATGTGGGACATAGGATGGGATCCATGTGAGACATAGGGTGGGATGCCATGTGGGACATATGGTGGAATGCCATGTGGGACATACTATATCAACAACCTCTCTCGTGTCGACAACGTTTATATTACCCGTCTTAGAATAGGTCCCACCCACCTCACTCACTCCCACCTCCTTATTGGCTCTCTCAAACCCTTCTGCAACAATTGCCATTGCACCCTAACAGTACATCCAATCTCCTTGCTTGCCTCCAGAACAACCTTCCCAGAGCTTCCCTCACTCCCCACATCTCAATTACTGAGTTCTTCCAGAAAAACCCTCCAGATAAAATCATTTCCTTCCTTCATCTTGCTTCCCTCTACAACTATATTTAGTCCTCCTCTTCTACCCCTCTCTCTACTTTGTCTTTTTCACCCATACACCTCCTCTCTCAATCCTAGCTTTCCTTTTACTATTTGTATTTGTTTTCTTTTTTCCTACCTCTAGAATGATCTAGCCTCTCAGGCACAATTTGACCCTTGTTGTCGTGGTGCTGTTAAGCCCTCATCAAACAAACAAACAAACAAACTATATGATAGAATGCCATGTGGGAGATATGGTGAAATGCCAGTTGGGACAGGGGATGGGATCCATGTGGGACATAGGGTGGGATGCCATGTTGGTCATAGGATGGGATGCCATGTGGGATATGGTGGAATGCCACGTGGGACATATGGTGGAATGCAATGTGGGACATATGGTGGAATACCATTTTTGAGATATGGTGGAATGCCATGTGGGACATGGGATGGGATGTCATGTGGGACATGGGGTGGGATGCCATGTGGGATGTATGGTGGAATTCCATGTGGGACAAGGGATGGGATAGGATGTCATGTGGGACATGGGGTGGGATGCCATGTTGGACATGGGATGCCATGTGGGATTTAGTGTGAGATGCCATTTTTATAATTGGCTAGGTCATATGATATGGGTGTCAATTTGCATGGGCATGCGAACCATAACAGTATTTACCATTCTAGTCAAGTTTGAAATAACTCACTAAATTTGATTTCTTTTTCATCCACAGGGAGGAAGAAGAGAGATGCTGAAGGTAAGTCCACACTACTAGCATCTTTTAACAGTAAGGTTTGTAAATTTAGAAGAGTTGCAGTTATGTCCACCCTCTCAATCCGAGTCTGTCTCCATGTCCGTATCCTAAATTAAAAAAATTGATAAAAATGTGAACATCAACAAAAAAAGTCTATTTTGTTATGTAAATGATTTCTGCAAATAAGATAAGAAATACAGGGTAGACGTTTTTACATGTTATTAGACCAATAAAACGAAGACATTAAAAATCCCTTCTTAGATAAAATAAAAGTAAAATGCATGAGCTACGATTAGAGAACATAAACAAAAAATGTTGCAAATATTTAGAACCTGTACATTTTTAACTTATCAAATTTGTATCAGTTTTTATGACAAGAAAAGTTTTTAAAAATTTACATGCATGATTACAGAAACAAAATGAGAAATAATTTTTTTGGTGAATATATAAAGCCTGCATGACATTTCACTTCTATATTTTACAACAAAATATGAGATAATCCACTGATGCTCTTTTCGTAAATATCTTTCCAGCCGATAACTGTGGTTGTCTTCATGGGGGCTATTGCTCGATGCAAACTGGAGAGAGATGCAAATGTCCAAGAGCCTTTGGAGGGAACTTCTGTGAGCTGAGTAAGGATCAGTTTTGTTATATCTCATCTTTAGCTCTTTAGCTTCCCCTAGTTTTATGTAAAATCTATCAATCTCCCTATGTTATTGTTTTTCAAATCTCCACCAATGTTATTTGAATGGGAGCAAATAAATATGACAAAGAAGTTTTCAACTTGATATCCATGAGATATCCTAGCTCAGTCAAAGGATAGCAGGAGAAACTGGTCAGTTTGATGATTTTCAGTGACTGAAATTTAGGAGAGAAATATAAAGAATTGCATTAAAAAGCTCTCAACTACAAACATTCAGATGATAATTAAATATCACAAGAATTCTTTTTTGCCCTTATAAATATTTGAACTTATTAAAGTAGCTGTCTGTCGAAAAGTGAGGAAGTTTTTTTCTTTCCTAAATTTAATTTTTGATACCATTTAAAAATTACTCAAGTATTCATAAGAAATAATTATTATTAATATGAACACTCGGTACCATCACATGTGTGAAAAATGTGTTTGAATAGTCCTGAGAAAAATATGCCTTTAATTTCAGCTGCCGGCTCCTTTAACTAATTAACCTGTACATGTTCACCGTTAGTCGTAGGAGGTCTGTGTTAGCTTATACCTGCTTGCATTGAGCTCGTTATAGCTTCAAATAAACTTGCATTATTCTGCTCATAATGGTTCCAATTGTAAGCCCATTTGTTGTTTTTAGAAAATGCTGATTCAGATTTAAATAGGTTTTATACACTTTCTGCATATATTGGATCATACAGATATTTTGTGACAAAATTTTGATAATGTTTTGTTTCTTTGTTTTACAGCTTTATCCAGCAGAATTTGCAAGTCCCATCCTTGTCTTAATAATGGAACTTGTTTCCCAGTCTTAAATGGTGCACATCTATCTTACCACTGTGCCTGCACAGCAGGTTGGTTCGGAAGGCAATGTGATATAGGTGAGTCTTGTTAAAGGATTATAAAACTTGATACTTTGGTCCAGTATGAGTATTTAAAATGTGATATGTTATGATGAGTACTTCAAAATGTATTTACAATGAGTTTTTCAAATATGTACTTTTAATGAGTACTTCAAAAATGTATAATGAGTAGTTCAATTATGTACTTTTAATGAGTACTTCAATGATGTACTTTTATTGAGTACTTCAAAAATGTACTTATCATGAGTATGTCAACAATTCACTTATAATGAATACTTCAATGATGTACTTTTAATGAGTACTTTGATGATGTACTTATAATGAGTGCTTCAAAAATGTACATATGATGAGTATTTTGAAAATGTACTTATGATGATCACTTCAATGATGTACTTATAATGAGCACTACAATTATGTACATATTATGATTACTTAAATGATATACTTATGATAAATACTTCAATGATGTACTTATAATAAGTACTTCAAAAATGTACTTATGATGAAAACTTCAATGATGTACTGTTAATGGGTGCTTCAATGACGTACTTTTGATTAGTGCTTCAATGATATACTTATGTAAAGTACTTTAATGATGTACTTATGTAGAGTGCTTCAATGATGTACTTATAATGAGTACTTTCAATGATGTAATTATAGTGAGTACATAAGGTCCATCTATTAAACTTTCAATATATTGTTAATTATTTTCCATGGCACTCTGCAGTCTCATGAAGATGTTGACATTCAAAATTAAATTTGCCCTTTTCTCCCTTTTATAAGTGAGTTTTGTATTTTAGCTTTGGAAAGTTCAAATATTTGATTAAATATTTGCATGATAATATTTACGTAATAGCAGGCTGGCATGGCAAATAGCCTGAGGTAAGATAAATATATCAAACTTGTATAGAAAGCAAATAAAACACAAATTTACCCAAGACATGAGGCTGACCATTGAAAATGACTGCTGGAAGGTAATGATATTCTATCAACTTTTTTTTTTTTTAAACCATTTATTGTATGCCTTTTATGATGATGTAACAAGGTGTAGCATCAACATTGTACAAATGAACAACTTAACATATTTCTATAACTATGCAAAAGACAATAGGTTAACATTACTAATTGTTCAATTCATGGAAACTAGAACTTTTATGTAAACAACTTTTCCCTAAAAAGCTTCAATTATATGAAATCAATAAGAAGGGACAAATTTCTGTTGTGTCCCAGCAAAATAGCTCTCTGATTCTTCACCTGCGCAATATAAATAACAAAACTGTACTTGTACTAACAGTAAGCGCTTAAAGAAAGCGACAACATAATCCAAGTGATACAAGTTTCAAATACAAGAAGCAAATTTTACAAAATTGAAGCACCACTTGTATGCTAGCTAAAAAGATGAGCACAATGTTTGAAAGCTAACCACTTTGCATCAGGTCTTGAATTGACTTATTTGTTACTTATGAAGGAATCGACCTGGATATGGAATTTCATTTTGCATAAAAACTCTTTTACAATTGGGATAGTACCAGCTCGCTTCTTTTGGTAATTATAATATTTCATGTGGAAAATTAAAAGGGTGATTCAGGGTAATAAAAACCAAAAAAGAATTCTTCCTTTGAAAAAATAAACTGATTGTCTAAGACTGTAAATTTCACATCTAAAATAAACTTTGAAATTATATTGCACTCCCAAAACAGATGTTCCAAGGTCTCTTTGTTAACATTGCAAAAAGAACATAAGGATTTTTTGGTAAGCTGCATCTTAAAAAGGAGATAATATATTTTATTATTCTGTGAATAAAGCGATATTGGAAGTACCTCGTTTTACTGTCCCGCAGCGAACAGAAAGAAATTTGGAAGATTAGACGCCATTGTGAGTATGTAATTGTGAAAAGGTTGTTCCATTTTAATAGAGCATCTGACACTCATCCCTGTACTGCAATAAACCATTCAACACTCCTCTCCATAGGCAGAGTTGGAATTAATTATAGAATTTTCCACGGTCTGAATAAATGTGTCAAAATTCTTCCTTAAAAATGGTGACAGAAATAAAATTAATGTGGTAAATGTATATATATTTGCTTCCCTCTTTTTGGTTCGCATGCGAAGCATTTATGCGAACCTATGTTATGGCGATTACGTCCGTCCGGCCGTCCACAGATTTGTCCTAAGATTTCTCAGAATTTCCTTATAAAATGTTAAAGTTTTTCAGAGGTATTTAAGATAGGATTAAAGACCAGTTCCTTATAAAGTCTACAATACATTTGATATTTTCTTAGAAGATAACTGTAAAATGATATAATTTTCCAATATTCTTCAGAGATCCTCAAGTCTCTCTTGTAGCACTTGAGATTTGAAATCCTTATCAGGCATGATTTTTAAAGTCCACCTTTAAAAATTTCAAAATATATGGGCACCAAACAGTTATATTAGGCATGATTTTTTAAACTTCACCTATATTATTGTGCTCATTTGCATAAAGTTACTACAGTATATGACCTGACCAGATTTTTGTATTTAGCATGCTTAGTCAGGGAGTGTGACAGGATGTGATTGCATATCAACATAGGGAGGGATGCCATGTGGGACATGGGATGTCATGTGGGACATGGGGTGGGATGCCAAGTGGGAGATATGGTGGAATGCCATGTGGGACATGGTATGGGTTGTCTTGTGGAACATGGGGTAGGATGCCATGTGGGACATGGAGTGGGATGCCATGTGGGACATGGAGTGGGATGCCATGTGGAACATGGGGTGGGATGCCATGTGGGGCATGGGGTGGGATGCCATGTGGGACATGGGGTGGGATGCCATGTGGGACATGGGATGGGATGTCGTGTGGGACATAGGGTGGGATGCCATGTGGAAGATATGGTGGAATGCCATGTGGGACATGGGATGGGATGTCGTGTGGGACATGGGGTAGGATGCCATGTGGGACATGGAGTGGGATGCCATGTGGGACATGGGGTGGGATGCCATTGGGACATTGGGAGGGATGTCATGTGGGACATGGTGGGATGCCATGTGGGACATGGGGTGGGATGCCATGATGGGGCATGGGGTGGGATGCCATGTGGGACATGGGGTGGGATGATTTGTGGGACATGGGATGGGATGTCATGTGGGACATGAGGCATGGGATGCCATGTGGGACATATGGTGGGATGCCATGTGGGACATGGGGTGGGATGCCATGTGGGTCAGAGGATGGGATGCCCTGTGGGATATATGATGGAATGCCATGGGACATATGATGGGACATGGGGGATGTCATGTGGGACATGGGGTGGGATGCCATGTGGGTCATAGGATGGGATGCCATGTGGGACATATGATGGAATGCCATGTGGGACATGGGATGTCATGTGGGACATGGAGTGGGATGCCATGTGGGACATGGGGTGGGATGCCATGTGGGACATGGGGTGGGATGCCATGTGGGGCATGGGGTGGGATTCCATGTGAGACATGGGGTGGGATGCCATGTGGGACATAGGATGCCATGTGGGACTTAAGTGTGAAATGCCATTTTTATATTTGGCCGGATCATATGATATGGGTGTCAATTTGCATGGGCATGCGAACCATGACGGTATTTACCGGTCTAGTTTAATATAGTATTCATCACACAATTACCTATGGGGGGACATTTTTAGAGCACATATTTACCTCATCAACTGTTGCTTACTCAAGAAATCTAAAGAAAGAAATGTCCTACCTCAAATGCCAGTTTTTCCAGCAGTTTTAACTGCCAAAATTGTTGATCTTTTCCAGGTCTGAACATAGCCACATAGCCACAAATCCCTTAGCTCTTCCTCTATGAGATCTCAGACCTCTTCCCCTATGAGATCCCTTAGCTCTTCCCCTATAAGATCTCAAACCTCTTCCCCTATGAGATCCCTTAGCTCTTCCCCTATAAGATCTCAGACCTCTTCCCCTATGAGATCCCTTAGCTCTTCCCCTATAAGATCTCAGACCTCTACCCTAATGAGATCCCTTAGCTCTTCCCCTATAAAATCTCAGACCTCTTCCCCTATGAGATCTCAGACCTCTTCCCCTATAAGATCTCAGACCTTTTCCCCTATAAGATCTCAGACCTCTTCCCCTATGAGATCCCTTAGCTCTTTCCCTATAAGATCTCAGACCTCTTCCCCTATAAGATCTCTTAGCTCTTCCCCTATGAGATCTCAAACCTCTTCCCCTATGAGATCCCTTAGCTCTTCCCCTATAAGATCTCAGACCCCTTCCCCTATGAGATCTCAGACCTCTTCCCCTATGAGATCTCAAACCTCTTCCCCTATAAGCTCTCAGACCTCTTCCCTTATAAGATCCCTTAGCTCTTCCCCTATAAGATCTCAGACCTCTTCCCCTATGAGATCCCTTAGCTCTTCCCCTATGAGATCTCAAACCTCTTCCCCTATGAGGTCCCTTAGCTCTTCCCCTATAAGATCTCAGACCTCTTCCCCTATCAAATCTCAGACCTCTTCCCCTATGAGATCCCTTAGCTCTTTCCCTATAAGATCTCAGACCTCTCCCCCTATAAGATCTCTTAGCTCTTCCCCTATGAGATCTCAAACCTCTTCCCCTATGAGATCCCTTAGCTCTTCCCCTATAAGATCTCAGACCTCTTCCCCTATGAGATCTCAAACCTCTTCCCCTATAAGCTCTCAGACCTCTTCCCTTATAAGATCCCTTAGCTCTTCCCCTATAAGATCTCAGACCTCTTCCCCTATGAGATCCCTTAGCTCTTCCCCTATGAGATCTCAAACCTCTTCCCCTATGAGGTCCCTTAGCTCTTCCCCTCTAAGATCTCAGACCTCTTCCCCTATAAGATCTCAGAACTCTTCCCTTATGAGATCCCTTAGCTCGTCCCCTATAAGATCTCAAACCTCTTCCCCTATGAGATCCCTTAGCTCTTCCCCTATAAGATCTCAGACCTCTTCCCCTATAAGATCTCAGACCTCTTCCCCCATGAGATCCCTTAGCTCTTTCCCTATAAAATCTCAGACCTCTTCCCCTATGAGATCCCTTAGCTCTTCCCCTATAAGATCTCAGACCTCTTCAGAAAAAAACTATTCCTTGAACATTATTAATTTCATACCTAACTGCAATTTGTTTCACAAAATTTAATTGGTATACCCTTAGGCCAGTTCCCTTCTCTTTCCCTTACTCCTCTCTTCTTTTCTCCTCTTTTATACTTTACTTAGCCATCATACTTATCTCTATATTCCTCTTTTTAGCACTCTAGATTTCATTTTAACCTTTATTTGGCACGTTTGACCCTGACTGTCACTGTGACGAAAATATATCCTTGACAAACAATCAAACAGTTTAATTCTACACATCTTCACTACTCGGTTAGTTTGATGTAATTCAACATCTTTTAGGCCGGTGCAATGCTTTAAAAATCATTCACCTTTTATTAATTTGCATCATACCACTTCATCAATTTTTCTCTAACTAATTTTTCCCCTGTAATTTTAGTTCAATATGTAAACAAACTTCAATAAAACAATGCTGTTGTATTTGTTGAAACAGTGCATTATATCAACTGTGAAATCATAAATGAAGTCAGTCATTCACTGAATCGGTCACTGTCATATGAATTTGTAATCGTGGAAAATATCTAAGCATGTGATACTACAGCTGCCTCTCCTGAACTAGGGTATTTTATGGTCGGGTTAAAAAACAACCAATAGCATTATGGCATTTTCACAATTTTTGAATGAGAGCAGTGTCTGATTTGTAACATATGTCAATCCAACATGGAAATGATCATCCTCCTTTCAGTAAATGTTGTTTAATCATACCCATACTCTGACCTCAGGCAAACAGCACCATAACATGCATGTTTACCATAGATGTGTTGTAGAAAATCAAGCTAATTCAGATCTATTCCTGTAATGGACAATTGTTAGTATTTTGTTTTGAATTAAAAGTTTGATTCCTAGAAAAATATCCTTTGGAAATGGAAATTGTTCTATTTCTGAAAACAAGAAGAAATTCCACAAATTCAGTAATCATGATGAATTTTTAACCTTTTGATTATGTCAACACATTTGACTGAAAACAATTATTCACAGTACCAAATGTCAAAGTTATTTCCTTCAACCAACTTTAACATTACAAGAAAATTCGTAGGTTAAGTCCTCAAAAGTAAGCAAATTGGACCGATTTCCTTTTTATAATACTTGAAGAATAGTACAGTTTCTATATTTTTTCCTATTGTCATGGCAACAAAGTTAGTCTTTTTATTGCTGCCGGTTTAACAAACAAAGCTGATAAATTTGATTGCATAAAAACACAATACAGCTTTATTATGTTTGTTTTCATTTTATATGGGTCGTTTTGAAGGCTTTAGTTATTTCATTCTAATATACTTAAAGTATAATTAAAAAAATAGTTGATTTATATGAGGGCTAGATTTAAGAACTTGGCAAGAGCTAGCATTCTGAAATAGGTCATTGAAATAATTAACAATGTATCTGAATTCGTGTCCACATCAAAACAGTTTTTCAGAAAAAAATTACTTTGAACAATTTTTGTGATAGGAAGAAAATGGCTACCAACAAAATCTTGTTTGACTACTCTTTAAAAATTGGTGTTATTCTTCATAGTTACCGTAATTACCAACATAGATGGCAAGTGTAATATTTACAACCCTGTAGGCTGCTAAAAACTATGAAAATAGTAAAACTTTTCTCATTAGAGTAAGTTAAAACAAATTGTTGAATTTTTAAACTTAAGTATGCAAATGTGAATGCAATGTATACCTGAAAGTCAACTTAAAGTTCATGCAAGTATCTGTCACAAAAAGTGCATCAACAATTACAAAGGTAAGGTTGTGATGTCACTTTCCTGTGGACTAGGTAAGGTTGTGATGTCACTTCCTGTAGACTAGGTAAGGTTGTGATGTTACTTCCTGTGGACTAGGTAAGGTTGTGATGTTACTTCCTGTGGACTAGGTAAGGTTGTGATGTCACTTCCTGTGAGCTAGATAAGGTTGTGATGTCACTTCCTGTGGACTAGGTAAGGTTGTGATGTCACTTCCTGTGGACTAGGTAAGGTTGTGATGTCACTTCCTGTGGACTAGGTAAGGTTGTGATGTCACTTCCTGGTGGTTGTGATGTCACCTCCTGTGGGCTAGTTGTGATGTCACTTCCTGTGGACTAGATAAGGTTGTGATGTCACTTTCTGTGGACTAGGTGAGTTGTGATGTTGTGGACTAGGTAAGGTTGTGATGTCACTTCCTGTGGACTAGGTGAGGTTGTGATGTCACCTCCTGTGGACTAGGTAAGGTTGTGATGTCACCTCCTGTGGGCTAGGTAGCCTACCTATATGTCAGTCACTTTAAAATCAACTAACGAAAGTGATGGCAATCATTGTTTTTCTTCAGAAAATGTTTCAGTACTTTTTGAAACATTTTCCTTACATTTTCTATAGCCCTGTCTGTAGTATAGAAGATGGCACAGTTGACAAATCAAATTAACTTTTGACCTTATGTCAGATGTAATGATTTGTAAACATACCATGATTTTAAACATGATTTGTTAGTGCCTAATTCTTCTACAGTATGTCAACTAACACATGCTTACATTGTATGTGATGTTGTATGAGTTCTCCGTGACAATGAATTTCAGAACTTCTTATTCTTTTGACAAAACGCTGATAGGGGTGGGGCATCTTATCCAATGTAAAGCAGGTAAAGAATTCCAGTTCATTGACTCCTTTGTGTTGAATGAATTTCAAAAGTGGCATCTTATCCAATGTTGTTCATGTTTGTTGTGAGTCATAAGATAAAGCCAAACATAACAATGCAACTTCCTGCAGAAAATAAGTTTTCATGAACTTGTGTTTTGATGACACGTATGTTAGCGAACTTTTATGGAGATATCTCAAATGGCAATGTATTCTGTTTGATGTAAAATACCATTGCTAATATTCACTTTCATCGTAACGACCTGTTATTAATGACAGGAACTGTCATTAAAATACAAAAAACATCTTTCGCACTTTGAGTCAAATAACGAGGTATACACTTCTTGTAGATTAGTCTGTTTGGGCAATAAGCCAATGACAATTGGTTAAGGATACTAGGTCAAAATGTGGTTTTAAAATATTGACAGATTTTGGTGATTTCTGTTGGTCAAGAAGGGGTTGTGATTATTAGATCACCTATAAAGTAATTTTCACAATCAAAGGTGAAACTGAATAAGAAATATCAGTTCATATCAAACCAAAAGTGAGTCAATTCTTGACACCTAGTCAATTTATTGCGGTTAGCTGCTTTTAATCGTTTCCTTAATATACATTATTCATTGTCCATTGTAATCACTATAGTCATTATTCAGAATTCTTTTCAGATTTAAACTGGGACAGTTTATAGAAAGCTGTCAAATTTTATGAAATGATTTGCTTTGTTTATTAATCTTTTATTCATTACTGATTACACAGCTAGGGGAAGGCATGCTGTGTTTGTATGAATCACAGCTGAGCTGTTGAAATGAGTCATTCACTTGCAGTATTGCAACAAAATATATTATTGTTATTATTATGGAATTTCTTGTTTTGCAATTGATTGATTATTATGATTCTTTTATCATTATAGTAAACTTTATTAGAAAGCTGCCTTGGTTTCAATTTTGGAACACAAAAAGATGACAGCAGTTCATGTAGATTAAGAAATTAAGTGCCTTTGGAGTGTATATGCATGGTTATGTTCAAACTTGTGACGTATGGCCAGATTTTGATGTACCTCCGCAGATCTCTCACTTTCGTAGGGATCACAGCATAGTGCTACCAGTTTGATCCCTCTAGAGAACTGGGATGGGGAGTGGATAAACATTGCGATTTCACGCTTTTTTTTCTTCAAATATTGTTCAGAGAGCCAGGTAGGATGTTGCTGTCCTACCATTTGGGTTGACGGCTTAACGTCCCATAGAATGGTCTGTGCCATGGCCACCTCTCTCAAAAGCTGAATGATGAGTAGGCCTGCAGACGAAATACTTCTGCTTTGATGTTCAGTGTATTTGTCTACATAGCTGTGGACAATCGTGTTAGATCTGACCGGGCCCTCAACCCGGTACCTCCAACATCTCAGTTGCACTCTACCAACTGAGCTACCTGTTCTCTCACTGATTCTGATATTAATTCTTTTAAACAAACCCTTAACCTTCTCCTTTTTTTGTCATTCCCCCAGCACTTCCAAGATCTGAAGGGGATGTCGCCATTATTCACCCAAACACTTACACAGCTTATACAGCAAGAACCTTCGTTCTCGGATTTGCCATCCTGGTTCTTTTTGCATTTTGTTTTATCATGGTTTTAAGATATTACAGTAGAAGTCCATTAAGAAGACCAAAACATTTTCATTCGCTAGTAGAATAAGACATGATGTATCTTTGTTTGATATTTCTGGAATAAATTCCTTAATTTTAATGCATTATGGAACAGAACATTACTATATGGGTATGGGTTGTATTTAACACTCAGGTCCTAAGAATTTGTAACTTTAGTACAAGAATTTCTCAGATTGCCTTTTAGTCATATTGTTTAACCAGTGATAATCATTTCATTTAAATTATAATCTATTTCTGCTCTTTGTAAATAAGAATAAAACAAAAGGAACTGTCGGTCATCATGGGTTGGTATCAGATCATTAAGATTTGGTGTTTATTTTCTTTAAAGCTTTGCATGAACATTTGCTTTTAACAATATCACATATTTAAGTTGCTTTGAACAAATATTGTTTTTTGACATATAGTATAAGTTTGATAATAAGAAGGTACATTATTGAGAAATAAAGATTAAAAATAGCAAAAGAAATCCCCATGATGCAAATTTATTACTTGTATGGGCTGAACTTATCTAAGTGTAAACATTGTAAACTTACAAGGCAGAGCACACCACTCAGATGCTTGACATGTGGCGCTGTGGTCTACATTGAAAGGCTCAGTATAAAAGCTTGTTTTTTATGTATCTATAAATCATACTAAGATCAAGTGTAATGCTAGATGTAGGTCTTTATCAACCAAGATTCAAAGAGAATATCTGTAAATTTGAATGTGGACTGAAAGGTTTTCATGTGGGGTTTTTGAAGTAGTGAAAGGGTTTATCTTTTTGGAGAAGAGGTGGAGAATGGGTGTTTGTCAAATAAAAGTACTTGTAGATTGATACCTATAAGAATTGTGCAAATATCTGACAATCGCTTAATTTGATGGGGAAATTTCTTGAAGGCATGGAAGGTAGCCTGGATGCTCACATGAAATAAATCACCTTTAAACAGGGCACTTTTATGTTTAGTCCTGTCAGTGGCTAAACCAGCGTTCATAAAGTGTGTGTGTTTGTGTTTGTAAATACCTCCACTTATGGGCTATAACAAGGATACACACATTCAAAGCGTGGACACACCTGCATACAGCTGGCAATTTGTGTGCTGAATATTGAGCTAGATTAACAAATGTTATTTACAACAATTTTGAATATGAAAGCTGCATCTGTAACTGATATAATACACTCAAAACAACAGCAAGGAGGATGAAATTAAAATTGATGTAGATTTTTACTTGCTCAAATTTAACTATGAGTGGCCAGCATTTTTTAAAACCTTTGCAACAGACCCATGGGCATATAGAGGGTCAGGGCTGTAATTCTTATTCAGAAAGTGGCGGGGGAGGGGAGGGGGACATGGCTTCTTATCCAAAAAGTGGGGGGGACAAAAGGCAAATTTTCCCCAAAATGTATGTACTGAATGTTTAAAATTCTACTGACAAGTAGGGAATTTTTATTCCTGAGAAAGGTCATCCATCATGGGACAAGTAAATTGCACTGAGCAAAACATTGGATTATTGTAGACAATTTGCAAATCTCTTCATGCCATCTCATACCAGTTTTGATTTTCATATCATTTTGTTTGACTAGAATGAAGTTGATGTATTCTCCTTACAGAGATCTCCTCAGGGAAGAAATTAAACATCCGGTCAAAGTATATGAAGTTCACATACTTTAACAGGGCAGTAGTTCCTGGGGGACAGGGAGAATTCTGCTGCCCCAGGGCCATAATTCTCATCTGAAAAATGGGGGGAAATGGCCTTTTATCCCAAAAGTGTGGCCTCTTATCGAAAAAGTGGAGGGGGACAAGAGGCAAATTTTCCCTAAAATGTGGTGCTGGATTTTTGAAATTCTGCTGAAAGTGGGGGTCCTCTGTTCCCCAGGGAATTATAGCCCTGCCCTGCCCTACTTTCAGTTAGGATTTAAAAGAATACAGCTTTTAAAAAATGACCTTCCCTCCACTTTGTGGAGGAAGTTTACCCCTGATTCCCCCTCCTTCTCTAAGTCCTGAAGGTAAATTAGAGCCCAGTACACTGACCCTTACCTTGTTTCTAAACATGGGTCTTTCTTTCCAAACAGGACTTTCTTTCTTGGTTTTATCACCATAAGAATTAATTTTAATTGTTGAACTATTTCTACGAAGTAACTACGAGGTTTTCTTGAAAGATTAATAAGTTTTAGAAATACAAATTCATAAAAAGATTGGCTATTAGAATTATGCTTGATTGATTTTTTTAGATAATAGAATATATATCATTATATGTAATGTCTAAATGTGGTAAGGTCAGATTATGCTGTTTCTAATATACATTATGTAGACACCATAACTTACATGAGGTAAATATCATATTCAAGAACATTTAAAAAAGGCACAAATATATATGCTTTTAATGTATGCCTTGTTTAACCTTTTCCGTCACGTAAAGATATTCTTATACATTGGAAAATGGTTGGCATATGCATGTTATTTCAGAGATAAACAATTCAAAATGTATATTAAAATGCATGTTCTTGAAAATGTGTATGAATTGTTATATTGATTTAACTTCCATATACAAAAAAAACAAAAAAACATTGTCTTAAATGTATTGTAGTGAAATGCAAGAAAACAGGCTTTTGTTGGAATTTATTTTGCTTAAACAAAAGTAGGCACAATTTTCATAGTTCTTTATTTATTAAGTAAGAATAAAAACATGAATACATTTATAAAGTGTGTTTTTGCAAATGCCACAAAAGAACACCATGTTTTGAAAAAATGCACTAAGATTTTTTTTTAAAGTTTGTTGTATCCTTAAATGAGGTACTGATAACAATCAATTTTGGCATTACTACCAGAGCTTTCAGATTCAAAGTGAAATATTTTCTTTCAGGTAAACAATTAGGCCTTTACAGCCCATTGTCTTTCATGTGGTAAGAGAGAAGGTTAATTTATCAATATTTCCATCAAATTATGCAATTAAATGCTCTTTCTTTTTGTCGATTTTGCTTTATATTTTAAGCGTATATTGTATATAATTCTGTTCTAGATTGTCAGCTTTACAGACTTTTAGATCGTTTTTGTGTGTGGAACAAATTATCTGTAAGAATTTCTTTAAAAGTTATTTTCTTGATTTCAAGATTGGTCAGACCTTGCGAGACATGTGTGTGATTTCCGTTTCACAATTTCTTGTAATCAGTATTGCAAATATTTGTATAAATGGAATATCCTAACAGGGGTAAGGCCAAAAGAAAATATAAATTAGTTTCCTGTTGGTGACTGGCCTTAACGAAAAGGTGCCTAAAGTAAAAATATTTTGTGAAACTGACATACACAGAAGCACATAATAAGATTTTTTTGTATTCCATTTCCTTTCATTAAGTCTATAAGAAAGTCAGAAGAATGGAATAAATAGTTTTTCCTTCAAAAATAATATGACCTACAGACAAAAAAAAATTGGAAAATGAAATTTAAAGAAACATGTATTTTGTCTTGGCATAAGAATGCTGAAGAGAGCGTTTACATTTTATTCCAAAACGTGATAGCCAACCATTTACCATTCTCCCTAGGACAAAAAAAAAAAAAAATGGATTGAACAGGGCAATTTGATATGGGCGAGTTATGTACATGGGGAATCACTTGCAATTCCTTTAAAGTGGTGTTTGGCCTTGAGCACACTAATTACAAAAAACAACTATTGGAGTCTGTCTTGCCGTGTCCGTCTGTGAAATTAAGAACAATTCTAGTTATTTAAGTGGAATTGATCACACACTGATGGGTGATAGACCTTCGTTTTATCTCTCTCTTTTTATTTCTGAGGAAAGGCAATTTGTTATTGAACACTGAGGCACTGTTCCCAGTGGATTTTTTAATAAACAAAGGAGGTAAGGTTTTAAAGCTTTAGAAGTCACTAATTGGAAATAGCTATGTTAATAGCTATGTTAATATATATGTTAATAGCTATTTTAATAGCTACGTTAATAGCTATGTTTTGTCAAATGTCTTGGCAATATATTTGTTCATTAGTTGTTCTGCTCCTAAAGTTTCAAATAGTCAGACCTGACCTGATAAATAGGCAGATCGGATCAGACTATTATTCCTCCTTATTTTCTTCATTCTGAAAACCACAAGTAATTATTCCCCTTTATTTTCTTCATTCTGAAAACCACAAGTAATTAGGATCAAAATTTCCCTAACCAATGCCATTGTATTTGTTCTCCTGTTGGTCTTAAGTTGTTGTGGAAGTTGGTGTTGAGTATCATATTAGCAATGGATAAAGTCCTTATTGCATGGTTGAGCAGTTATTTTAATTAAGATAAGTGGTCTTATTATTTGCTACAGTAAGTTTGTGGTTATGATTTGCTGGGAAAAAAATTTAAGGCGAAGGACAAGTCATTTTGTATAATAAATTGCAAATTCAAGAATTATATCAGTAATGATGAAAATGGACAAAAAGAAATATAATGCAATAATCATCGATTTAGTAGTAATTTTTTTAAGGATTCTGATGACTTAATTTGTGAATAAATCAGACTTGCATCACATATACTGTTCGTTTTTGTTGCTCGTACAAAAGTTTCTACACCTTTTTGCACAAGAATATATTTATAAGAATATTCCGACGACGACGACGAGTGAACACACAATTACAATGACGGGGTCGTCGCCTGCGTATTCGGTTATGATAGTAACAATGCTATCACGAAACGCTTAATACGACCAGGACGAGAACACAGGTACGACGTACGGACAGACATAACATCAACAACCAAGTCAATGTCCACGGCCTTTGATAACCAGTTGTGGTGCACTGGGATGTCTACCCAACCCAGGCTTGAACCCAGGGCCTCGTGGTCTGTAGACAGGTATGATAACCGCTACACCACAGTTAGTAGACCAAGAATATTCCCATGGGTTTCATCCTTATATAGTAGAAAAATCTTCAGTACTTCGACCAATAAAATGCTGGGGAAAGTTTTTCTTTGTTTCTCAACCAATCAGGTGCAGGTTTGAGGGGGAAAAAATTGTCAGCAGCAATAAGCGTGCGTATTTTCTTCATGTATAACGCACGTATGATACGTGCGCTTTGAAACAATTTTTTTTATTCGCTTGGTCCCATGCCGTGCGTGAATTGTGCAGACTGCCAAGATTCCTCCAGTATTTTATAGCTTAATAGATTCCACCAGTCCACAATTGGTCCATTATGGAGACGTGAATTTTGGCCTTGTGACACTATTAAAATTAGTTATCCGGAAAGTGCCGATTCAGATTTGAAAAGGTCAATAGAGGACTATTAAAAAATGAAATTGGTGAGAAAAATTATGCTGATATATTATTTCTTTAAGAACTTATTACATTTCACAGATTTCCCCAGCGTGTTGAAAAGTGACCTTGCATTTATAAAGTGTGATGTCATAATTGCAGATCTAAGTTAATTCTTCATGTATTAAATTTCTATAATTGTTTTTTCTTTCATTTAGTGTAAGCTACATTAGGCAAAAAATATTCTTGGCTCGATGATTAAACAAATGATGTTTCCAATAATTTATAAAACAGACCTTCGTTTTTATAGACCTTCAATTTCAAAGAAATACCTACACATTCTAGTCATGGATCGGCTAGTACTTTTCAACACACTCGCGAAATTTTTGAAATGCAATAACTCCTAAACGGAATAAGATTGTTTTTTCACCAATTAAAAAAAAATAGTATTGTAGCATATATATGAAAATAAACATTTGTAAAGTCCTATTGTCAGGAGCGCAACAATATAATGAAAAGAGTGGGTAAACCCCACGCGCCTCGAGCATTTGGGGGCCCCGAACAATGACACTGCAAAATGTTTGTTATGAGGCCGAGAACGCTAAATTCCCCACGGCCCACAGACCTCTAGTTGCGCAACTGGCCAGCTGAGTGGCACAACAATAGGGTGGGTAAACCCCACGAGCCTCGAGCATTTGGGGGGTCCCCGAGCAATAACAATGCGATATGGGGCCCCGAATGCTAAATTTCCCACGAGCCCCCAGATCTCTAGTTGGGCCACTGCCTATTGTATGCTAGAAGAGAAGGATGGTATTCAAAAGGGAATGCAACAATATATGAATGATTAACAAGAAATATGCTATCAAGAGCAATCATGACTCATAGACCCTTTCCCCTATTTCCACTTTAACACCTTTTAAGACATTGATGTACTTTTGCCAGATAATTGAGTGTATGCAAAATGTATGAATAATAAATATTATTAATCTTTTGTGAAACATAAGTTAGACCTCATTTGATGTCAGGGTCGTCAATCTGTAGTCATAGGTGGGGGACACAATATGTTTGAAAAAAAATTCTTACCCCAAGGTTCTAGCATTTATTAGACAGAGGATTAAGCAAGATCTTTGCTGAAACGAAAGACCAAATTCCTTTATTTGGCTGCCAAAAATTTCACTTGGTCGCCGGATAAATGAATTTCAGAAAAGTAGCCGGATTTGAGTAAAAATACCAATATTAAGGGACCCCTACTGGGGTCTATGGGCGAAGCCCCTAGGAGCTATGTATTTTGGTGGACTAACGTTAGAGCCTGGGTGCCTGAAAACGACTAATATTGTAAGTTCAATTGCCCGATATAGGCCTATCAACTAAGTAAAAATGTAAAATCCAGGGGTGGATCTAGAGGGGAGGGGGAAGAGAGGTTCTGGAGGTTGGAACCTTCCCCCTCCGAAAAAAACCTTCTTTATAAATTTCATTCAGTCAATATCAGTTTTGGGGAAATTTAATGGAAATATCTTTTAATTTGTGGAAAAATTTACTTTATTCTAGAAGTTTTCGGAAAATTTCCTTTATTTTGGGGCAATTTTGTATTAATTTTTTTTAATTTTCGGTCAATTTTCTTTAATTTTTGGTAAATTTCCTCAAATGTTTGGAAAAATTTTCTTCAAATTTGTGGAAATTTCCTTCAATGTGTCGGAAACTTCTTTCAATTTTGGGCATTTTCCTTAATTCTCGTACAATTTTTGGAAACTCTCTTCATTTGAGGGTAATTTTTCTTCAATTTTTGGTCAATTTTAATTTTTAAGAATTTTTTTTCATTGTCGTTGTAATTTTCGGAAACTTTCCTTCATTTTGAGGCAGTTTTGTAGATCTGCGGTAAATTTTCTTCAATTTCCAGCCAATTTTCCAGTGTAATTTTAAGAAAATTATGTTTGTGATATCCCTTTCAA
Source organism: Chiridota heheva (assembly GCA_020152595.1). Taxonomy (NCBI): domain Eukaryota; kingdom Metazoa; phylum Echinodermata; class Holothuroidea; order Apodida; family Chiridotidae; genus Chiridota; species Chiridota heheva. Next base: position 680,452 of record JAIGNY010001133.1, read on the forward strand.
TGTTTGGGAATTTTCCTTAATTCTCGTGCAATTTTCGGAAAAATTCTTTCATTTTGGGGCAATTTTTTTTTATTCCTGGTAAATTATTTCAGTTTTCTATAAAATTTTCTTCAATGTATGGGAAATCACTTTCAACATTTGAAAATTTTCTTTCATTCTCGTGTAATTTTCAGAAAGTTTTCTTTATTTTATGACACTTTTTCATCGATTTTAGGAAAATTTTCATCAAATTTGGGGATATTTCATTCAATTCTGGGGATATTATTTTCAAAGTTTAGGAAATTATTTTGATTTTCGTGCAATTTTCTTAATTTGGGGGGCAATTTTTATTCGATTTTCGGTAAATTTTTATCAATTATCGTTGAAGTGATACAAAATTTTACTAGCCCTATACCCCACGAGGGGAGAAGGAATTAAGTCAAGATACCAAATTTTACTAACAAACTTCCAAATTTTCCTCCAATTTCTTGTTAATGATTTGACAACTTTCCCAATCGAAAGAAAACCTGCAATAGGGAAGGTGAAATCCTTTCAGGGAGTAGCCTACGCTTCTCCTGCTGTCCGTGCTTATAAGACTCTGCACCCTTGTCTCAAAATTATGACAAAACTGCTTATAAAATACTGTTTGGATTGGTCCCCTGATATTTTATCCTGGCACTGGTTCTGGGGATTGGTTTCAACTTGGAACCACCACCTCCGAAAGAGTTCCAACATTTTGCATAGTAATTAGAACCCCCCTCCTTGTGAGTTTCCGAAGATCCGCCGCTCAAATCATATTCAAAATGATGAAAATCACTTTCAAGGACTACTCATTTCAAAAGGTCTGGCCTTGAGGAATTGTGGGTAAAATCGATGAATAAATTCGGGCAAAGGAGGCAGTGACTCAACAGTCGTAAATACCAGAAAAAGAAAAGAAAAACACGTCACCAACTTTATTTCATTATCTTTGCTAGCTTTCTTTTAAAAATGTACTAAAACTCTGGATAAATTTCGCAAGAATAATAACTAATGCTGGATCCTTTTACCTAGAAATATACCACTTCATACCGCCTAGTGACAATATATGGTGACGCACACACGAGTGCAAAGGTCATTTTATATCCTCGCACAAATAGAGACACCTTTTCCATTTGATCAATTCCCTCTAATTATAATGTGTCTGCAACAAAAATGAAAGTTGTAAAAATGTGATACTCAAAATATTTTAATAGAAGGCCTCTATACACTCACCTAGTTTGCCTGAAGTTTGGAATACAATTTTAATGTTATAGTGTCCTTTAATAGCCCACAAGGATTGCAGCTGTTATTCTTTGTGATCAAAAATGGACCTGTATCGGATAAATCTTAAAAAAGAAAGAGCAGATGGAAAATTATGTAATGAAAACACTTGAATGCTTATAGGTAACCTTGCATCGACACATTCGTAGTCTTCCATACCTTATAGTCTGAGATGGCCCCATATCCAGGGGCGGAAAATTCTGCTCATGATGTACTGAGATTAAGAATATATTCGGTGAATTTCATGTCAGAATGAAACATTAGGCCTAATTTATGAACTTTCGGAGGGAATATTGGTGACGACCTTTTAGCTTTCCAGACTTTTGTTAGGATGTTCATCCTATTTAACAAAGTTAACGTGGGACATTGTTGGCGTCAGGAATCAATTGGGGAGTGTTGGGTCACGTATTCATGCATCTGTTAACAAAGATTACCTTTACAACCCTCACCTACACCCACTCCCATCACCTCATCCCACCCACTCCTTTCATCCTCACCCACTTTCCCACTCCACTCACCCCATCCACTCCCTCACCCCACCCACTCCCCTCACCCCACTCACTCCCCTCACCCCACCCACTCCCTCACCCCCACCCAGTGGCATAACCAGAGGGGGAGATTGCCCCCAATATTTTAATCCGTCGCTTCGGATTTTAATCTGTCGGTTCCGATTTTAATCCGTCGGTTCAGTTTTTAATCCGTTGGTTCAGTTTTTAATCCGTCGGTTCAGTTTTTAATACGTCGGTTCAGATTTTAATCCGTCGGTTCAGATTTTAATCCGTCGGTTTTGGTGCCGTCAGTTCAGAGCCGTTGGTTCAGGTTGGTGCTATCGGTACAGTACAACTTCACTGATGCTACAACTTATTGATGCTACAACTTCATTGATGCTACAACTTCATTGATGCTACAACTTCATTGATGCTACAACTTCATTGATGCTACAACTTCATTGATGCTACAACTTCATTGATGCTACAACTTCATTGATGCTACAACTTCATTGATGCTACAACTTCATTGATGCTACAACTTCATCGATGCTACAACTTCATCGATGCTACAACTTCGTCGATGCTACAACTTCGTCGATGCTACAACTTCGTCGATGCTACAACTTCGTCGATGCTACAACTTCGTCGATGCTACAACTTCGTCGATGCCACAACTTCGTCGATGCCACAACTCCGTCGATGCCACAACTCCGTCGATGCCACAACTCCGTCGATGCCACAACTCCGTCGATGCCACAACTCCGTCGATGCCACAACTCCGTCGATGCCACAACTCCGTCGATCCGTCGATGCCACAACTCCGTCGATGCCACAACTCGTCGATGCCACAACTCCGTCGATGCCACAACTCCGTCGATGCCACAACTCCGTCGATGCCACAACTCCGTCGATGCCACAACTCCGTCGATGCCACAACTCCGTCGATGCCACAACTCCGTCGATGCCACAACTCCGTCGATGCCACAACCCGTCGATGCCACAACTCCGTCGATGCCACAACTCCGTCGATGCCACAACTCCGTCGATGCCACAACTCCGTCGATGCCACAACTCCGTCGATGCCACAACTCCGTCGATGCCACAACTCCGTCGATGCCACAACTCCGTCGATGCCACAACTCCGTCGATGCCACAACTCCGTCGATGCCACAACTCCGTCGATGCCACAACTCCGTCGATGCCACAACTCCGTCGATGCCACAACTCCGTCGATGCCACAACTCCGTCGATGCCACAACTCCGTCGATGCCACAACTCCGTCGATGCCACAACTCCGTCGATGCCACAACTCCGTCGATGCCACAACTCCGTCGATGCCACAACTCCGTCGATGCCACAACTCCGTCGATGCCACAACTCCGTCGATGCCACAACTCCGTCGATGCCAACTCCGTCGATGCCACAACTCCGTCGATGCCACAACTCCGTCGATGCCACAACTCCGTCGATGCCACAACTCCGTCGATGCCACAACTCCGTCGATGCCACAACTCCGTCGATGCCACAACTCCGTCGATGCCACAACTCCGTCGATGCCACAACTCCGTCGATGCCACAACTCCGTCGATGCCACAACTCCGTCGATGCCACAACTCCGTCGATGCCCAACTCCGTCGATGCCACAACTCCGTCGATGCCACAACTCCGTCGATGCCACAACTCCGTCGATGCCACAACTCCGTCGATGCCACAACTCCGTCGATGCCACAACTCCGTCGATGCCACAACTCCGTCGATGCCACAACTCCGTCGATGCCACAACTCCGTCGATGCCACAACTCCGTCGATGCCACAACTCCGTCGATGCCACAACTCCGTCGATGCCACAACTCCGTCGATGCCACAACTCCGTCGATGCCACAACTCCGTCGATGCCACAACTCCGTCGATGCCACAACTCCGTCGATGCCACAACTCCGTCGATGCCACAACTCCGTCGATGCCACAACTCCGTCGATGCCACAACTCCGTCGATGCCACAACTCCGTCGATGCCACAACTCCGTCGATGCCACAACTCCGTCGATGCCACAACTCCGTCGATGCCGTCAACTCCGTCGATGCCACAACTCCGTCGATGCCACAACTCCGTCGATGCCACAACTCCGTCGATGCCACAACTCCGTCGATGCCACAACTCCGTCGATGCCACAACTCCGTCGATGCCACAACTCCGTCGATGCCACAACTCCGTCGATGCCACAACCCGTCGATGCCGTCGATGCGTCGACAACTCCGTCGATGCCACAACTCCGTCGATGCCACAACTCCGTCGATGCCACAACTCCGTCGATGCCACAACTCCGTCGATGCCACAACTCCGTCGATGCCACAACTCCGTCGATGCCACAACTTTATCGATGCCACAACCTCATCGATGCCACAACCTCATCGATGCCACAACTTCATCGATGCCACAAATTCATCGATGCCACAACTTCATCGATGCCTCATCGATGCTACAAGTCCATCGATGCTACAACTTTATCGATGCTACAACTTCATCGATGCTACAATGAAGTTCAAAACAAGCCTATTTCTTTCCAGTATTGATACATGTCTTGGACATTGACGCCCAGTCAATTACCTACAGAATTTGAAAACTGCAAAAGCCATGTAGTGAATAATGAAGAAGACATTTTTCCCGAAAGTAAACACGAAGAATGTATTTACAACACACTTGTATCACACATTCCCAATTATATTAACTCTTTCTGACACCGTCATCAGTCTCAGCTGAGAGATCATTTTCATAGCTTACAATAGTTAAATCTGAAATCATATTTTAGGTTCTATGGGTTCTATCTTATTTGTGAATAGGCCAATGATGCATGACTGGTGCAGCGAGTCTACTATGGAAAGTTGGCGCCCTTATTGACAATTTCTTTGTAATTGTTAATGCATTTTAAAGAAATTGATTTAACTTATTTGTGTCTGATTTTACAATTTAATACAGAACTTTATTAACTTATGTTAAATATCTCCTTTAACTGTTTAACGGGGATAAAAGTGTGGAATGCTTTCTTCACCAGTTTGTTTCTTTCTTCTTTTAAATGAGATGAACTTGCGTGACCACTAAACTAATCCGTTAAAGGTATATGGATTGTCCACTGACCTAATCTGTTATGTGCATGGATAGATATACTGAAAGAGCATTATATTCTTAGTAGAACAGTCATCAACCTTTGTAACAATTTCAGCCTGTGTACAGTTGTAAAGGTGACTATGTATGAACAGGGACACTACTAACATTTATTGTAATTTTCATGTGTTTCCAAAACTTAAAACATCAAAGGTTCTCAGATTGCGTTCTACTGTTAAATCTGGGTAAAGGTTATAATAATGTCCAATTTCCCGTTCACTGTTGCCAACTTCTCCAAATAAACATATTTTTGAGAAGGACCGAAAAACAAAAAGTTAACTGAAGTAGTTTCCTATAGTCTGATATAGTTGTCCCATTCTGAGGTCACAAAATATCGCGCGTTTTATGATAATCTAAGTTTGACTCACGCTGTAACATGATTAATTTTGAACCAATTTTGATGGAGCTTTTTGCATATTTTTTAGTATATTTGAAACGCATGATGTTGCTACCTCTAAGTTTCTATGCATCTTTGTGGTCGGTTTATCGCGATATTTAAGAATATGCTGCATTACTTTTTGATGGGTTCGAACTTGTTCGAAGACTCTTAGTTGTCAGAATCGACCGGAAGTTGAAAAACTTTGCAAAACTTTAACTCCCTTTCCAATACTTCTACGCAATAAAAGTAGTACCACTGAATCCGAATATTATGTCCAGCGGTAAACCTTCAATCGATGGATTGTATCAATAGATTAATTTGTATATTTAATGTCTCTACTTTTTCATTTATCTTACCATGCTTACATTAATCAAATGTATTTTTCTGAACACAAAATGCACAAATGATGAGATTACACTCTCAGTGGTGAAGGTGAATTATTATTCTTTACTGGTCAAATTTTTAAGAAATCATATAATTTGTAATGTGTACACAAACAACATAGAACGTACATTTCTATTGTATTTTAAAATGCAAAAGAAAAGTTAATTAAAAAAATTATATCAGAATAATACCTAGTATGATCCAAAGTATGACATCAAAATTACCAATAAGTCCTTAAAATGGACCTAAATCTAAGAACTAAATGAACATCGTTGTGTATATGATATTTTGTTATGCAAATTTGCAGCGAGCAAACTATATTTTTGGAAAATTTGTTATTGAAAAACGTTTCGCGTTTTAAAATTGTCAAATGATCCTTACTTACCTCAAATTGAAGATCCGAGAAAGTTGTTCAGTGTGTTATGGTGGATTTTTAGGGGAAAAGTCTCTGTGGCGAAATTATATTAAAATTTCCATGTGATTCGAACATACACGGGCAGCCTAAATGTAAATACACTGTGTAAGCCGTTTAATTGTGAATATCGAACACAAGTGTGTGTGTGTGTGATAATGGGTGGACCATTATGATGTATATGATGAGACATTCTGAGGTGCACTGTGCCTAGGAGTCACATACTTGAAGTGGGATGTTATGGTGTCTGGCATTCTCAACCAATTACTGATTGTCTTGTCATGATTGAGGCAATGTTATGACCAGAAACTTTAAATTATATTGCTAAATTGTAATAATCTTCATGTTAAAACAAAAAGGGCCTAGAAAATCGAATGATGTATAAGAAGACTACATTATCAATAACACAAATGACAAGTACGAATCGAACCCATCACCAGTGCTTTCAGTACTTTGATTTTTAATTATTATAAAAGGGCACTTCATTACTGCAACTCAAAAAAAACAAAATGGAAATGGGAACGCGACGTGCAACACTAGGTTTTTGTCTTTTTTTCCCGAGTAGGCTATTGATTCATCAAATGGTCTGAAATCTTCGGGTACTTCAACGAACTTTAAAATTCCAAGTGCTTATTATGGTTTTAGATTTCAAAGGGCGCTTTTTTAGAAGAAAAAAAAAGGGGTTATTCGGTAATAATATATTAGCATTTTGTATTTAAATACACGAACTAAGACAGAGAGAGAGAGGGGGTGGAGTAGAAGGGGGTGTCGGGGCACGTGATACAGAACAAGCTCATTTTTAAAAGTTTGACAATATTTACACAAGTTAGTTGCAAATTATTGAAAACCTTTCTTTTAGACTACTCATATTTTTCAAAGAGTGACAAACCTATAACTATGTACAAACGTAACAAAACATATTTCCACATTATGCGTTTTCATGATTTTGTGTTTTGTATCGTATATTATAGCTCTCTTTGACATGAATTTTGACATGTATAATACACCTTCTTACTATGCGTTGTGACATACTTTTTTGCCCTTGAAATGTCAATTTTGCGAGAGCTTTTGGAAGCGAAGCCCCCTGGACCCAGCCAGGGGCCCTTAAGCGAGCGCCTAGACCCCACACGGACCAGTCGAGCGCTTTGCGCTCGAAGTGGCACCTTTGGTGTCACCTCAACTACACCACTACATATCTTGACGGTTTAATTTAATTCCCCGCCTCTAATATGAAAATCCTGGCTATGCCACTGCCCTTACCCACTCCCTTTACCCCACTCCATCCACTCCCATCATCCCACTCACCCCACCCACTCACCTTACCCCACCCACTCATCTTACCCCACCCACTCACCTTAACCCACCCACTCACCTTACCCCACCCACTCACCTTACCCCACTCACTCACCTTAACCCACCCACTCACCTTACCCCACTCACTCACCTTACCCCACCCACTCACCTTACTCCACCCACTCACCTTACCCCACCCACTCACCTTACCCCACCCACTCACCTTATCCCACCCACTCACCTTACCCCACCCTCTCACCTTACCCCACCCACTCACCTTACCCCACTCACTCACCTTACCCCACCCACTCACCTCACCTCACCCCACCCACTCAAACACACTCACCTCACCCCCACACCTCACCCCTCACCCTCACACTCACCTCACCTCACACTCACCTCACCCCACCCATTCACCTCACCCCACCCACTCACCTTATCCCACCCACAACCCTCACCCCTACCCAGTCCCCACTCCACCCACTCACCTCACTCGACATTTTCTTCTCGGATTTAGACAAATTGGAAAAACGATTTGTACGAACCCTTCATATTTTCCTAGTGTACATTTCTTTGTGTTTCAGGGTCTTTCATGACTGTATGTCGAAACCATACCACCACATTCCCAGTGCCATCGGGACGGCGGAGGAGAGAGACCCGGGCTCAGAGCCCCAGCCAGCATGAACAGTTGGGCCCCATGCGGGTTTCTCTTGGTTGAAGTGGGCAGGGGCCTGCACAATCGGCGCCCACACTGGCCCCATGTGGGTTAAGCGGCTGATGAGGGAAAGGTTTACATACGGGCTACCCACTCGGGCCCATTTGGGCCCCAACTGGACAAGCTAGAAAAATTATGGCCCCACCTGACCCAATATTGGTTCCTCAAGGATCCTTACCATTACCGGTTAGCCCACACTGGTGCCCAGCTGGGCAACCTGGCCAAATCTGATCGGGTTCCACAAGGGCCACAAACAGCAACCCACTTGGGGTCCATGCAGGGCCTAACTGTGCATGCTGGCTGAGTATGTATCTGAGTATATTTTTCGATGGCCAAAAAAGTAAAATGACCATCAAAACATAACCACAGGGGCAAAATCGGCAAAAACCCATGCTCTTATATGGCAAAGACTGTATGAATAAGACTACAAATTGCTAAAGACCCTTTTTGCTCTTCATAATTTTCGAGATATGAGGGTTCCCAAATTCACATTTCCCCGGTGCCTTGCGATTCTCTCGGCGGCCCTGATTATGCCCTATAGAGTTGTATATATTGTTGTTACTGCTATAACCTTGAACTTTAAAGTACTTTGATGGTTCAGACTCAGTTTCCTGAACTCTTCCACGTAATGAGACAAAGCATTGATTGAACACAAAACGTGAAACAAACAAACCAAGGTTTTGATTGATTCATACACCCGGGTTTAATGACAGTAAGTATTTACCACCAGCTATCCCGGATTCAACGTTTAACAGTTTACCCTAACTCTGAAAGAGGATTCATCAAACGTATTGAAAAGTTAAAAAAAAATAACTTCAAAATAAAAAGCAAAATATGTGCCAAAATGTTGTCCAGTTCGTGACGGAAATACTAGACACGAAAATGACAAGGGTGCAACATCAGAAGAGGGCACTGTCTGTTACGTGAGTCATAACACATCGCTGGTCTGCTGGTGGTAACTCGTGCGCGTGAAACTGATTGGGGCAACACTGTAGACAAATGCATTTTTTAACCTTTTTGTTCCCCTCTTTTTCTGACGAAGATACCATGCCTTTCATGACGCCACTTTAACATGGTAATGAACACTGATCTTGGAATATTTTCCCCATACAAAAGGTTTCTATGCAACTGAAGCGCACCTTGATGCCAATCTACTTATTAAAGAAAGAAATTATTAACAGATCTGTTTTTAACAATGAAGTGGGCCTAACTTTGATCAGTTTCTTTGGCTTTTCCCGAATTCCGTCCCTTTTTGATATAAACCCTGTTGTCTGGATGTTATTATCAATAAACATTCGTGGCTTGCTATATTCTGAGTAATCTTTGACCATTGTCTGAACTTTTCCCAAATCATTTCACTTTTCGATATAAACCAATGTCTAATTGTTTCAATCTGCTTTAGACCGATTACATAAGTGAAAGTAAAATATATACCTCTTACCCCACTCACTGTAACACACCCATATAACCCACGCACGGTGTTCACAATTGTATTATCATAAGAAATGTTATGCGGTTAATTCCTAAACAGCATTTGCATTAAATGAAGCAAAAGATGGTGTTAAATGTACGACGACGAGTAAACACACTATTACAATGACGGGGTCGTCGCCTGCGTATTTGGTTATGATAGTAGCAATGCTATCACGAAACGCTTAATGCGACCCGGACGAGAACACAGGTACGACGTACGGACAGACATAACATCGACAACCAAGTCAATGTCCACGGCCTTTGATAACCAGTTGTGGTACACTGGCGTGTCTACCCGACCCAGGCTTGAACCCAGGGCGTCGTGGTCTGTAGACAGGTATGATAACCGCTACACCACAGTAGGTAGATGTAGCTTTCATTGTAAACCTTGTTCTTTTATAAGCAATAAAGATCTTAACAATTAACTTCCTATTTATAGGACAGTAACAAAAGCACGTGAGTCTTATTATTTGTGGGAGGATAATTGTTATGCAAGTGGGACACCCTGTAATTGTTGTTCAAAAATCAAATAATGGTGCAAATAAATAGGATAATTAGATTAAGACAAACTTAAACTTCATATCAACACTATAGTATAAAGATAATGTTTCAAACATACAAGACTCATCTGAGCTTTTTCTCGGCTATGTTGGCAGTGCATTTACCTACTGATCTAGCGTTGGTATAATGTGATATGTGATGTTATTTTTTACGTGTAAGAACATATTTTAAGTTTGTTTTAAAGGTAAAAAGCTTAGTACAGATAGCACTGATGGGCTGTCATAAATAACTTACCACTATATGACCCGATAGTGAATACAAAATCATACATGTGAATGACGCACGTTTTTCATTGATCCAGTTCATACCTATTAACTGAACTTTCTTCAACTCAAGTCGTCAGGTAAGAAGTTTTAGCAAATGTACACTATATTATATACGTATTTAAATACTTCACAAAATTTATTACAAAATCTGTCCATTTTGTCTATAAATCCAGAAGGGTTTGTTTTTAATTGATTCGACACAAGAAAGTAGGCTCAGGTATCAGTGTGAAACCCTTGCACACTGATAGGCGCCAAACGCAATCAGATTAAAATGTGTGATAACTTTACGTGAAATTTGCCATAACTGCATAAACAGATAAAGGTACTTCCATCTTTATACAGCGGATACAATTTAAAGACCATGCAATTCGGTATCAAGAAATGGTCCGATGACGAGTGCAACGTATCTTGCATTTATATTTCTTGCATTTCTTAATTAAAAAAGTTTCAATAGGATCTGATTTTTGCTGAAACATGAAGAAGTGTACAATGGTCAGATGGTGCAATTTACTACTTTCCTTTGATATGGGGGTCAATAGGATCATTCAAAATACTTTTTTCATGATTTCACAACAAACTTTAACAATACTTTTTCTTCTGTGTTTGAAATAACTTTCCACATTTTAGATGCTCTAGCTCAATCATTGAAAAATCCTTTTAATTGCACACGTATATTTGTTGATATCACATAAGTTGATATCCTTATTTTGCTTTCCTTTATAGAACCACCTCATTATTTATTTTTCTTGATGGCCACAGGCAACCACCTCATTATCTATTTTCTTTGATGGCCACATTCATATCGTTAATGGGATGGATGGATAAGGCACTTCAGGGATGTATCAAACTAGTCGCCAATAAAGATTAAACCTGCTTTGAATTGTTACAAATAACTATGTCCTGTTAAACAATTTCAAGATACAAATTTCGCAAATCGCAAGGAAACATTTTCCCTCATAAGCTCCAAACCCTATTACTATGCTATCAGGCAATACAATCATAAGCATAGCTATATAAAACGTGACTTGCTGCGTATTCTGAAATAACAAAAAGCAAGACTCAAACCAAATAAGGACAGTAATACGTATCATCACGAACAGAATATTACACATTACATACTTAATAAGATCAGATACACTTTCACTAAGCAATTTTTCGTTCATCAGGTGACAAATATCTAAATTTAGGGGGTAATTTGGTCGCCATATTTAACACATTCGAAGAAACTTATGGGATCATGCTCATGATCATACCCAAAGATAGCGATTAAATCACGTTCGTAGTAATCTACCCGTTTTTAATTGGAAAAATGTGTTAAAAGCAAAACACATTAAAGTATAAACAGTCTAAGTTAACAGCTACTAGTCAAATGCAGAACTTTAAATGACAACTCCATGAAGGAAACAAAAAATATACATTAGTTATAAACTACTAGACAAATTAAGCTGTAATGGCAACTCCCGGCACAGAGTGTATACGACGAGAGATATTCTTAACAATCTCGGACCAAATTACTTGACACTTTTTCCCTTAAAAAAACAAAAAAAACAAAAAATCTTTCTCGTCCTAATCATTTATACTAACATTGAATAGGGGTGGAAGGGAAAAGCTGCTAACACTTTTGTCCCTGATTGTAGATGCTTGAGGATACGATTACAAACAAACAAACAAAACTTCTTCGTTTGATATCCATTGTCGAATACCAGGATAACGAGGAGCTTTGCAGTAAAAATTGCCCATCAAACTTTCAAATCTGAAGTAATCACTATTTAGATTTTTTTCTATAAATGGAATGCTTGGTGTATATACAGAATTACAACAAACTGATGGAAGGACATTTCTTTGGCTTGCTACCTGGGTCAAAGAATAACAGTGTTTACTCAACCTTGATACCCTGCATATAATAGATATGATAACCCCTTATAGTCCAACATCTGTATTGAAATGAATAAAAACAGCGCAAAGTAAACAAATGATTCAAAGATAGTCCCCGGCGGGTCATCCTTTTCGAATCATAATAAAATCATAAAGTACACTCAATCTCTTTTTATGTGTTTGGAAGCAAACTTGACTATCCAGCAGTCGGTTGTCTTTGATGTATTTAACACTCCACGTTCATGCATTATATGAAAAGTTACAAAAATATATATTATTCAGCCACTTTCGTACACGTCAATTTAATTGACAATGAATCTGAATCTGAATCGGTTAACAGGTTAAGTCGGCAAAAATCCTTCAAGAGGACATGAACGCCAACCGAGCGTAAAAAGTATAAGTAATTTTTTTTTTTTTTTTTTAAACTAGTTAGCAATACAAGTGTAAGTAAGTTTAGCTTTGAAACAGTTGAGACTTGGTGCATGTACAATGTCTGACGGTAAAGCATTCTAATCCTTTAGTGTGTGAGGGAAGAAAGAGTGTTTATATACAATCTTTTTAGCATAGAGAGCCTGGAAATTAAGGTCATGATTATGTCTTGTATTCTGACGGTGGGGATAAGTTCATCTTTATTGATGGCGACAAGGTTGTTATTGATTTTATATTGCATATGTAGCCGGGTGTTGTATCTTTTTGTTTTTAGCAGGGGCCAATCTAATTTATGAAGCATGTTTCTTACACTAGATTTATAAGAGTAGTCTGCCTTACAGAACCTGGCTGCTCTCCTTTGAAGAATGATCGAGTAATCGAATAGATTTGCGACAGCCTACGTGTCTATACAGCTATAAACTGATAAAAGGACAACAATCAGCGTGCAACAAGTACGTCAAACGTTACTGGCCTACAGTCCTAACTGATAAACATAAGAAGAGAAAACCTGCAGAAATTCCGTTCCCTTTCTCGTGTCGAGCTTGCTAGACGGAAGTGTGGTCCAATCACTGATTTTCCGATGGTATTCAAAGGAATGTTCCTGTTATATGATAGAGGACTATAAACGAATTGGTGGAAAAACATGCTGATATTTAAAGAAATACTCTCGTGGTTTTTTGTAAAATTTTATTTGAATGAGCATACTTTTAGAGTACAAACATTTTTGGTACAAAAATCAGATTGATATCATATTCCGTTTAGGAGATATAGGTTTTTAAGCATTTTAAAGTTGTTGTACAGTATGGTGAAATAGTGTTTGATGATGTCACAGAGGCAATTCCATTGCAAATGTTTATGTATTTCTTTGAATGTTAATTGGTTGTTTCTGTATGATTTGGAACAATGTTTCAAAAGTTATTGAAGTAGGGTATATGTTTGGCAATGTATATAAATACCTAACTTTCATCATTTCATTTTTCTAGCAGGTTTTACTAATGAATAAGGATGATAGATTTTAATGAAATACATCAACTTTGTAGGAGAATGTATTGCTGTGATGTCATACCGAGCCTTTTACTATTCGTTTATTGGCATTTTTGTGAACATTGTAATTTGAATATCTCCTGGTAGGAATAACATATCAAAATGATTCTTGTACTAAATTGTTTCTAACAAATTTCTCTTTCTTATAATTGTATAAAAGGTTACGAAAAACATGGGAATATTTCTTTCAGCTTAGGACTTATTGAATTTCAAAAATTCAAACGATGTCTTGAAAAGTGACCCGAATATAATGTCTTAAATCTAAATCCAAGATAATTCTTGAAGTATTTCTAGGAAGTGAAAATTGATTTTTCTCTCATTTAGGGTGTATATGTTAAGCAGATGGGCAAAGCATGTGAAGTGCATGTTCGTAAATCCTTGGATATATCCATCTCAATAATTAAACATGTTTCCAATTGGGAAGACGTTATTGATTTTCAAAAAAATATATGGATCTGCCTTTATGACATCACACTTTACACTGCAAGGTCACTTTTTAAGAAAATTCACGGGAATATTCTTAAAAGGTTGCTGTGGCTATACACAGCTATTATTTTGTGTTGTTTTTAAAGACATATGTGTTTGGCCTGACTGCTAGCCAAATTTGATATTTTTAAAAATGATAAGGCCATGGATTCAAGAGAATGTTTCCATTGTTGTTAATTATTTGCTGGGGCGAAGTATATTTTGGATTGACAGTCGACATGATGTGAAAGTTATATTATATTACCTAAACCGTGGAGGTATACGTATGAACGTTAGAAGCATGTGTATTAAGCGTCCAATG